>CM074734.1:102070696-102599983 GCA_037367245.1 Phrynocephalus guinanensis | reverse complement strand
TGAGCTAATCATCTGTTTACACTTGTCAATCTCTGATTCCTCTTGCGTTGTGCGCTTGCGTGGAACCCCGTCTTTCATTATGCTGTGCTAACCTTTTATCGCTGCTTATCTGCTGACGCTCGTATTCATTTCAGTAACAGGTATAACGGCCCCCCAGGTGCATAGGTAGGTGTACTGTGGATGGTCTAAAACCTGGGTATAAACTTTGCTAAAGCTTAACATCATGAACTTTGCTTGAAACTAGCTTGAACTATGCTTGAACTATGTGACAGGCTGGGCTAAATTATATTTGCCAGAGCCTTTAAAGCACCCCCATCATATATGTATTAGATGAGAAGACCCAAGGCAGGCTGCTGGGTGGCGAGGAGATTGATAAAGGTTGAGGCCCATGCAGGAAGAGATGTGCATAACATGTGTGTGGGATAACATACAACAAGTAAGTTTGGGAGAAAGAATACAGGGTAAGAATGAAGAAGGCAATGACAGGATCCAGGTCTCTCTGTATGCTCGGTGGGTACTTCATTGTTCTGATAGTAAAGATTGATGTTTATCATTCTCATCACTTGCATCTCAGAGATGGGCACGAATTGGAATAAATTGCGTTTCGGTTTTTTCACTTTTTCTTGAGGGGTTATCCCTTTCAGTGTTTTGTTTGTTTTTCGTGTAATTTTGTGAAAAAAAAGTTTTTAGTTTTTTCGTTTTTCGTTTATTTACACGCTTTTTGCACAATTTTTAAAGCATTTTCCGTGCTAGCGGGTGTCCCACCAAAGCCCCAGAGACCAGAGGGGTATATACCACTAAAATATGATTGTCTGGCAGTGGACACCAGTATAGACTAGGTACGCAGGGATCGGCTGCAAATGCAGTCAGGCGGGGTGTTGTTCCAGGGTGCACGGCAGACGCAGAGTGACTGCACTGCGGGGTCAGGGTAGGATTACTCACTGAGAGGTACGCACGCCAAGGCACAAGGGAGGCTGCAAGACTGAAGCATAGAGAGAAACTCTATTCCGCTTTCTCTCTCCTAAGAGCCAGGCTGCAGCCGGCAGGAACACAGAGACACACACCTGCCGGGCTGGCCTAAAGAGAAATAATGAGTCACAGAGACAGCAATCCCACCCTAACTCCCACCGGAGACTGCAAAAAAGGAGGATGGGTAGGCTGCCATTAGCTTTTTATGCCCTCTGTGGCTGTCAGACCTGCCCTAGTCTGCAACCTGGGGACATGCTATTGGTTGAAAGTTGTCCAAGAATTTGCATGATCCCTCATCACATGGCTTGCCTCCATTTATATGGCTGGATCGGAATCCATTTTTGTGTCAAGGGAAAAAGAAAAAATACATCGTGATTGGGAGAAAGACAAAAACAAAAAGTTTTTAGGACCCCAACCCCTGGTTAGTTTAATAATATTGTCAAATAATAATCACTGTGTTTTTATGGCAATGTTCAGGGCCGTTTTAATACCCAAGAAATCAATATTAGTCATCACTGGGAGCCATTTTGGGTCGATGTCCCCTAACTCCCCTTAAAGGAAAAAAATACAGCAATCTGAGGAAAAGATATAAATGCATGTTTTACAAAGGACCCCAACACCCCCCCTGTTAGTTATTATCAGGCAGAATAAAATAATTATTGCTGGGTGGGTTTTGTACGGATATTCAGGACGTTTTTTTAACATTTAAAAACAGCTTCATTTTAGTTCTGCACGTTTGCCATTAAGGAAAACGAAAACGATAACGACCTAATTTTTGTGGTTCTGTTTGGTTCCGTTCCAATTTCATCACAATTTTCATTATTCGTTTTCATTATCTAATGGAACAAATAACAAATAATGGAAATGGAAAAAGTTCGTTTCGTGCCCCATCTCTACTTGCATCAATGTATCTCAACACTGAATGAATGAAAAGATGTGTTAGGTTTGGGGGTTTAAAGCACAAAATTCCTACTGTGTAATAAGAGGATTATTAACAGATGATTGGACAAAAATCACTGAGTTCGGTCTTAGTCATGCGTGATTTGAAGCCCTAAGTCCTTGGGGGAAAAGCGACAACTGTATGTAGAGAGCTACTGCGCGTAGCTAACGCTAAATAATTATTTCTAAATTTTTTGGGGGGGGACCTCAAGGAGGAAGACTAACATGTGCTTCTTCTTCTTCTTCTTCCTTCAAGATGAATGATGCTTCCAGAGTGGAAGGATGAGCTGTGTCAGGACAACACTGTTGCCTAAGGGGACACCTGGGCACGTTAACAATCCTCACATTCTGTGGGTAGGATCATTCAGTGTTTTTCTCAGAAGAAAAAAAAAATGGCTGCTTTATAGCACAGGTAGGAGGACAAGAGGACTGGAAGTTGAAGGAGTCCCTGAGAGGGAACAGTGCTTGGGAAGCAAGGCCGAGGGCCATGGTGTATCGGCCACACTCTTTAGGATTCTACAAAACAATATCTGTGTTCATGTGGCCATGTCAGGGAAGTAGCATCATTGGGGGAGGCGAAAGGTATTATGGGGAGAGAAGGATGGGAGTACTTACCAGGCCACTGTACCTCCTTGGTATCATGCAATCCTATCTTCCCCAAGAACCATCAGAGCAAATCACAGCCCCAGAGTCCGAACAAGAGATATCAGGGCACACACAATCCACACCTTTATCTCGTGCATGTAGGATTACACTGTATCCAGCTGCTGCTGCTGGCATAATTATGTGCCCTATCTAATCTGCTAGAGAAAACAGAACATAAATAGACTCTTGTTCCAATGATTGGTCAGTATCTAGTCATTTTTAATACAGCAGGGCCTGCTGGAAAAGTCTGATCCTTCCCGCTCTTGCATCCCCCCCTTATAAGGACAAGTTTGTTTTCTTAATTGAGGCATTCAAGAGAAAAACAGGCCGACCCATATGTCCGACTTACTTTGTATTCCTGCAATGAGCAGAGGGTTGCATCTCTATCCTTGACCTTAGTGGCCCCTCTTCCAAGTGCGCATATTTCTACTGGCCCTTTTAGCTCTAAGGCTTCCGGTTTCCTGTAGAAGATGCTTCCAGATGGATGGTAACTGTACCTCATGCTACAAGACAAAAAAATCCACAATGTTCAGCTTTTCTTGTCTTCCTCTCCTTGAGGGGTATTTTGTGGTAAGAAAAAATATGTGATGAAAAGAAACAATAGGGATATGTGGGAGGATTTACGGAGGAAAAACACACAATGAAGTCTGGACACCCCCCCCCATCATGACACATTTCACACACGCAACAGGACAACTACTCAATTCAAGGCCTCATTTGGAAGAATACAACTCCATGGCAGCAATCATGCCATGTGATAGCAAGGTACAGCAATCAACCTGAGCCCTTTGTTATTTGAAGATTTCAGGAGAGGATTCTTAGGGGACTGGTTGCATGCGCCCCTACTGTTTAAGCCCAGTATTTGGTTTCACACCACCAGTAATATGTTGAACAATCCTGAATCAACCTTTTGCCAAGAAGGCAAATAATTCTGGTTTTATTTGCCACTGCTTGATTTGTTTTCCTGCCACCTCTTCTGTCAGTCGCCAGATGGTACCACAATGGAATTTTACCAATGAGCAGAAATAAAAACACAGCTCATTAGAACATTGGAAGTGAAATTTTAAAACTGCTGTAGGCCAGAATTCTAATGGTCAGTCATGCTAGCATAAGGGTAATGGCATAAATTGGAGTGGTGAATTGCCTGTGGTTAATGAGCTACTACTTACATCCCTCACTGCAAACCAATTCATCTGACGGGGTGCACAATGACCAGGACACAATGTCAACTAGTGCCAAACTCTTACTTGAATTTATGCTATTGCACTTATGCCTGTGTAAAAAAATAGAATTCTCTACAACAACTTTATACACTTTGAGTGCAATAAAGGTTTGAAATACCACAAGTAAAACAAACAACTAAACATTAAAGATTAAAAAAATACAGCACAGCCATTGAAATGTCTGGTGTGAATCCAGCAAGTAGGCCTAACCAGAGAAGACCAACTGAGTCAATTAAACTCACCATTCATTAATTATAATTCAACATTCATTAATTTTATTTGATGGGACTACATTGGGTCTGAAAATTAAATTTAGGCCCCTCCTTTTAGTACACAGAGGCCTCTGCCAGGTCTTCCTGAATAAACGGGCTTTGCCTGTCAGCAAAAGGATATTTATGAATATTTTACGAGTATGGAGGACAAAACATAAACCAAAGGAATCTACAAGTCAGTGACTAAGGAAGGATTTCCCCCCATGCCTAAGACTATCAAGTAGAGGGCTAAAGAATGCCTGGGACACTCTCCTGAACCCATTTCTCCATAACAAACTGAAGCCAACGCAGAACTGTACTGACAATTCCATTCTCTTCTCTCTTAAGCCCCCTGTGTTATTAGGGCAGAACAAAATGGAACATTTTTCCTGGATGAAAGGGAAAAAAACCCACCAGGTAGTCTCTTTTAAAAAAATGACACACTCCATTGCCCACAGTAGTCTGCTCCACGTTTCAGAGATTGTATTCTGAGACCAAAGGGCTGCCAGCCGACCATGCTGCAAATACATGTTCACTGCCTAGCAAGGACGGTGTTGTCATACACTCAGAATAGTACAGCTGAGAAGCATCCATGGCAGTGCTTGCAGGTTGGCATTCCCGAGTCAAGCTTTGCACATTTTGTGTTTATGGTTATTAATTTGCCTGCTTCGGTTCCCAGGAACTGCCCTTAAAAAGCATGACTGCAGCCATGCTGATGCTGCGGGCTGTGAAACCTGTCAACAGGTTTGGTGGATTCTAGGGGAAGGTTTGCCTAGATGGGATGCCAATTCCAAAGCATCTGCCTAGAGGAGAAGGAAGCACAAGAACCCGCTTGGGGTGGCTTCCTGTCCTTGCCTAGAGGTAGCTGCCAATCACATTCTGACTGCTAAAAAGGATAAATACATTTATGAATAATGATCCATGAGAAAGTTGACGTGAAGCTTCCTTTCCCTACAGACAGCAACAGTGATACTAGGCCAAGATGAAATACCATAGAGAAATTTAATTAGAGACAGCTATACAGCGGTGGTTTCCAATCTCGTGTCCCCAGATGTTGTTGGGACTGTTAACTTCTAGAAATCAAGACCAGCACAGCTAGTGGTGAAGACTTCTGAGAATTTTAGTCCAAGAACATTTGGGAACTACTAGTATACAGTCTATGAAGGAATAGTGGGTGAAACTTTTCAACAAAATACCCTGGCATATAGACCAGGCCATAACTTTTGGAACCTCCATGCTTTTTCAGCCCTATCCAGAGCTCTGGGGTGCTTAGCTTGACAAAGAGGTTAAAAGCTAGCTTACATCTCTGTTGTTTTTAAATGTGTTCTAACAAAGGTAAATGCCAATCCTTAGCTTCAGATAAGAGCTGGAGAGGTCTTATAGCTCAACTACACCCCCCACCCCTTTCCTTGCACAATGCAGAAAATACACAGCATATGGCAGTATAGCTTTTAAAAAGGTAAGAGGAACAGGCAATGGTTCTTTTCACAAGTTATGCTCTCAACGCTTTTCAGCCAGGATATGAGTGCTACTTTTGCAAATTGTTGAAGTGATTTTTTTAAAGGAAAAGAAGGTTACCGTTAAATTATAAATAAGCAATCTGAGCAATATGTCTCTTTCATTCAATTTATAAACATGGTAATTTCAATCCTGATTTTTAGAGACATCCGTGAAAGCAATGACAGCTTGCTGCTAGGCTCCCAGACATCTGCAGCACATCCCGCCAGCGGAAGAAAGCCCCAGACCTGGGCAATATTTCTTTCTCTTCTCTTCCACTCTGAAACCAGACCACCCAGAGACATTACCTTGCTTCCAGACTCACAGATGCACTGCTTGGCTTTAGAAACTGCCCTTAGGCAGAATATTCTAATACGAATAGCATCACTTAATAATGGCTGTTGGAATTTACACTGTTTTCTGGTGGCTCAAAGCACTTCATACAAACTCTTTCAGCAACTCCCACACTGACCTTCCAAGGTACAACACTACGATCACCCTCACAATGATGTTATATAGTCAGAATCTGACAGCCTGTGGGGCCTCTTCCAATTCTGAGAGTATCAGAGACTCCCTGTGATGTTAAGATGAACTCATGCAAACAGCATCAACCTATTGCTTGGCTGGTCACCACAGTCTTCTGTCTAGTCGTTCTCCCAATGGGAATCCATCTGCATGCAGAACATGTGGTTTTCTAGGAACTGATGTAGTACAAATCCCATTATTCCTCGTTCTTTGTTTTATTGGCTAAGACCAATGGCAGCTGCATAGTAACATCATCTGGAGGGCTACATGTTTTCTACTTCTACTGTCAGTTGCTTGAACACGAGTAAAGACAATTACACTGACATCAAAACACACCACAGAGACTCAGCCTCAGCACTGTTTTAAGTACTGCCCTGAGAGAGGGAAAGAAAGAGAGAGATAACTTTCAGAGCACCCTCCCTTCCCTTTCTTTCTTTTTAATTACTATTTTTGCCAGCAGCAGAGCAGCTGCCACTACGTTCCCAGAAAGCAGCCTGGTGGTATAATTAGTGAAAGATCAGTAGTACACTTCCAAAGGGTGTTCATACAGGGAGAGTCAAGTAGAGTCAGGGACTGCCTAGCCTATGTCAAGCCTACTGGGCCTAATTCTATGCCACATCTGACACGCTGTGGGTCAGGTCTATGTGGAAATGCCCAGAGGACTGGTTGCAGAGTTTTGCTAAAATGAGGCTAAAAAGATAAATGCTGTCTTTGGTGGTTCTTTCTTGCAGGGAAGCCTCTGTTAGGTCTAAGGGTGTGACTATGCTGGAAAGCTGAATTGGAGCAACTTGGTTTTGCTGCTCTTCAATTCTCCACTTGTAATGCATTTGAAACTGCACTCCATGTTCACACAGGGACTTCAGGTTGATGTGGGAGTCCACCCTTCATACTGGATGCAATGTGTATTGCATGCCAGCCCAGAGCCTGCCTTCTTTCCTTCTTTCCTCTAGTCTTGCTTCTGCTCACACTTTCTTCCTCTGGTCCCACCTCTGCAATCTTTTTTATGATTTTGTATGAGAAAACTAGAACTGGAGAAAGAGGAGGTATGATGATTCTGCTAATGACCTGTTTTAATGTGTAAATTATGAGTGGAGTAGAATCCCAATGTGGTATGTGGGTGTAGTATGTGGGTGTGTGGGTCTGCACATATTTCAAAGACATGTCTGTTTTCCCTTGTGGGACAGTTTTCTAACATTCTTTGAAATGTGCACCCCACCAACACAGAACACACTGGGAGTCCCACCACCACCATCCTTCTCCCTTTTTGCAGCTTGAACACCTTGGATCTCTCTGTGATCTTTCGATCCGAACGTCCACAGAAGGTACAAAGTTCTTGAAATTGGCAGGAGCAGAATTCCAGTGTGTGTGTGTGTGTGTGTGTGTGTGAGTGTGAGTGTGTGTGTGTGTGTGTGTGTGTGTGTGTGTGTGTGTGTGTGTGTGTGTGTCTACATTTCCAAACCCCAACTGTTTTTCCATATTGAGATGTATGAAATTACACCACAACTGGTTACATCACTGAAAACACTACCTACAAGCACCACAGCCATCTTTACAAGAATGTCCATAGGAGGAAAAGGCCCATCAAATTCTTCCATCTTGAAAAGCTAGAAACCTCCAAAAGGCACAGAAAAAGTGCTTCATATTTACAGAAAATAGGTACATGAAATTTTGTGTTTCTTTTATGTTGCCTCTTTCATGTAATCTTTTGATGCCCCCTGTATGTATATCCAGCTACCTGATATTTTTTTTCACCCAATAGCACTGTGAGGTCACGTCATCAATCACCAGATCATTAGAGGATCCAGAAGGATCAGGTATATAGAATCTGTAAAATAGCCTGGAACTTGAAGTGGTATGGGGCAGTATATAAACAGAACACTTTGCTTTGCTTTGTCTTTCTCTGTGGAGTTACTATGTGCTGAAATCCTGGTGCCTTCCACCTCAGGCTGGTGCCTGCCTGTAATTCTATCTTGAAATCTCCCTCCCCCGCACGCACACACACTTCCCCCCCCCCAAAGGATTTCCTTTGCCTATTTCATTTGATTATTTTTCTCACTAACTGACAATGTCCTAGCATTTAAGTTTTTGGATTTTGGATTTTGCCCCCCTCTCTCTGGATTTTTGAGATTTTTTTCTTGTTTTCTTGTTTTTCTTGGATTACTTTTGTTATTGTCCAAATAAAACAGAAAAAAGGCATCAAGTGGTATGATGCAATAGGAATTTTTCTCTAGTCTGCTAATTTCAGTTTCCAAGGGCTTTGGTTGCATTTTTGGTTTTATTTGCTTGTTTGCTTTTCTTGATTTAAGGAACAGGTGCCTTTGTTGTTTTTTATTTTGTTCTTTTTCCCAGGAGAGAGAGAGAGAGAGAAAGAGAGAGAGTAATTTACTATGTATTTATTAAAGATACTGTATTAGTCTTCGTTAGAAATGGGCACGAATTGATTCAAGCAGCTTAGTACAAATTTGTCCATGAGGCACCACAGGTACTGCACATTCCCTCCCCGCACCCGTGTCAGGCTGTCCTACTTACAATCCATTGCACTCCCCCCCCAGGTCCTCCTTCTCCAGCAGTGTATCTGTCCAGGGAGGACCTTGAGCTGCCTTTCCCCACCTTCTCCAGCAGCCAACCACTTAGGAGGTGGGGTGGGGTTTTCCCTGAACAGCCACTGAATGGCTAGCTGCCGGAGAAGGTGGAGGAGGGCAGTCCAAGCTCCTGTCCAGATTGATGTACCACCAGAGAAGGAGAACCCAGGCAGCGCACAACAGAACGTGAGTGGGGCATCTGACCAAGGAGTGGGTGAAGGAACACACAGCACCTAAGGTGTCATATGAACAAATTTCTACAAAGTGGAAATCAATTTGTACCTATCTCTAGTCTTGGTGAGTTTTTTTTTTTAAAAAGATTGTTTTGTTTGCTTTCCTGGTGACATACGGGCCAGGGGAGTGGACTTTATGACTCTGCTAGTGTGCCACTGGCCTCTTTTGGTTGGCAGTTGTTGTTTTGCCTTTTTCATGCATTATTTCCTGCTTTTGGAGTACTCTGATTCTCTGCTGCCTTCCCTAGGCTTTCTGGAGTACTTTGTGAAGGTTCTTTAGGGCTTGTGCAGTGCAAGAAAACACAACTTGGGAAAGATGAACGTTTCGAAAGAATGTAAAATGAAAGGTTCGCTACATGAAAATGCCAAAATGAAAGTGACATGAAATGCAAAAAATACAAACCCTTTCACTGCCCAATCTGTAGTTTCCCTACCAAAGGCTACTATTTGCTGCTGAGAGCTAAAAAGCAGCTACAAATATTGTATAGTACCTTGCATTTTTCATCATCACAGCTAACAATAGCAGAAGAGGAGAAGGGCTTAAGTCAAACATTCAGCACTGAGAACATCAGGAACTGGGATCGACTGCAACTTCCATCAGCCACAGCCAGCATCCCAATGATGAAAAGATTGCATGTGTCATTCAGAAACATCTGGAGGGTCACAGATCTCACTACATCAAAGCCTTTATTTTTATCTCACCCCCACTAGCCAGGCAACAATAATTTTGAAATAAAGTAGACAATTCAGGCAAAAAGTAAAATAACAAGAAAACCTAATACAATAGGAGCACTAAAGAGAGGAGGTAGTAGCTGATTGTTGTCTTGGTATGTCACAAGAACGCTTGTGGAACATTTCAAGTAGAAAAGGCAAATGATAAGCTCTCTGACTACTAAAAGAGTCTGGATGTATAAAGGAGCCTGTGTTTAATGCTTTTAACTAGGAAAAGAAAAAGCCGATGGCACTGTGTCTCATCTATCTTTGAGAACCAAAGACATAAGTAGCTATGTTCCCCAATAGGAAGAAAAACATTAAAATGTTACAGAAATGAGCAAGCTTTTAAGTAGAATCCAAACACCTGAAAAGGTAAAGAAGTCTGCTCTTAATTTTCAGCCCCACAGGTTTAAATGGGCCCTCAGCTAATGTTGTAGTGGATTAAGTGGCAGATTAAAGATGCCAGCCTTAAATGGATTCAGAAAAGCAATTGAAACCTTGGATTTTCAGGACTGGCAGATCTATGGTGCGTTGCTATAACACAGATGCTGTGCAAGAGGAAATTATATATGGGCATGCAGGGGTTGAGGAGACTAGCCCATGCGCTACCTAGGAGAAATACATCATAACTCAACAATACATCGCAGCTGGGTCCTTAGACATAACAAAGGAACTTTATGATCAAATTAACAGGCATAGGCTCCAGAGGTGAAAAAGCTGTATACCTTTTATTACCAGAATCAGGACAATATATTGGGTGTACAGTATTGGCACCAGACAGTGAATAATCCTAATCCTCAAATAAATTTTGTGGACGGTATCAGTACTTCCCCTTCCATTGGGAGGAACTACCAATATCTAAATGGAGGCCTGCCTCACTGACAGCTATTTGTATGTTGAGCAAATACACCTCAATTGTAGGAAATTGTCAAAGGCTGCTACTATGATTAAGATGCCCGTAGGACAAAAATGAATGGGGTGGCCATGTAAAAAAAGAAGGGATTTCAACAGTTTATAGGCTACATCTGATGAAATGTCCTCTTATGCACAATTATAGGTGTCAGGTATAGAAGTCCATCCTCCCCCCCTTTTTTTTTTAATAAGGCCATCCTGAGTATGAAGTTGCTGCTTGAAAAATCAGTCCATAAATATATCAACACTTTGCTGTACATCTTCCTTAGGATTTTGGCTCAAATCCTGTGGCATGTAGTAACACTTGAGAAGGCAAATGGCACAACCTTCAGCAGCTTATTTGCTCACCCAAAAATTTGAACAAGCACCCATTTGATGACAGTGAAAACCCAGTGCAAATTATGTCACTTGCTTTCTGCAGGTGTAATTGAGCCTCTGTATTACATCAGGAAGTTAAGAGCTTCCAGAGTCAAACCAGGGCCTTCTCTGCTGGAACACTAACCTTTCCAGGCACCTTCACTTTTTGGCTGAGAGAAACGGAACACAGGTCTTCATGCATGCGGTCCAACAGCCACAGCAGGAAACTCCAGCGCATCATGTTGCGAATTTCCGCGGAACTGAGCACCATACTTTGAGACGACGTGCTGCAGTTTAAAACAATTGGTAGAGTTAATACCTGTCTATAGAAGGGTAAATATTTTGTCACCAAAATATAGGGGGGGGCAGACATTCATTGACTTTGAACCTACCTTCTTATATCACAGATGTATATGTCATACATCAATAATATTCAGATTTTCAGCTGAAGGAACGGGAATTTTAACAATTGGGACAAAGCCTCCAATAAAAAGTGTGAACTGGGTGTCTGTAATAACATTTCAACCTACAAGCAGGGACCAGCACATCAAAGAGGAACTACCATGTCTGTGGGCTAAGTGGAGGGCATTGCACTGGGATGTAGGTGTGTCCTTTCACATGAGGGTCATGTCCAGTCTGCAGCAGGTGTAGGTTTCCCCACCCAGAGAAGAAGTCTGCACCAATTATACACAGTGCATGCCACATCATTTAGACTGTCCCAGAGGTATATATTTAAGCAAAACAAAACAATAATGTGGCATTTGAAATAAATCTGGAAGTTGAGTCACAGCAACTGGACTTCTTTTCCTTGAGAGACAGAAACGTTTCGCTGCTCATCCAAATAGCTTCATCAGTCTGAATACAGCTAGTCTGAGTCCTCCATCTTATAGTCAGCTTTGACCTCTTATCACCCTGATCTGAATAGGCTAATTAGTGGCCTGAATAGGCTAATTAGGTAGACAATAGCATCCATAGCCTTAAGGTGAACAATGGCCAAAGGTGCTGAAAACTATTAAGTATGGGTCGTTAGCTATGGCCTTGGTGGTGAAGGCTTTTTGATTTGTCTGGGTACTGTTGAAGGCACACCCTGATAAGTAGCAGATAGACTATGCCTGAGGGCCCCACCTCTGTTGAGAGAGGGGGTTTCAATGATCATATGAATGGCTTCCCTGACCCCTCTCTCAAACCACCTATCTTCTCTGTCTAATATGTGTACCTCCTCATCTTTGAAATAAATGAATTGGAAGGGAAAGGAAACAGGAAACAGAAGTAGCCCAAGATGGTATATATACAAACGTGCAGTGAGGGCAAAGAAGCACTTGTGTGGCTTCACAGCTTTCTCTGTTTGCTGGTCTATTTATTTATTTTTATTTTTATTTTAGAGTATTTTTACCCCACCTTTCTCCTTGGAATAAGGACCCAAGGCGGCTTACAGAATGAGGGATAATATACAGTCCAGTACAATTAAGACATGTTCGAGTACTGAGAACAAGGAATTGAGGGACATCTTACAACATTAATAGACAACATTACTTTAAAGCTACAAGAGAATGCCAGCATTTAAAGGGGAGTAAAGTTCCATGTAAAGTAACAAACTAACATTGAAAACACAGTGTCCATGTAAACCCATAAGGTTATAAGTAGCTTCTAGAAAGCACCGACAAGGCAGAGATACTAAATGACAAACAGGAGTATATGTAGCTGTTTTATTTATTTTTATTGTACAGGGAGATTTAACACTGGCTGGGCCAGATCTGCAGGTGGTTTTTATCTCCATCAGAGCAGTAAAACTGCAGGTATGACAATGCAGTAATTACAATGGATGTGCTCACTCTGTAAGTTTTGAAGAAAAGGTAATTAACCCAAAGGTAACATGGAAATTTCTTCTCTAAAATTAATCAGTAAATTCAGAAAATCTCAAAATGTTGTCATCTCATTGGTTTTTATCTTTTTAATAAGACCAGAATATTTTCTTACATTTTAACCCAGGACCATAGAACATTGTTCTGTTAGGTCTATCCAACAACAGCCACAAAAACAAAAAGTAAGGGTGTATTAACTTATTTGTTTATTCTTTTTTACTCTCCCCTACCCCAATAATCTTAAGGAAACATACCCAGTTCACCGGTCGCACCTGATAATTAGAAGAAGCCTTTGCAATAAAAGGGGCTCAGAGCTAAGTTACCTGGTGAGCTTTTAAGGCCGGTCTGACTGCCCCTAGTCACTTAGTCAGCCTTCCTGAGTCACAGATCAACATATTTATTTTAATATCCTGACTTTAATATCCTACTTACTAGAAGATCACATCTCACGATGCCACCAACATACAACACCGTCATCCTAACCAAATAAATCCCCATTGTTTCCCCACATTCTTCCACCTATCAAGTTCAGAGGCACTGATGCCACTGTGAACTAAAATTCAAATCAATAAATAAATTACAAACCAAATTCCCTAAACCATAAGTTCTGCCCCTCTGCATCTTGATTCTTGACCCTTGTTCATTTGGGGGGGGGGATTGTAAGAAGAGTCAGGATGACATACTTTATCACCACTGCACCAGGCAAAGATAGTAAATTGATCCCCTGTGCCGCTCTACAGCAGAGAAACAGGGGCCCTGCCTGCCACTGAGTTGCCAACGAGTTTCCATGACAACTAAAGCTACACTATGAAGAAATCAGGGGGAAGACAGGAGTTCAGGCTGTTTCTCCCCTTTTTTCTGTCAGGGCCACTTTGCTCTTCTCTCCCAAAGGCTGTCCCACTGGCATCCACCTCCTACCCTCTCCAGAGAAAATCTTTTTTTTAAAAATCACAACGCACAGCTGGCTACAACCTCCTGTGCTTTTCTGACATAGGGAATGTGTTGAGAAATCTAAGGGTCCCCACTCTCTCCAGCATAGAGAGCAAAGTCCCACTAGCTGGACCTCTGCATGCAGTCTGCCATTTATTTATTTGCCCAAGAGTGCATTTTTACCTGAGGCATGCCCTTGGCAGAGATGAAGCCCCACCCAGGCCATCCCCATCTACTTACCCACCCCAATAAAACACCTCTGTTTGCCTACATGAGTTGCCAAATGAGTAGATACTCAACCAGTGAAATCTCCTTCATTGCTCCATGCAGGTTGGGGAAAGCAAAACCACCTCTGTTATTATTAATTACAAACAATGTTGCCAGTTTTTTTTTAAAGATGGCAATCTCATCTTAAACCTGCCCCAATCTTGTGCTAACCAGACATACTGGAAACTCTGCCATGGCCATGTTGGCTGGAGATGGTGGGAGTTGTAATTTACCACACAGAGGTGCAGTCTGTGTTAAACTTCCATAACAGTGCATCTCAACATAAATCACACACTCCATCTTCCACAGCAGTCCTCCACTTTGGCCACATGCAAGCAAAGTTCAAAGGTCATTCCTTTTTTCATTCCAACTAGCAGTACCTGTATCTACTAATCAGCATCAAAATGCCTGCCTTTCCATCCTTCTCATTTAATCCTAGGCACTTCTATTCCTTAACAATTCATCTCGACACTTCAAATGTATACACAGCCTGCTCTCCACCCTTCCACAGTAACCTCTCCCACATGATCTA
Source organism: Phrynocephalus guinanensis (assembly GCA_037367245.1). Classification (NCBI taxonomy): domain Eukaryota; kingdom Metazoa; phylum Chordata; class Lepidosauria; order Squamata; family Agamidae; genus Phrynocephalus; species Phrynocephalus guinanensis. Next base: position 102,585,545 of record CM074734.1, on the reverse strand, counting down.
TTTCAAGAGTGAGCTGTTCCCTAAATATTACTCCACTTTGTCTAAGTGAGACATTTAGGATGCTGAGACAGGAATGCTAAGAGCCTGAGAATATGCAGCAAAAGCATGCAGGAAAAGAGCCTGTACCAAATAAAGGGGTCACATGCCAGAATACTGCTGGAATGCGTGTGCAGAAGGTGGCACTGCTTACAGGAGTACCACACACTGCACCACAAGAGCTTTGCTTAAGGAGACTGGGCAGCAAAAGAAAGACCACTCAATATCAACAAGATTTCTGAGCTTGCTGGCACCAGCAAGGGGAAATACATACTGAATGGTCAAGGAATTGAGGGAGTGCAGATCTTAGACTCTTAGACTTAGAGGGTATATCCACAAACATGGAGCCTATATGCCACTCTCCTGCAGTCAAGGGAAAGAATGCAGTCAACTCAGAATCACTAATAGCCATCAGGTTTACAGCCTCCAGTCTGTATGCAACCATGCCCATAGTGACCCATCAGAACTGAACATTAAAGCATCTTCCTTGTACAGTCTGGCCCAGTTCTTTTCTGGGAACTAGAAGCCCAAGAACCACCAGTTGTCTTGGCCATGCTGACTCAAGGATTCTGGGAGATATAGGGCCTTTTTACACGACCCCTAAGATCCGCTGGCCACTTAAATTCGGACCAGAGATCTTAGGGGTTCCTCGCTCTTCCTCTGTCTTCCTCTGTCCCCACCCCCCTCGGCACTTCCTGGTTGCTGGCTGCCTGAGGGACGGAGAAAAAAGAAAGAAAAGACTGCCGGTTTACCTCCGTTTTGTTCCCGGCAGCAGCATTCAGATATCTTAAAGGGACGAAGCGCAAAAAAAGAACAAACGGAAGCCAGGAGAGCCCCGCACTCACTATCCTTACACCGGATCAAATATTTGTCACCATCAAAGACCAGGTACAAGAAAACTGCTGTTTGGTCGCGCTAAAGTGGGCGGGGTCGCACTTAATTGTCTGCAAAGTCCGGAGCTGGTGGGTAAACATTTTTAAGGTCCGGACCTTGCAGCCATTTGCGGCGGAGCTTAGGGGTCGTGTATAAACGCCCATAGTCACACAAGCTAACTGATCCAACTTCTGCTTTCTGAAGAATTCCCTAGTCTTGGGTCAACACAGGGCACCTCAATTGCCATTAGGCCTTTCTGCACAAGAAAAGGTAAGGTATACAAGACTTCCTGTTTTGACCCAGCACTCCCACAAGCAGCCATGCTCTTCTGGCTGTGGTCTGGTTCAGCCTACCCCTTGGCTCTGGATCCTGGCTCAACTTCCTGAGTAATCAAAATCATCATGAGCAATCATGTGTCATCATAGCTTCTTGGCCATTCTGAAGCTTTGACCCCAAAGTGCTGCCAGGGACAGCAATGGAAACCATTCAAATACACTTCTTCCTCAGGCAAAGTTTCTCACCCACATTCTTTCGAAACTGAACAGCAATTACATGCTAACAAGCTCTTCATTATTAACAAATCTATATAGCATACGACTATTAACAGATCTGCCCTCCAGATACTTATCTGTAATATGTAGTGAAACCTCAGCAGGTAGCTCATTGCTGAAGCCTTGTAGCTTATGGCTGCATAATAACCGTACTATTAAACAGAAATTAACTACAGACTTGCTTGGGAATATGACTATAATAAAATATCATTCTTAGCCATCTCCCTGGGCAGCTCCATGTATCAGAAAGGAGTGGGCAGCAATCACCAGAAATTGCTACAGAAGACAATGGGCTCATTACTCTGCTTCATGCCTTCTGCACAAATGAATGTGTCTGTGCAATTGAAAGGAGGGGATATCAAATATAAACAAATGAGATATAAGAGATAACAGTGTTCCCAGAAATTGTCCTCATCAGTAGCATAGCATCTTCTGTGGTACTTAAAAACTCCGCATAAATTTAGATGTCTTTTACAACATCTATTTTACACACACACACACACACACACACACACACACACACACACACACACACACACACACACACACACACACAGGGTTTTCAGCATTCTGTCTCGCTGCCTCTCTGCCTGTCCCTCTCACAGATAACAAGAAACCAAATGAGTAAAGCTTTGGCTGATTTCACCAGAAGTACTTCTTGGAAAACAATTTACTTGTTAATTTTCTCCTCACTGAGAGAGAAAGATCAATTTCCAGTTTGGTAGGGAAGAGTTCTCCAAAACTGTGCCTGATGCAAGCCAAATGCTGATTTATTAGTGTGGACGTGACCAAGAGGTGATATGACAGGATATGTCCATCTAAAGTGAAAGTGGAAAGAAATATGCATTATTTCACAACCCAGATATATTTTGGCATAACTACACCTTAAAATAGGCACCATTTTCTTCTCAAAAATAAACAAAAAAATCCCCACCCCAAACCCTAAATCAAAATACTGTTTTGTACTTGTTATCACTGATTGTTTGTGTGAATATTCATAGAAAGTGCTGCTAGCAGGTTCAAGGAAAGAATCAACTCATTGTTCCCTCCCACAGAACCCTTGGAACATAATAATCTTTATTTCTTCTCTATATGAGGAGTTGGGACCCGGAGGAAGGCACTGATAAGGAAGAAAGAATGTTCCATTTTTTCCTCATTATCCAAGGTCTTATCAAAGAGAAATTGTGGTTTTCAGTACATAAATGTTTTTGAGTCATGTTAAAAGCATTTTGGGTGTGTTTCAGAATGGCAAAAGGCTCACTCATGAGTCTTTGTGGGAAAGAAAGGAAAGTCCATTGCCTTGTAAGGTAAAGGTAAAGGTTCCCCCCTCCCCGCACATGTGTGCTAGTCCTGCCCGACTCTAGGGGTGGTGCTCATCTCCATATTCAAGCCGAAGAGCCAGTGTTGTGCAAGTCCATGGCCACATAGCCAGCGTGGCTGCAAGGTAACACTGTTTTTACCTTCCCGCTTTTTATGGCAGTACTTATTTATCTACTTGCATTTACATGCTTTCAAACTGCTAGGTTGGCAAGAGCTGGAATTATCAGCAGGAGCTCGCTCCAGTGCATGGCACCCGGGATTCGAACTGCCGTGCTGCCGACTTTGCATCTGACAGTTTTCGTGAGAATTTTATCAAAACCATGCAGATAACAACACTAGCCAGCTAAACCAACATGTTGGTACAGTAATTCTAGAGCCATCTTCAGCTCAAACATGTACGCCAGGACCCACTTCACGATGTTCTACTATATATTTCTATGTAATGTTGCCATTCTGATCCACCTGTCCTCAAGCAGAAACCCAGGAATGGAGTCAACTCCACCAAGTTCAAGGAGATGGTAGACAAGAGGGTTAGGGGCAAGAAAGCATGATAATGAAATCTACAGAACAGAGAGCACTGTATCCCGAACACCTGAATATCACTGTGCAGGCACATACCACACACACACACACACACACGACGAATCACAATTTCTATGGATCAGTTACTTTGGCCATTCTGACATTCCAGTAACTTAAGGGTAAGCCACCTAATGTGGATTTAAACAAAGCTAGTCATTTCCATGCATGGAAATAAACTGTCTCTGGTTTGGGTATTTCTGATTAACCAATTCCTGATTCCTTCCTCTGTTCAACCCAAGAATCTGAATGCTGTCCAGCTGATTTTTTTTTATAAAAAATCATTTCCCCCCTTCATTTATTGCTGATCAAGGACCAGTGAGAAGAGTAAAAAAAGGAGGTCAGTGGCGAGGGCACAAGCAGCAGTCGCAGCAGCAGCAGCATGATGGAAAATGCATTATTATCACCACAGACACAGCAGAAACTGGAGTGATAAATAAACATGAGCTGAACAATCTCAAAGCAGACCAAATCAACAGGCACTGAGACAGAGCAAGAAAGAGCTGTCCATTTATTCAAGCCAGTGTGATTGGTTCAGCTATAAAGCCCAAATGACGTGAACTATTTTTGGCATGGGACAGGGAGAAGAGGCCAGGTAAGACTGCCAGCCATTTGTACCAGCTGCCAAAAGAATGGGAATGGCTCCAGATAGGTGTAAGCTGGCAATCACCTGGGCAGACCTTGAGATAATTAATTATTTGCTGTTATTTGCGTTATAAGTTGCAGAACAAGGCTTCTCAATAAATACCTTTAGGAAACCGTGGCTGTGACTGGGTTGTAGAAAAAACGCCCAGCTCAAGACCTTTTGAGGTACCCAGTGTGGTGACATGGCTAGAGTGATGCAATGGGACTTGGGAAGCCTCAATTCAAATATCTGCTTAGCCACAAAAACTCACTAGGGAAGTAAGCGTGGTAAAACCAGTGGAGTATCTCATATTGATTGATGGCATATTAGAGAGAGAGAGAGAGGGGGGGTTGCCATCGTCCATCGGGATTCTCTTTATGTTTGCAGGGCTTCGACATTGGTTAGCCAGGGGTTAGAGTGCCTTCACCTGCTGGTGGGACAGCGGGACAGATTTGGCATTGTGCTGGGTTACCATGCTCCCCGCAACCCAGCACAATCCCTTCCGGAGCTCTCCGAGTTCATCGGGGCTACACTATTGAAATCCCCGCGCCTTTTGGTTGCGGGTGACTTCAATGTGCATGCCGGCGGTGAGCTTTCTGGGGCAGCTCTGGAGTTCATGGAATCCATGGCTTCCATGGGTCTGTCCCAGCATGTTGTATGTCCCACTCACAGGTCCGGCCATACCCTGGATCTGGTTTTTTCCTCCATGTCGGGGATCTCGAGTCTGGAGGTTGGGGGCATTGTCCCCCTTCCTGTGTCATGGTCAGACCACCACCTGCTTACTTTCCCTTTGGCGATCTCGGCCCCTCCTCGCGGGGGACCATCGGCCTCCTGTTTTGGCCCGTCCCCGAAGACTCATGGACCCTTCTCGGTTCCAGGAAGTCTTTGGGTCGTTTCCTGGAGAACTGACTGGCACGCCGGCCGAGGTTGTGGCCAACCATTGGTTTGACACAGCTGCCCAGACCATCGACCGGATCGCCCCTAAGCGTCTTCTCCGGTGCCGAGCTCGGCCCTCGCCGTGGTTCATGACCGAGCTCCCGAGCGATGAAGCAGGAGAGGAGAAGACTAGAGCGCAGCTGGAGAAGAACCCGGACGGTTATTAGTAAGGCTGCTGTTGTATCCCAGACTAGGCGCTATTCCAACGCGATCAGGGAGGCCCTAAGATCTTTTGTCTCCCTGAGAATTGGTGAGGCCTCGAACCGTCAAGCGGAGATCTTCCGTGTGGTTCGGGACCTCACCAATCCTAGTCTGGCCGGGCCTCCTCCTACTGAGTTCAGTAGTGAGAATTTTTGCAGCCTTTTTTTGTTCTAAAATAGAGGCCATCCGGGCCGGCTTCGACTCTGGTTGCAGTAGTACTGCCCCGGCATCCCCAGGTGCTGGGCCGCCTTCGTCGCCTCGGTTGGATGTGCTTGGGCCTGTTTCTGCTGTCGAGGCCTCTAAGGCTATGGCTTTCTGCCGACCGGCGTCCACTCCTTTCGATCCCTGCCCAGCCTGGCTTATTAAATCTGCCAGCGGGACTATGGCCGAATGGGCTTCGGCTATTGCTACCGCCTCCTTCGGCAAGGGGGTTTTCCCCTCTCGTTTGAAGGAGACGGTGGTAAAGCCCATTCTTAAAAAACCTGGCCTCCCTTCGGACAATTTAACCAGCTATCGTCCAATTGCCAATGTCCCGTTTATGGGCAAGGTGATCGAGAGGGTGGCGGCGGTTCGGTTGCAGTCATACCTGGAGGATCGGCAGTGCCTCGATCCATGCCAGTCCAGGTTCAGGCCTCGTCGGGGGACCGAAACAGCTTTGGTCGCGCTGCAAGATGACCTAATCCGGGCAGCCGACAGGGGTTGCTCTACCCTGTTGGTTCTCCTGGATTTGTCAGCGGCCTTTGATACCGTCGACCACGGTATCCTGTTGGATCGGCTCTCTGAGGTTGGTATCGGAGGCACTGCTCGCAGTTGGCTCCGATCCTTCCTGGAGGACCGTCCACAGTACGTTCTGCATGGGGGGGAGTTGTCGGCTCCTTGGATACTCCCTTGTGGGGTTCCACAGGGGTCGTCGTTGTCCCCTATGCTGTTTAACATCTACGTAAGGCCGCTGGCTGGGGTCATTAGGAGATTTGGAGTCTGCTGTCACCAGTATGCTGATGACACGCAGCTCTATCTCTCCTTTTCCACCTCTGCAGTGGAAGCTGTGAGGATCCTTGATGAGTGCCTGGACGCCGTACTGACCTGGACCGGGGCGAACAGGCTTAAGCTCAACCCCGAGAAGACGGAGGTTATGTTCTTTGGGAGTTCACCATCTGGGTACGGTGGCCCTCTTCCGCAGCTGGGGGGGGGTCTCCCTCCAGCCTGCGGAGAGGGTGCAGAATCTGGGTGTGGTCCTGGACCCGGCGCTGACCATGGAAGCTCAGGTGGCGTCGGTGACCAGGGCCGCCTATTTCCATCTTCGCCAGATCGCCCAGATCCGCCCGTACCTGGATGTTGACTCTCTGAGAACAGTGGTCCAAGCACTGGTGATCTTGAGGCTGGACTACTGTAACACACTCTACATGGGGCTGCCCTTGACTCTTCTCCGGTGTCTGCAGCGGGTACAGAATGCGGCAGCCAGGCTGGTGGCTGGTGTGCGTCGTTACGACCATATCACCCCAGTCCTGGCTCGCCTGCATTGGCTGCCCGTTGCAGCCCGGATTAGATTCAAGGTCTTGGTTTTAGTTTATAAAACCCTCCATGGCTTGGGACCGGACTACCTGTCAGAGCGTATCGTCCAGCGATCCACCTCGGTCCGCCCAGTTCGGCAGGTGCGAGCGCACTCGCTTCGGGTTGCCACCCCTCGAGAGGCCCGGAAGACGGTCACCCGGAACCGGGCCTTCTCTGTGGCAGCCCCATCTATATGGAACGCCATCCCCAGCGAAGTGCGCTCTGCAGAGTCCCTGCAGGCCTTTCGAAAATCCTTAAAGACCTTTTTATTTCGAGAGGCCTTTGGCGATTTTTAATTTAATTTTTTTCCGCCATCGCTATTATTACTGCTATCATTATGCCCATTGGTGCCTCCAATTTTATTCGTTAGGATTCACGTCTTTGACGTGCTGGGACGCGCCCGGAGGCCTTAGGATTTTAGGATTTTTGGATTTGGGAGGATATTATATTGTCTTGTTTTAACTTGTTATTCTCGTGATTTGTCTTTGATGTATTATGATTTGTTGTTAGCCGCTTAGAGTCCTTGTTGGAGATAAGCGGGATATAAATATAATAAATAAATAAATAAATAAATAAATAAATAAATAAATAAATAAATAAATAAATAAATAAGAGAGAGACACACACACACATACAAAGACATTTTGCTGCCTAAGGTAAAGAACAAAAGGGCATCCAGCCACTGTCCCAGACCCTCTATAGACTCTGACAGGATCGTCAGTTAAATCTTATTTCAATAATGGGGTGAAGCCAGCCAACTCCAGGCTCTCTTGCTGCCTGAGGCAGGATTATAATGTCCACTTTGCTTCGGCTATATACACAGCGGAGAGGTGTGCCCATACCCAAGAAGGCGTCAGAAAATTAGGGGGAGCAGCAGATAGCATTCCATCTGCGCCTGAGATGACTACTGTGTCAGCACCCACACCCCAAAAGAAGAAGACACAGTGGCACCTGTGCCCCCAGCTACCCATTCAGATATGGCATCCATGCCTCCACCTACACATGTCTATGTGCAAAAGAGGAAGAAATAGTCCACCTCACACACACTCTGTCTCCCCACAAAAAGGGAAAAAGGAAGGAGACAGAGGTGAAAGTAGAGCCACTGGTAGTCCAAAAAAGTGCAGGAGAACCAGAGTAGCTCACCCGAGGCAGAGGTAGTATGAATTTGCCTCTCCCACCTCCATGTTACCTGAGCCATCTTCCTCTGTGAGGTTAATGGTGGGCCTGGTTCTGTTTATCATATATGAGGGTGGTAGGCTAGCTTACACCCACTAGGACAGTCTCTCTGCCTCTTTTGCCCAACATGAGGGAACAGCCAGATGGTTTCCCACGGCAACACCCAGCACCTGGTCCTAGGCGGCACTTGCCTGAGCCTTTTTAATGGTTACGGCCGGTCCTCGTATGGGATGATGGGAACTTAGCACTTCAGAACTCCAGCAGAAGACTCCAGGTGGTGCTGGGCTGTATTTTAACCAGCCTATCCCTTCTTTCTCTGGTTATTCTGGTGATTTTTAGGCCCACTTTATTTCTTAAAGGTCCTTATGTCTACTCACAACCCTTACCCCCAGAGGCTGCTTAAGAGGGTTGCTGTTAAGGAAAAAGAGCTTTTCCATGATGGTGCACAAAACGTGGAACACTACCTGATTGCTGCCTTATTTCTTTCTTTCTTTCTTTTTTTGAACCAGTTTTTCAAATTCTCATTTTTTCCACGTTCTTCACCGACTTCTCCTGCTAGGATTTATTGCTTGCCTTGTTTGGGTTTTATTGCAGTACAGTACTTATTACTGTTTACTAGTTTTATTGATGGATTTTATAGAATTTATACCTCACAAATGCTGCATCAGGTCTCTTGGAAAGGCCGGATACATGTTTATTAAACAAAGAAACAAACAAATCTAGAGGGATAGACCTTTTGATCTATTTGTTGCATCAGAACCAATAGAATCTCACAGCATCTTAAAGGCCCATATGTTTCGTTTCTGTTACACCTTTGTGTCTGGTTTATTAGGAAGAGATAATGAAGTGAACGGCAGTCCAGGAAAATGCCTGCCAAATAAAATTTTTAGTCTTTAAGACATGACTCTTTGTCATTTTAAACAAATTAAAATAACCAAGCAAATGCTTGCGACAAAAGCTCTGGTAGCTTGGTTTCACCTTAAGGGATCATACATGGAATATAAGTGAATCATGCAATGTTATGGTCCTTATCAGTGTCCAGACCACAGAAAGATACATTATTTCTGTTCAGGCATTCTGCTCCATGGGATTTCATGCTCTGAACTTGTGGTGGGTAGAGGGAGGACAGCAGGGCCCCGAAGACCCTCTCTGCCATCACTACTGTATCCGCATTAGTCCTGCCCCAACATTATTCAAGCACTGGGGGAAAGGCTGAGGATGGGAAGCAGACAGAAAGCATTTAAGCCTTTCAAACAGCAAGAAACTTATGTTGACCTTAGTGTGAACTTCATTTCATGGGGACACCCATGCCCAGTATATGGGTAAATAGTTCAGGGTATGAAAAAGGACTATGTACACACAAACACCCCACCCTGCTGTCACCCTCCACAGTCCTGGAATCACATTGATATCTTCATAGTTCCACTCTGTTTGTTTGCCCTCTGAAACTTTAGAGTACACGAATACACACAATGTAGGGCAATTTCAGGGAAACAGATTTTGATTGAACACCAGGACAAACTCCAATTTGGGAAGAGCTGCCTTGGGGGTGGGGGTGGGGGTGATGGTTCCAGGGAAGGCTAGAGGGGCATCTGTTAGGATGAGTATAGCTGAATGATGCATGACACTTCCTTCGCTGAACAGGGCACTTGACCAGATGAACTCCAAAATCATTTAAAACCCTATAATTCCAGGGAGAGCGCATTACACAAAGGCAGTTTGAGGCAGGAAGGTGTGACGAAGCCATCCGCAGGCAGCCAAGCTTTTACTGAAAGGTCTGCCCCTTCAGCCCTCTCCCATCATGAGATTCTCTCTGTTAATCTGTAAAGTGGGCCAGGGAAATGCCAGTGAAATCATTAGGAATTCCTACTCTGCCCCACAATTCCCCAACAAGCTTTATCCCTCAAATTTCTGTGAACAAAGTGTCTTCTCTTTTGGTTCCTTCCATACAGGACCCACGTGTGGTCCTCAGCCCTTCCAGACCATTGTTGCAACTGGTTGGCTGCTCCAAGAATCAGCAAACATTTGGGGACAGTCTGGGCTGGATGATTCCAGAGCCTACACTTGGGAGAGGCTGGATGGCTGTTTTCCCACTTCGGGAGGAAGCTGTTTCTGATAGGAAAAAGCTCTGCCAGAATGGGCCTTCTTTCTGCAATGCCTAAAACGGGAGAGGATGCATTGGATAGGGATGGGCAACTTGATCTTCTAATCTGGAGGGGAGGCCCAGCTCTGGGACAGAGTGATGGCTACCATTAAGTTGGAACATTGCATACTAAGAGCTAACACGACCCCTGCTCCGCATGGCAAGGTCCCCTCCCCAGACAATTAAGGCGACCCAGCCCACTGGCGACCCAGCTGCACTTTCTTGTACCTGCTTGACCCCAGGTCCGGATTTAATCTGGTCAGTGCGGGGCTCTCCTGGCTTCTGCTTGTGTTTTTTTTTCCCAGCCCCTTGCATACTAAGAGAAGAGGTGGCATGTGAAGCAGAAGAGAACAGAGAAACAGCTCCGGGAAGCTCCTCCAGGTGACTGCATGCCCCTCTTTCTCTGGTGGGGAGGAAGGAAGGGCATAACCCCTAAGATTTGACCGAATTTATGACCAGCGGATCTTAGGGGTCGTGTGAAAAGGCTTAAAGAACATGGCATGTGACAATTCACAAGAGCACTGGGGACTTGCCCATGACTGCAAGATAAATACAGGATCTTTCCTCACACTGAAATGTGTTTGTACACTTAACTGCACTTTAGGACTTGTGAGTGGTTAACTGCATTACTGCAGTCAAGACTCCGCTCATGAACTGATGGATTCAGGCAGCTGATTCAAGGCTGACTCAGACTTCCAACCATCTGAGGTTGGTAAACCAAGTGCCTAGCATGCAAGATGAGGGGCAATGTGTAGCTGCGTAGTAAGTGCTACGGGGTGGCATATAAGCTGACTTTGCTTTGCTTTTGGCACACTTTGCTTTTGGAGAGTGGAAAATGGTGTGCACAGTCCTTGCTCTGCTCACTTTTATCTTCTTAAAAACCATGCAAGAAAAGGTTGAGTGGGAGGGTGAATGGCTTGGTCACCCACAGAGCTTTGGGATTTGAACCTGGGTCCGACAATCTATCATCACATCACACTGGCTTTTAGCAAGCCTTGCCCTTTAAAATGGTACTGAAAAATGATGGTGAAAGAAAGAAAGAAAGAAAGAAAGAAAGAAAGAAAGAAAGAAAGAAAGAAAGAAGAAAGAAGAAGAAAGAAAAAGAAAGAAAAAGAAAGAAAAAAGAAGAAAGAAAGAAAGAAAAGAAAAAGATTGTTTTACGATTTTTGCTTGAGAGCCGGTTCTGCACTGCAGGGTTTAAAAAGGTCCTTGTGGGAGCAAACCAAGTGAGCCCATGTTGAACCCACTCAATCACCAGGAGGGGCTCCCCTCCCTGCTGCTCTCCCCCACCAGCCTGAAGTCTCTCTTCTCTGCCCTCCACCTGCTCATTAGGAACAAAACAAGAGTTAAATGGGAAAAGCCCCTCTCTGTGTTCCCAGGCCAGCTCCCAGGGTTAAGTTACCAGACAGGCTCCCTATGGCTGATCAGTTCCCAAGTGACCACACAGCAGGAGATTTTTTGGGGGGGGGAGAGAGAGAGAGAGAGATTCAGCCTGTCCGTTTCATTCCCAAACTCTCTGTAACCCAGATATGTGTGAAAGGGGACTCTGACTGAATGGGAAAAGGGCAGATTTTGTTGCAAAGGAATGTACGGAACTGACACAAAGAGAAATTTTCTCAACAGGACTCTATTCTCTCTGTCTCTTTCCTGCCCAGTCTCCTTTCCCGAGTCTTTTGCTGTCATGCTGTTTCCTAGAAACACAGGCTGCTGCACATACATCGCTATTCCATATGTCAATAAACAAACAGAATGTGCAAATGAACCAAAGTGTCCTCCCACCAGGCAGCTAAAACGTGCAATATGGACTAAGGCGGCTCGAACAGGGCTCTACATGTTATTTTTGTCAGCTTCCCAGGATGTCGATCTAGGGAAGATCTAATCCCCATAAACACCCAAGCGTATTAATATCGCTGAGAATTATTCAGCCAGCCAGAGGATCCCAGCAATAGTAAGAACCTGGCACCCTTGGCTTATCCTAAGTTACATATAATTCACATTTTCCATCCATCCTCTAAGAAATGTTTTTTCCCTTTTACACTATTCAATGCCCACCTCCCACATAATAAGCTGTATCTCCCTTTGGTGTAGGGAAAAGTCTAGAAGGCAGTGAATGCTTGGGTGGCAAGCAAGCACATTGTAGCGATAGGGTCATATTACGGCAATGCATCATTCTGATGACTTCACACTAGGGGACATGAGGAATATCTGAGAGGTGGGCAGAGGAGCACAGAACGGTTGGCTGGTAATTGAAAAAGACACAGAAAAAGATACGTTTCTCATCCCCAAACATCCATACCAAAAAAAGGGGGGCAGTGGACATTGTAGTTTTGCATGACCACACTACTTGCACAGATAGACACAATCCTATCCATGTGACAATTATTGCTGAGAGCGTCAGGAGACTGGCCACTCTCTTGTAGAGCATCTCCAGATGCAAGTAAGTCCACTACTCCATACTTGCTAGCACCATACAGATGCCTGACTGGGAGATAACCAAGTGCCAGGTACGTGAAAGAAAGAAAGAAAAAGATCTCAAGATGGAAAACACAGCAACATCTGTACTTGACAAGTCATCAGAGATCATGATTGTATACAAATATGAATCTCACAGTCTTTCCACAGAAAATTCAAATTTCTCTCTGCAGACCTGCATGCCATAATGCAGCCAACAACCTCAGAGTAAAGCATTGATAGTACAGTACAAACAGATGTATAAATCTGCAAATCCAGATAATGAATATGTCTGTCGTGTAGAGTGGCAGGACCTTGACACACCTTTGGCTTGAGAAAAAAGTTGAACCACACACTAAAGGGTGAGAGGTCAATTTACCTTTGAAAAAAAAGAACACTGAGGGCTTATTTAATAACCTCTCAAAATGTATCAAGAACCACAATGGGGAGAAAGGCAGGACATACATACATACATACATACATACATACATACATACAGTGGTACCTCTACTTACAAGTAGAGATGGGCACGAAACAAAATTTTTATTCTTGTTATTCATTATTTGTTTCATTATGGAATGAATTGAATAATGAACAGACCCATTAAAGAAAATGAAATGAAATGAAATGGAAATTTCTGTTTCATTTCCTTCGTTTTTCATTTTCCCATAGAAATGTGTTGAATCAATGCATTCCTATGGGGAAAAGCCAGTGCCCCTCCCCCCAAATTCAGGGGAAGCTGCTGGCTTTTTTTCCCCACCGAAGCCACCACTGATCAGCTGGACTGCAGGGGAAAGGCTTAAAAAGCCCGCCCTTTCCCCCACCCAATCGGGTGCAATCGGGTGGGGGATAAAAATAATAAATAAAAAAAATAAATAAACACCCCGACCCGGTCCCTGGGCCAGCTGATTGGTGCAAGTTTAAAAAAGTTTTTTTAAAAAATCAAATGAAGAACAAAACAAATGAAAAACAAAATGATTTTTTAAAAATGTTTCATTTTAAATAAAACAAAAACAATTAAAAATGAAAAACGAAATGAAACGTCATTTTGGCATTTCGTGCCCTTCTCTACTTACTAGCAGCTCTACTTACGAGCAATTTAACTTAAGAGCAGAACACCGAATGCATTCGGAACACATTAAACTTGTAAGTAGATGTACCACTGTATGTACATACATACATACATACATACATACATACATACATACATACATACATACATACATACATACATACATACATACATACATAAAGTGGAAGATGGGGGTAAGGAGATGCCTTCTACTGAGTAAGCAGATAGGATATAAACCAAAGGGCCCAAATTACATGAAAGGATATTCTCACTAATCAATAAGGAGAAATTTCTGATGGGAATGATTTTGGGCAGTGGGTCAGACCACATCAGATGACAATGGACTCTTACTGGAGGCTTTTAAAGCAGGGCTTGGCTGACCCTGTGTTAGTGATGCTTTTGCTCGACATTTCTATGTTGGTAGGGTTGCTGGACCAATTGATCTCCGGCTCTCTTCCAGTTCTATAATTCCACCATTCTGCACTCCATCCACAAACACTATCCAACTCCCTGTTTACCAGCAGATGAGTATGTGAACATGCACCACACAATGCTCGCTTCTGCAATGACACTGGGCAACATGGAAGTGTCTGCTTTTCATAGTGTTTGATTGGTGATGGCTCATTTCACCCATGGAAGGAATCCCTTAACATTCCAGTCATCGACCGGAGCGTCCTGGGCTCTGGGTTTCTTATACAAATCCAGCTGCCACGACATTTCACTCTGCCAGAAATTTTCTACTTTCTTTCTTGCACCTTTCCTACCGAGGTGGTAGACAGCATCATGGTTGTTCCACCTTGGAATGAGATAACTCCAGACAATGACATAGTGCTTGGTTTGCATCCAAACCAACCTCTACAGTTTTTTGAGCAAACTAGTTCTACTCGTTTTTATACTTCTTTTCTTTTTAGTTTAACCTAAATGGTCAGCACGCAGTAACAATCCGATCTTTCTGCTTCACAGATCTTTTTCTAGTTTTTCTTGGTGTTCATTCGCTGACTTTATGCTTTCTTCATTGGTCACCCTCTGGGTGGAATAATCTTTTAACGACATGTATAAATCCACATGTCTAATGTTCAGATGCTGCATGCAAAACATCCCTTGTTATGGTAGCCTGTGTTAAGGGCTACATTTCCGTGACATACAGGAGAAATGAGAATGCCGAGCACTGTACAGCATGGATCCTCCAAGCTATACACAAGCCAGAATACAAACGAGAAATGTCAAATTATGTTTTGAGCTTGGGAAATTATTTTCAGTTCTGAAACAACTGTGGCTGAGTTACAGGGTATGCTGTCAGTGGTGACAGTGATCTCCTTGCTTATAATACAACCCCCAAAATACCACTTTAAGATTAAACAGTACACTGAGAGTACACTTTGGCAGAAATCCTGTCGTTTACCATAGTAAGTTGCAACACAGAAGGCCCATTGCATCAGTGAAAGTTTGGTGAGTCAGTTCCTCCATAGGTTCCACGGATTCAAGTGGGCTTATGCGACATGGGACCGTTGCTATGCCATGCAACAGGATTTTGCCCTTTGATTCCTATTCTGACTTGAAGCGTCACTCCCTGTGCAGCACCTGGAATGTGTGTGAAACAAGCATGAAATGAAATGCTGCTGGATTCTGACACTTCCGTTCCTATCTGGGGTTCCTCCTTATCGTACAAACATCTTGCGTGGTTACAGAAAGAAAAGAAGACGCTCAAAACTGGAGAAGGTAGCACAGTTTCACCTTGGGCAGCGGTTGCCCCGCATTGATACAGAGAGCACCACACCTCTTCCCTCGCACCCTCCTGGTATCAGCACACCTGTCAAAGGGCTGGATAAGTAACAGGAGATTCTGCCGCCCCCCCAAAAAAAACCCACCATGGCTCAGGCCTTTGCTTCAAAGTACCTCAGCCAGCCAGCAACCAAATGTGAGAAGCAGAGATAGGAAAGGCTCACCTCCGGAAGAAATCCAATCTGACAACAAGAGATAATAGCTTCGAACCAGCAAAAGAAACTGGGAAGACTTTCAGCCCCGGAGGCCTCCTGAGTTTAGCGATCAGAGGACCACTTTTGTGCGGAGAGCATTCCTCACTCCTCATCTCCCCCCCCACTCCACCGCCCACCAGATCCTCATATCACCAAACTAGGACATCCCAGCACAGCAAGCAGACCCTCCCCCACCCCGTTCCTCCTCTCTTCTGGGAGAGGCAATGCAGGCCCTTCATACGACATGGCCACTGGTAAGGGGCAGCAGTTGAAAGACACAACGGGGGGGGGGTTACAGGCACAATTCCCTGAGTCCAAGCTCAGCTTGTCTCCTACCAGTAACTGCTTGTAACCTAAGGCACACCCCCTCACCCCACCCACCCCACAAACTTCCCTTGGCCTGCCCATGCCAGGCATCCTTACTAGCTCTCTGGAGCTTAAAGACAATGCAGTCGGCCAGAGGCCCTCTTGTCAGCAACATCCTAGGCCAGTGTTGGTGAACCTATGGCATGGGTGCCAAAGGTGGCACTTGGAGACCTTTCTGTGGGCACCCGACATCACCCCTTCACAGCCACCTGTATTCAGGTTAAATTGCCATATTGGCACTTTGCAAAAAATTAGTGGGTTTTGAATCACAGTTTGGGCACTCGGTCTCTAAAAGGTTCGCCATCACTGACCTAGGCCTTCTTTGTCCCTTATCCCCCAAGGAAATAGTTTTAAAGTGGGGCTGGTGTTCAGGTGCCCTCAACAAGCTGTTTTTTTCTTCAGCTCTGGATTCAGTTGACTTCTGCAACTTTCTCTCGGCTTGATTCTTTGCTCTTCTGCACTCCGCATTGCCCTTGCCCACACTCACGAGAGAGGGTGCTGCAGCATCCTGCCCGTCTTGTTCCATACCAGCGCCTCCTGGGTTGCAAGACGTTTCACTCCTTCCTAACAGGTGGCACTTGAGATGCCCAGAGATGAGAAGCAGGAGCCTCGACAGGCACAAGGCTCTGCAGGCAGCGAGGCTAGCAGTAGATGTGCCAGCGCAACATATTGGCCTCTCTGATCTTTGTCCCCCCACCACCACCTGATGCCATCTTCATTGTGCACAAGCAAAGCAATGACTCCATAAGAAACAGCTCCACTTCCGACTTCAAAATAAACATCTAGAGCACAAGCGAGTGTTGGGCCACATTCCCTCGCTACCCCTCCGCTGCATCACCCCAGTGACTTTGTCCTCAAGTGAGAAGAAAGGCTTGTATGGGAGGAACACCTGAGATCCAGGCAAACCGGATAAGCTTCCTTGGAATCTCTCCTCCTCCTTTATCTATTTGCTTCTTGGAGTGAAAAGAACTGCCAAGAGATGGAAACTGTCATTGCCCACCACCACCCCTGACTGTGCACAAAAACAGCTCGCCTGACAACCCTGTCAACACCAGTACACCCTAAGTACCACAGCGGCACTGGATGTAATACTGCTGCAGCTGATCCAGTATGAATTGTCCTCTTGAATTCAGTTAACTCACATAAAATGGCTCTATCTCCCCCCCCCCCCCCAAAAAAAAAAACCCAGAATCCCTCTCTGATCATGTAAGTCGCCTTTCAAAACTTTCTGGCTAGCCTGAGGAGCTCCCCAGGCGCCAGCTGTCAGCAACCTGCCTCTCCTTCACTCCGGGCAATTCACCTGCCTCGGGCAGCCAGCAATTCTGGCAGCCACACCCGCCCGCTTCTAGGCAGGACGACCAGATCACTTTCCAGAGGCTGGAGCGACTCAACAGGTGGCGGGCGGGCGGGCGGCCGGGCGAGGCGCGCTGGGTGAGTCGGTGGGGCTTGACACCCACACCCTCCCGATCGTCCTTCCGCTGTGCCCAAGGGGTGGGGGTGGGGGGCGTTTGGCACCGGGAGACCCTCCGGAAGGCCGTGAGCTACGTCGGCGCCCGAAGGCACCGGTGAAGCCGGAGCGCCACGAGTTCAGAAACTCAACTCCACGCCTGGCCGAGTGGCCGGGAGGAGGGCGAGACGGCTCGGCCGCTGGAGCAGGAAGGCGTGTGCGAGGGCCGCGTCTCCGAGGGTTCCCGGGGGTTCCCAAGGCAAGGCGGCTTCGCCCGGCGCCACGAAGCCGGGCGCTCCTCCCGTCTCTGCCTGCCTGCCTTCTCTCTCCCTCCGCCGCTTCTTCCCAGCTCGCCCGCCCGCCCGCCCCGTCCGGCGCGCCTACCTTGAAGTCGGCGGAGAGCTGCGGGGTGTACTCGAGGGTCCAGAGGGCGCGCACCAGGGCCGCCAAGTGCCGGGTGACCTCGCCGGCGGCAGGTCCGGCTCCAGATCCGGGGCCTCCCGCTTGGTCGGGCAAGGCCAGCAAGAGGAAAGCGGCCAGCAGCTCCGTGTGGCTCAGGCACTGGACCACGGCGTTCAGGAAGCACGTGTTGCCGTGGTTCTTCAGCCCCTGCGCGCCGGGCGTGAGCGGGCGAGGCTCCCCGGAACTGGCCGCCGACGCCGCTGCCGCTGCCGCTGCCGCTGCCGGGGCTGGGCTCAGCGCGCCCAGAGAGAGCCGGGCGCTGCTGCCGGTGTTACCGGTGGTGGTGGTGGTGCCGCCGCCGCCGCCGCCACCACCCCCACCACCTGCTTGGCCGCGCTCGCGCTCGGGCCCGGGCGGTCGCCTGAAGCCGCCGTCGTCGTCCTCCGCCTCGGATCCTTCCTGCCGCTGCCGCCGCCGCCGCCGCCGCTCCTCTTGCTGCTGCTGCTGCTGCTGCTGCTGCTGCCGCTGCCGCCTCTGCCGCGCGCCCCGCAAACTTTGCAGGAGGCGGCGGGCCAGGCGGCTCAGGGCGCGCACGGCTCGCCGCCGCTGCCCGAAACCGCGAGCCCTGCCCGGCGGGGTCTGCGCGCCGGGCCCGCGCTTCTCCTCTGCCTCGAGCTCACCCATCGGGGCCAGGCTGCAGGGAGCCGCTCGCCGCTCCTCCGCCAACAACCGGCGCCTCCTGCTGCTGCTGCTGCTGCTTTTGCTGCTGCTCCTTCTTGGCTACCTGCGCCGTCCGCCTCCCTGCGCGCTCCGAGCCTCTCCGCCCGCCCCCCGCGGCTGCCGGCTGGGCAGGGCTGGGCTGGGAGGCGGAGAGGAGCGCGGCGTCGGGCTCATGGCAGGGGCCAGGCGGGCATCTCCCTTCGCCCAGCGCCGCCGAGGGCACGTTGCTCCGTTTCTCTCTCTCTCTCTCTCTCTCTCTCTCTCAATCTCTCTCTCTCTCTCTCTCTCTCTCTCAATCTCTCTCTCCGCCCCCCCCGCCTCCCGAGTTCCCCCCGGGCTCCGGAGAGAGCCTGGAGGAGGGAGGGAGGGAGGGCAGTGAAGTCGGCGGGGGGGGGGCTTAGTTCGGCGGCGCGGCGGAGCCCAGCGCCCCCTCCCTCTCCTCCTGGGTGTTCGCTCGCCGGCCTCGACAGCCGGGGGGGGCTGCGAATTGGCCAGGCGAGGCGTTGCTGTCCAGAAGGAGCGTCCCCGGGAGCCCGGCCGCAGGTACGGGAACGCAGGATCGGCTGGAGCAGATCGGGCGAGGAAAGGAAGAAAAGGGGTCGCCCGCCGAAGTAGCGGAGACAGCGGGGCTTTTTCTCCCTTCAGCCCTGCAACGTGCTTCATTCCTAGCCCCACGACGGCTCCCTGCTTGGCTCCGAGACTGGTTCGCCCCTGCTGAACCGTGGGGTCAACTGGCGAGGTGGAAGAGGGCGGCGGTGAGAGGGCGAGGGCAAAGGCTTCTCTGTCTGCGTGCGTGACTGGGAATCCCAGGGGCATTTGCAGAGATGAATGCCAGTCTCAGGATTAGGAAGCCAAGGAGTCAACGCCCCCACATTTCAACCTGCCCTACCTTTACCCAGTACACTAGCATCTGCCCTTCCTCAGACCCAGCAGCCCCCGCTCCCGAGTTTTGCCAGGCAGGTGAAACACCCATCTGTCCTTCTCTCCATCCCTGTGCCTGGTCACTTCGTTTAGTCCCAGGCAGTGAACCGAATTCGAGGTTATGCAGGGGGTGTACATTTGCCGCTTCCTTGTGGACCAGTAGCAGGGAGAACTTATCATGATTCATGAGGCAGAGGGGTACAACCTAAGCCGACGGCCTGTGGCTACCTGCACCACTGCTTCTCACTTGACCTGTGGCACAGGAGTGGGCAGGAGTGAGCTGGCTAAACTAAACCGGAGGGCAGGGTGGAACAGTGCCCCCCTTCTTTGCCTTACTTGACCAGCCACCACTGCATTGACTGCATCCCAGGTGGCTTTTAGGACCAGGCAAAGCCAACACCCACACTGCTCCCAAGACACACTCGGGGTTAATCTGATGGGGAAAAGCAATTCTCTCTGGTTCCACCTCATCTCCCAGGGTCAGATATTGCTCACTGCTTGGGTGACAGAAGAACCAGCCCTTAGATGGAGTGCAGAAGCAACCCTGTGGTTGTGACTGTGACTCCTCCAACAGGCTTGCAGAGATGGCAGCTTTTGTGAATCCACGCCGAGCTCCTTTCCGTTTGAAATACTGCCATGGGTAGGGTACCTTTATAACCTTGGTGGGGAAACTTTTGTTGGGCAAGGGGCCAAATCCCAGTTGGGGGCAGGTGTTGGGGGGGCTGTATCCCCACAGTGAGCAGGGTTAGGGACACAGAGTAGGCCCAGATGCTGTTTTGGAAGACTTCGCCACCAAACACAAAAAGCACTGTTGAGTTCGTTCTGTGTATGTCTTCTCAAGAGTAACCCTCAGTATCACAGCCTAGGAAACCCAAGGTAAGTTCCATCCTGTGGTTTGGAACTCCATTCCACACTTCCCTGCCTTCAAAGTGTCCCCATGCAAGCTGTCCACAGCATCCATCCTTCTTTACATTAAGAGGAGAATCATGTAGGTTCACAGGTTGTTTGGACTGTTGAGACAATGCATGAAGGTTGCCTCCATCGCCAGAATCATGAATAGTATAAACATAAACTGGACATTGGACATGTGGTAAAGCCCTGGAAGTATCTGGTTGTCACAAAGGTCAACATCCAGCTGTTCCCCTGGAGCTTCTGCTGCTGGTGGCATGCAGTGGCGCCCAGCGTGTATTCAGTTCTTGTCCATTGTCCCCACTGGTTCTTTGTCTGTGCTCTGTGGATTGTATGCCATGTTCCGCTTTTAATCCAACTGCATCTAGTTGTCCATTGGTGAGTGTATTTGCATTCCAGCTTTCCTACCGCAAAATTAAGCTGGCCTAACTGTCCTTCTTCCACATGTTAATCTTCATATCAAGCCTGTGAGGAAGGCATGGCTAAAAAATAGGAACCTTTCCTATCTTTAGCATGGAACTCTTGCTTCTGAAAGCAAAAGTAGCAAAAGTACAGTAAAAGCAAAACTAAATAGCTGGAGGGGGATGGGGGGGAGAGAGAGACCTACTTTTCCAGGATCTAACAATGCTCTCCTCAATACAGGGAGCGGACCTCAGCCAGGGCCGCAGGCCAAGCCACCCGCTGTCCTTTCCCTTTTCATTAGAATGTCTGTACCACAGCCATCCTGGAACATTTACAACAGGCAACATTCACAATCAGATGGCAGCCGCAGCAGGCCAGGAATCTGCCGTCCCACCTGAGGTTCCAGCTTCTGTCTGCCATCAGCTTGTGTTTTTGCCCCCCCCCCAAGTCCTACACAGAACTCAGGGGACAGAATCTTTTTAAGGGAGATTCAAAGGGAAGGAAGTCTTGCTTTGTTCTGGAGCATCGTCATCAGACAAAGGGCTTGGGGCGTCATGTCAGAGGAAGGACAGGGCAGCCCAGTCTTAAATCTGGCATCTAGAATCTAGGCAGAGCTCAGACATCCAGGATCTATACATTTTTGCCTTCTATCCCCAGCTGCCAAAGATGGATCAAGTGAACTGAAACGAAGCCATAAGAATCTCGGGGCCCAGATATAAAGTAAGGAGTATAGGAAGCTCCTGAGCTCTGCTAATCCAAGGCAGTTGTTTCGGGGGGGGGAGTCCTTTCATCCACAAATCTCCCCCCCCCCGGCTCCTACCCCACCACATTATTCATTTCAGTAGCTCCGTTTGTGATGCTTATGGTTAAAACTGTTGAGAATCAGAAACGTTTGCACCAATACAGCCTAGCCTGCCGACTGCTGATCACAGTCCTGCTCTTCTCTTGCCTGTCACCTTTTTTTCCCCTTAGCAGAGAAGTGTTTTGTCAATGCATGAGAGGGAATAATCACACAGATGGGTGTGATTGCATTATAAACTGCACACTTGGTGGTGATTGGATTTGCAGCCTGTATTATGTTTGAATTTGCAGTCCGTGTTCGCACAGGGGCTATGCCTTGATTCAGAAGTTCACCTTTCATGAGTCATGTAATCTGATTCACATTCCAGCCCACAGCCTGCCTGCCTGCCCACCTGCATTTGCTTGTTTGTTTGTTTGTTTGTTTGTTTGTTTCTTCCTTCCTTCCTTCCTTCCTTCCTTCCTTCCTTCCTTCCTTCCTTCCTTCCTTCCTTCCTTCCTTCCTTCCTTCTGGTCTTGCCCCTGCTGATCCTTTTATGGGTAATAAGGTGATAGCGTGATCTAGCACTAAACTCATGTATGTAAGAAAAGTTGTTTTAAAATGAAAGGAAACCAGGGGAGAGGAAAGTATGCAGGGGCATGTTCCCACAATCCTGATCATCACATCTCAACTGCCTATATCATAGAAACACCACAGATGCACCCACCACCTCCCCACCAATCTTTACACAAACATATCACAACTAGCAGTAGGGGGGAGGACCTGTCAAACTGGTCCATCGCGGAAAAAGCAGAATCCCTCCCCCACCTTTACTGGCAGCAGTAGGGAGGGGGAGCCTCATTGGGAGCAAAAAAGGCTTGGCTGATTTGAATCAGCCTTTCCATTATGTGGTAAGTATTTGAAAATACTCAAAGCGAAGCAAATCCTGTGGCCTTGGACCATGTCGTTGCAGCCAGTGCGGAGAGAAGATGTCTTCTAAAGGTAGTGGAGTTTTTCATTTGCTTTGCTTTGCTCTGTTGATGGCAAAGTCTTTCAAAGGAGAGCATTGGCTTTAGTTGTTGGAGGTCAGGAGGGTTGCATTTAAACCCAATGTGCCACCTGGGCCAATTGTAGCCTGAAAATCCATCGCACGGCCCTTATCGCAATCCAAAAGATGGGACTGGCTACTAGATATATTCAGGTGGACAGCTCCAAGCTCTACTGACACCGCAGCTTTCCATCCTGAAGATTTAAAAAAAAAAACACCCTGAAAAACAAGCAGAAGAAAGATGGAGAAAACGCAAGAGGGTTAGAAATGGAAGAAAGCAATATGAAGGTGCTCACCGCTGAATTTTATGAACAAGAATTCTGAGCCATGATTAGAAAATAAAACTTTCATCTGAAAGATATGATCCCTAGTTATTTCGACAGAGCTCTTCGGGACCATTGTTTTATTTTTAAGAAAAGGCAGCTTGCATAACTCGATGGGTGCCGAGAAGACATCCAAGTGTATGAACACTCCATATTGAGGAGGATGGCAATGAATACAAGTCCCCCTCCCCCAGTTTAACTCACTGCATCCTCCGATACCTCCCAGCCTCTGCTTTTTTGCATTTGAAGTTCATGACTCCTAATCTTTGTATAATTGATGGCAGGGGGAACAAAGAAAAGAAATTTACCCCTAAATGTTCAGCTTGCAAAAAAGGCATGTTCAACATGGATTTCTCCGCCGAAGACAAAGCATTGCTAAATAATTTTTGCACCTGCTGGACTGGCAGATTTGGTGACAGCAGAGGAACCTTTGTTGTGGGTAGGGAAGCAACGCAAGAGATGTTGAGACTGGCCAAAGTAACCCAGGGGAGGAGGTGGCTACATGTGATCCTTGAGTCACAAACTCATAGGATTCCTCCAGAAGCCCTTTCTCCTCACCCAGGACTTGAATTTTCTTCTAGAGTTTAGTAAGGAAGAAGGTGGTTTTATAGCAGGGGGTTGGGTGGAAAACAAGAGGGAATCCAAGGCTTGCAGTCTTCTGTTGCTTTGTGGCTTTTATTTTTTTTAAATGTGATTTTTCACAGTACAAACCATAACAATAGTAGGTCTGAAACAAACAAGCAACTCAATGTTTTTAAGCTAGCTCGTTGACGATTTTAAAAAAACCGGGGTGATGGGAGGAATAAGCCTCTGATGTAACAAATTGGAATCCTCTGCTAAGAACAAAGATTACCAATGGAAGTTGTGAGAGGCAATTGAGCCTCTGTCTCTCAGTAGGAGAATGGTGGGAGGCCCGTGAGGCTGCACAGAATTTTAAGCATGCGAGCAGTGTCACCGCAGCAGGCTTTGTACATGTTGCCAGTGAAAGCTAGATTTTTCTCCTCACTTTTGCCTCGTTAAAGCTTGGCTTCCTGGCGAGTGACAGGGACAAAACTCTCATTGCAGATCTCAAGTGTGGTCTGCAAGGCTTGGTGTCTGTTGTGTATAAGGCCCAGGCAACCGCATTACTTACTGGGGCCAAACGTTAAGCCTCAGTGGAGAGCTTGTTACCTTGTGTCATCCTGCCAGGCGCTTGCTGTCAATTCAAGCACACAGTGACTGGCAGGTGAGGAAGAACCAGGCCAGGAGAGGAGAACAGGTGGGATCTGGTTGCCCAGGAAATGCCGGCGAATATGCACTGTAGACAGAAAGCATGGCATACACTGGGTTGTGTCGGGTCATCCATATAGACTAGACACAGGGTAGAGTTGAGGAATGAAAGCTCATCATCCTCACTGAAGTCATTTTCTGAGGCAAACATCTGCTGTGTGATCGAGCGACTCGGAATTCCTGACCAATATGGTTACTTATGAGCTTGGACTTGCAAGGTCTCACGATAACCAGATTAAGTGCCTTCTGGTGAAAAGAAGGCCATCTTTTCCATGTACCGTATATGTTTGGGTGACATACCAAGCCATAAGATGATGATGATGATGATGATGATGATGATGATGATGATGATGATGATGATGATGATGATGATGATGATGATTCACCTTTGTACTGAATGCTTCTATCGTGATTGTACCCAATATATAGACCAATATATGCTTTCTTCTGATAGATTTTGCTGTAATGGCCAGAAGAAAATTTATCAGAAAGCTGAGAGAGAGAGAGAGAGAGAGAGAGAGAGAAAGAGAAAGAGAAAGAGAGAGAGAGAATAGAAGCTTCTCCCTCCTCATCAGCCACCAGGTCTCTGCAGCCTTTAGAAAGGAAAATTGAAAGAAAAAGAGCAATGAAGAAAAATGCATTTACAGGTCTAGGAAGGAGCTTCAGTCAGCTGCCCTCAGTTGGCCTCAGCACCAGTTGCTCCCCATCCTAGCTTATCTGTTTTACTTCATATGCCACTTTTGAAGGGCACTGAAATGGATAACTGGGCCATGTGCCACCTTTTATAACACACATGAGAGAGAGAGAGAGAGAGAGAGAGAGAGACTCCTTGCAGTTTCCAGCAAGTTTCTATATGCGTACCTGTTGGTCACAGTCAGGAAGAGGCGAGAGAAGGCAGGCAGGTGGCTGGAGCTAGTATATAGTCAACAGCAGCATGTATGTTTTGTTTGTTTAATTTCTTTACTAATGTTCTGTACTGAAATCCTAAGGTGGGTATTGCAATGCTAAAACCCATGATGTGCCTCCAAATCAAGTGATAAGACAGCTGCAAGAGAGTAGTAGAGAAATTTTCATTAACATGAATAAGGTCTCGTTTCAGTCCAGAACTCCTGGAAGCAAGATTTTGACCTTGGGGTCTCCCATTGTGGTACAAGCAGTGAGGAGAGTTCTACCTGGCCAGCTTGGCCTCAGCCCATCCCCGGGAATGTTGTCTGCTGTCTAGAAGATTCAGAGGCCAGGCCTGACAAGGACAGAGTATCATAACATTTCTTGGGGCTCAGCTGTTCTGTTTTAGAGAAATGGGATAAGGGTGGCAAAACTCTAATTTCTGTCTCAGAAGTCACCTTCCTAGTTTAAAACAGTGCACCCCTCTCAGCTTCACACTTGGCATGAACTTCATGCTAAGGTCTTGGGCATCTTGCAATAACCTTGAGGGCCAAACTCATTGTTAAGGAGAGTATCCTGCTCTCATCAATATGTTGATCCTACAGGTAAAGGTATATGTCTGAGGGATCAGACTTCCCTACAAGGCAAGGTAATGCAGTGTGAAAAACATGTGAAATGGCAAAGGAGCCGTAATTCTTAAATCCATGCTAAAGGAGCCCTACTTCTTAAATCCATGCTAAAGATAGCATCTGCTTTGATCCTTGCCAATGTGAACACGTTGTGATGCAGTGCTGATTTAAGCTCCCTTTGTGGCTGCCTTGTGATGTATGACAGTGGCATCCCAATACTTTGCGACTGCATCGTAATGTTAAGTTACAGTTTCTTAGGATCAGAGCTAGAAGACACCCAATGGACTCTTTGGTGGACCTTCTATAGCAGGATTTCCTCCTTCAGAAGTGTAACTGGCAATTAGTCTACCACTTAATTCTAGCATAAGAATTACAAAGGAGAGAGTGTCCAACTTCCTCAAATAGCATGTATGATCCCAGTCCTCTATTCTTATTGCTCTTGCTGTTAATTGGTTTGTCACACAGTAAGGCCACTTGCCTTGTTCAGTACATTTATCTTCCTTGTTTTCATCTTTGGAAAGTGATAAAGAAACCAGTATCATTTTATTGGGCAGAGATTAGGCCAGTAAAACAGGTCACTTGGGCTTCACATTAAGATCTGCAAGTACAGGAAGTACAGATATTATTGACACAGAATGAAGAATTCACGGTGGCTACCCCTTCCCAAAAACAGAAGAAAAGAAAACCCTAGATTCCAGCACTTCTTGCATTTGACAGGCTTAAATGATGAATAAATGAGTTTGCCGATCCCACGGTAGAGGACATCCTCTGGAGAGTTTGCAGGATTACGTTATAAAAGTGTGCCTGCAAAAGTCATTCTTTAGCATTTAGTCCCTTTTCTCTTTTTAAATCCAAATTCAGTTATCTTCAAAATGTATTTCTTCTCAGATAATTAACTCAGAGCTTTTGATCTTTCTCACACTGAATTCTGAAGGAAAAATTGAATTCAATTAGGAATTGCACAAAAGAGCATTTTACTTTTTTTTAAAAAATTATCTTCCATCATGATGTGGGAAAGAAGCTGTCTATGTCACATCAACCACCCCCTGAGATAATCCATGGGGACCAGGCCTGGGGATGGGGGTGGGGGAACGCACCATAAAACTTCATCTCCATCCCATTTAGGGGGAGACTACATCTGATTGTTTCAAGGCAAACAGGTGGGTGGGTGGGAATGGATTTCTACCTCCTGTGCCTGGCAGATTGATCTTTTAAAGCAAGGCATATTGAACAAACTGCACTTACTACCTATTGTCTTCTTGGCCAGGCCTGGAGGAATCATCATCATCATCTTCTTCTTCTTCTTCTTCTTCTTCTTCTTCTTCTTCTTCTTCTTCTTCTAAGTGTCATGTCATCTTAGAATGTTGGCGATCAGTAGCCTGAACTGGTTTCTCTATCTAAGGCTATTCTAAACAGAGAAGCTGTGCTCACTGCGGACCGTTAGCTTAGGTTCTTAAGCCAGAATTTTCTTCTATGCCCCGAGTCATGCTTCCTATCTATTTTTCCTTGAAGGATCACTTGCGGCAGATGGTATTTCTCATTGCGCATTATGTGTCCAAAATATTGCAGTTGTCTTCTCTTTACAGTATTGAGGATTTCTAACAGTATTTCCTTTACAGTATTGAGGAACTGGTTTTTAAAAATGGGCAGAAAAGCAGGAAGACCATGTCTTGGTCTTACCTCCCTGTCATGTGAGGTGGTCATTAAACTGTCCTTTCTATGTTGGCTCAATTTTGAGATGAGACAACGCTGGTATGTGAGCACAGCGAGGAATTATCAGGTGGGCGGAGAGGGGGGCACAAAACACACACTGCAGTGTTGTATTGAATGGCAGGGCCCCGAAGCACCAAGGCATACCTTGCATGTGTGTTATCAGGCCCTCGCCAATGAGCAAAACACCAGCCTCCAGAGTAAAAGTACATCCTGAAGAGAAAGCTGAAAGTGGCCTGGGTCCACCTACCCAAAATGTATCGGGGTACAGCTCACATAACCCCTTCATCCAGCACCAGCTCAGGGATTATGGGATTGCAATCCAATACAGTGAGTGGACCCTTGTATAACAGCTTGCATAACATAAAATTTGTACAACATAAAATATTCTGGAGATAGGGGAAATTCGCTTAACAGAATCGCCTATGGGCCAAATCCGTACAACATAAAAATGGGATTTCTCCATTTTCAATGCATTCCTATGAGAAATTTGTATAAAGGGAAATTGGCTTAACATAATTTCATTTGGAACGAATTAATTCCTTTATACAAGGTACCACTGTATATCTGGAGGACTCCTGGTCAGGAAAGGTTGCTTTCCAACTAACACAGGGTCCGGCCAGAGACCGCCCCGGGGCAAGTCACACACGTACTGTATATATGGAAAAGGAAGGTTGAAGCTCCACTTTCCTGAGAGTAAGACAGAACACTCTCTCAGCCACCTAGGGCAGGACACAGCAGGCGTTTTGTGAGTCAAGCATATATGCTCAGAAGAATTTTTCTCTTACCTTTGGGATCTGGACTCCTAAATGTTCAAATGGCTCTCAAGATTGCATTGTTCCTGTTGCTTTCTGGCCATCACACGTATGTTAAGGATTTAGAAATGTGCTAATGTAGAAATAAAACGGCATCAATATATAGAAAGGATCCTTGGAAGTCTTTCCTCCCCTTGTTCTTTGCAGAGAGACAGATACTGTATCTTGAACTCATTACACAGATGGATTTTAATGGCATCTTCACCTGCCTTGGGGATTCAGGTCAAGGCAGAGGCGGGTTGACAGCAGTGAAGGCGTTTCCTCTTTTGGAAAGCAAAAGCCTTTGTGTGCATGCTGTGCTCTGAATGTTATAAATTGTTCTGAATTAAGCTGGCTTCAAAGTGAGATTTTATGACTGACATGTTTGGGTTGCTTTTGTGAAATGGTAAAAATGTTACCAACCAATTTAAGTTTGTAAGCGAAGCAATGTAGAGCTGTTTGTCATGAGTAAGTAAGGAAATCCAATCTGAGACCTGGGAACTGAACTTCTGTTTTTACACAGTGTCGAGTCATTTGTGACTTATGGCCACCCTATTAAAGATCTCCAAAAGATCCTATCATTAACAGCCCTGTTCAGGTCTTGAAAACCAAAAGCTCCACATTCCTTTATTGGATCTACCCATCTCCCATTAGCTCTTCCTCTTTTCCTGTCGCCCTTCACTTATCCTAATGTCATTGTCATTTCCATGCATGTCTTCTACCTGCCACTTTCTTCTAAAGCAGAAAAGGGGCAAGAGGAATGTTAAGTCAAGGTCACTTCACTTCCTAGAACTACATTATTGCTCCACATCTGAAACAAAGAGTGTGGCTGCTTTTTTTTTTTAAATCAGGGAACAAGATGGGGGGAGATCTGATCGTTCTGGAACTGCTCATGGGCAGAATCTTCATGTAAGCAGAAACCTCTCCTCCTCATACTTGTGAGTAAATAGGTGTAGAAAGCAATGATGAAGCAGGACAAGACTAGCTGCTCCCTTCTGTGTGTGTTGAATGTACATAGTTCTGTATATTTAGTTCAGATCCCGATTCAGCACTCCTGAAAGAACCCCACTTCTGCGCAGACCAATTCAGAGTCACTCCATTTTGACTTGGGACCCAAACCAACAAGGAGATCTAGACACTGAAAAGTCTATGACTTAATGTATTCTCAAAGTCTATGACTTACCTGGGCTATCCATGGTAGTAAGGGCGATCAGTTCTCTTTGCCAGAATAAGCACGTTTAGCAACTTGATGAGGGGAAACTTAGCCTTAACCCTATTGCTAAATTGCAAAGCCATAGAGTTAGGTAGATACAGGCTCCGGAGACAGAATGGAAGAGCCAGGCTGTGTAGCCTTGGGGTCAGCTGCACTGTCCCAGGCTGCCCCCAGAGGAAGAGAATGGTAAACCACTTCTGAGTATTCTCTGCCTGGAAAACACTGGTGATGCACAATTATTGTTATAAAGATATACTGTGCTGGTATTTTTGTTTAAAAAATCAGCAGTCAATAATATGTTAAATCCTGGCAGAGCTGGAAGAAATGTGCAGGGTTAGTACACATTAGGAAAGGTTTGTGCTTACTAAATATCAGAGAAATAAGTGTTTGTGTACAAGAACATTCTTTCCATTTGGGGGGCACCCAGAAAGGACACATTTCAACTCCATATGTTCTTTGCAAACCATTGCTGTGAAAATAAGAGGGCTGGGAATACCTTGAGTAACAAGACTTGGAGAGTTTCAAGATAGGTGTAGCAGTAGCAATTTATTTTATTATTAATTTTATTTGTATCATTTGTAGGCCACTTTTGGCCTGATGAGGGACCCATGATGGCTGACAAGAGCAAGTGATGCTAAAAACAACCCCAACAAATTACATACTAGAATAACTAAGAATCCTTTAGTCAATTAAATAATAATTTAAAACCATTTAAAACTTTAAAGCCACACTTAGAAAAATATATATTGAAAAGCCTGCCTCTTCTGGGCCAGGGATTCAGTTGTGGTTATTAAAAGCCTAATGGAAGAGTTAGGCCCCTAATGGTCAGCTTGGGGATAAAAAGAAAGGACCAACCTAGCCTCATAAGAGAGAGCATTGTGCAACTTGGGGGCAGCCGCCAAACAAGTTCTTCTCTTGTGTCCCCAAGAGATGTGCCCCCGCTGGTAATAGAACTGAGAGGAGGCCCTCCTCTGCTGATCTTAAGAGGCAAGAAGGCTCTTGCAGGGAGATACAGTCCTTCAGATAGACCAGATCCAAACCATATGGAGCCTGATAAGTGATAACTGGCACTTTGAATTGGGCCTGGGAACAGACTGGTAGCCAGTGCAGTTGTTGTAGCAGTGGACTTAAATACTCTGCACATCTGGTCCCTCTTAGTAAATATCAACAGGGAGTGGAATGGAGATTCCATCATTTCCCCTTCCCGCTCCTATTCTCTTTTTGAGAGGACACTTATGGAAACAGCACAAGTCACACACATGTCAATGTAGAAAGCTGGAATAGGCATGGAGGCTAGGGAAGATATCTAGAATCCATTTTAATTTTTTTTAAAGTGACCCATGGTGTCTGGAAGAAGAAAGCATTGACAACATTTAGTGAATGCTTACAAAATTCATTTATACACCACCCCCCGCACACACAGACATTTATACTCAAATAAATATAAATCTATTTTTATCTTGGGGAGGGGGTCAGTGTGTGGGTGTCTATAGGAATCCTACATTATTTATTCTTTGTACACATTATTCTTTACAATGGAGGAGGGGTTATTTCCACACAATATGAATGCAAAAAGCATAAAATATATTCCAAGAGGATTTATGTAGGCCTCTTGAAACATTTCTTCCAACTCTGCCAGAATTTAGCATATTATGTGTAGTAGGAGTCCATGGTTATGTGTGCAATTTGTGTAAACATATCTATGCATCATCTCATGCCCCCAGAAAAACTCCTGCAGATGTCCTTCAAAAATGGAGCATTTCCTTATAACTTTTGCAGAGAGATAGGGAGAGCTAAACATCAGTGCTTTGTCTGATGAATCAGTGTAACTTAATTTTTGTTTTTCGGCTACAGGGGATAAAGAAAGAGACATGAAGGAAGCAACATAACTTGAAGGCATGCCACTCTGTATCACCTAGCACTAGATGGAAGAATTTCCACTGCTAGGTAACAATATAGCCAGTAGAGGAAAGTGGAGGGTTCTTAATATTTTAAATGAGTCACATGTCTTCTTGAAAACCCAGCATTTGGGCAGCCTCCCACAGAACATTTCCAAGATTTGGGAGATGGACTTAGCACATTTTCCTGCCCCTCCATTGTTATTGCCCACTGAAAGGTCATTATGTCTGAGATCAGGCTCTCTTCTGCGACTTCCTAGCATTTTCCTGCAGGTATGGGGTCCACTCCTTGGATTCAGAAATGCTACTTTGCCCGATCAACTGGGTTTTCAGGGGAAAGACCAACAGCTCACACCAGACTCTCTGCTTTTCCAAAATCAAACCTTCCCTAAGGCTTCAGCTGGTTTAAAGTCTGGCTCTTCTAGCTAAGATGGGGTGGTGGCAGCAGGGACTTTCCACCTCGCCTCAGGAGGCATCCAGACTAGTCCAAGCATGGCCACTTCTTCTCAGATTTTGGACATCAGCTGAGATCGATGCACAGCCCTGTTAAACATCCATGAACCCTCATCTGAGAAATTTCAGGTCTGAGCAGAGGGCAGAGTGAAGTGTTCCCTGATAATCTGGACCATGGCCAGCAGTAAATCCACATGAAAGGCATCTGTGCCTTATTTTTCCCCCTATGTGAAACTCCAGTGTGACACTAGAGATGCTCTATTATGTTCCCTGCTTAAATACCTGACCTGTGGCTGAACAGATACATATGAACTGCATTTCACTGGTCAGCATCCCTGCACTTTCAACTAAAGATTAGGGAGCATATAACATTAATGTTTTTTTTTTTAAATCAGTGTGCACTTTTGGTTCAAAGACCAGCCACCTATGCCCATAAAGGACCTTCAAGGTACAGGGCTGGGAGAAAGAGAGATAAGTGTTTCTTTTTCCTCAGAAATCCTCCTCAAGACTTTTCTTTTTTGATGTGGGGTGGGACAGAAAATTGTAGCTTCTGGATCACTCCAGATAGGAATCCTTTATGCTTCTTAAAACCAGTACTTAAAGTATGCAGAATTATTGGGATAACTGGATGCCACGACCATTCTCAATAGCTTTTGACATGAAGATTAAGCAGAAGGGAGTGAAGAGAAGTGTAAAAATGTAGGAGAAAAATCAGTTTCAGTCCACTTCTCCTTTTCATTCAGGTCTTGTGATACTGCAAACCCAAGCATAGCAGCAATCAGCAAGACCCAGAAACCAGAGAAGGAAGTTGAGTAGGTGAATCTCCTGGTAGCCAGGCAGAGAGAGACATGACTGGAATTTGATAACTGAAAAGGCCCTTTGTTGAGGCAGAGTTGTAAAACCTTTTGCTGCATGTAAATGCTGCCACTATGACCGTGGGTGGTGCAAAGGTGAACTTAGGTTTCGGTTTTAAAACAAGTTGTACAGCATTTTCCCCTCAAATCCACACATACACATGAGTAAAGTAAACATATTCAGTTTGTTTCCTGAGATTTTGGCCAATCATAGGTTAAGCTTTGAGAACTTCTCTTGGTTTAATTGCTGTTATTCTTTCTGGCTTTCTCCAGCCACCTTGTCTTCATGTCTTGCAAATATTTACACACACAACTTCCAAATGCTCTAAAACTAACTAGGGCCATGGTCACACCAGTGTTCACTGTGTATATAAATTTCATGTGGTGTTTTTTTCCGGGCGGTCACGTGGTTTTTAATGTGCAGTTAGTGTCCTCTCTTCTGCGTCGTATTTTCCTAATCTGGTTCCATCTCTACCTGTCTACTTCGTATTTTTCCCTTCTTTCTTGTTCTATTTCCCAAGCCTCCATTGCCAAAAAAGGGGAACAACAGTTTTACTGCATATTTTTGGTGTCCTATCATGGTTACAGAAGCAAATAAGTAAGCATTTTCGAGTGAAGTTTCTAAATCCAGCCCCTGGCGGTGGTTATTGAAACTTTGCTGAAACTGCTGTTCAAGGGGCGTGGGTCAACCGAGGCTTGAATTTATTTCCCTTCGTGGTTAGGACGCGATCTTTTTTCTGCACAGTTCGCCGAAGGGAAACTACGGAGAAAACGCTGGTATGACTGCGGCCTAGAGCTGGCACTCCGGAATGAATGAGCAGGACAGCTGGTTGTAGAACTAACAACGTGTGTGTGCTCAGTGCCACCGTCTTGTGCCTGCTTCGGGGTCTGAGGGTCTTGTGGGCAAGGTGCCCTCACTTGGGCCACCCTTACAGCTCACTCTCCTTCAAAGTTCACTGCAGCAAGATGTGAGAAAGCTCGCCAACATGGATGTCTGTAAAAGAGAAATTGATAAATGCACAGAGGGGAGGGCTGAGGGCGTTCCTGTCCAAGCACAAGTCCACTAACCTCAGCAGCTGTTAAAAGGGTAGCCACGTTAGTCTGTGCAAGCATTCTTAGGTGAAAAAAAAGTAGAAATGAAACGCAAGAAACAATGAAAACACAGTGGTGACTTAAAGAGCAACTTTTATATTTTTAATGTGAGCTTCCATGGGCAAGTTCACTTAATCGGACATAAGAGAAGGAGATTTAAGATGGCAAACATTTATACGTGGCATCAAAGTATAGAAATCAAAACACAGAGCTCACGATTGGCTGATAAGGAAGCCAGTGGGTGTTAAACGTTGTGAGGGCAACGTCTTTGATATGCAGGTCTTTCTTAGAAGCTTGCCTTGCAAAGAAAACCTTGGTCATAAAATAACATTGGTGGAGTAATATGAATGCTAATTAGATTGGATGTTTACAGTCCTTGATGAACTTTTCTCCCTTAAAAGCTTTCCTTTGTAATGCAGTTGCAGGAATCAAGTGCAAAATCCCAAGTTATTGCAAAAGGAAAGCAAAGTCTTCTGCTTATATACTGCCTCATAGTGCCTAAACCACTCTCTGGGTGGTTTACAAGATAATTATGCAGACTAGACATTACCCCACCCTGCCCCAGCGAGCTGGGAACTCACTTGACTGACCAGTGCACTCATGGTTGACTCAGCCTTCTATCCTCGAAAGGGTAGAAGGCTGAATCAACCACAAGCCAATTGGCTATGTGGGATTGAACCCCGGGTTCTGAGCACAGTTTTGGCTGCAGTGCAGCAATTTAACCACTGTGTCATGAAGCTTATGAAGAATCTTGTTTGCTACCAGCAGAGAGCATTATACTGTGTGGGTGCTAATTGAGATTCAAATCTTCATTGGGTCTCTGGGCTTATTGGCACATGATTAAATACCTGTACTGCAGCTAAAACTGTGCTCACAACCTGGGGTTCAATCCCAGGTAGCCGGCTCATGGTTGACTCAGACTTCCAAGGTCGGTAAAATGAGTACCCACCTTGCGGGGGGGGGGGTATGTGTACCCTGCATAATTGAATTGTAAACTGCCCAGAGAGTGATTGAAGTATTATGGGGTGGTGTATAAACAGAACACTTTGCTTCTTATGGCCCAAAAATGTGCTCTTTCTTAACATTGCCACCTCAAATGAAAGAAAGGTTGACTGTTGGAACAATAAGGTGAACTGTGGTGAACCCATTCCCTCATCCACATGACCTGGACAATAATGTTTGTGTTTTCAGGAGGTAGTCTTGAAATTGTGCATGCAAGATGGATTGATAATATTCTATCGATGCATGGGCCTGTTGCCCTGCAGCCAAACACCCTCTTTCTCTGACCTAGTCAGGGCATTTGGAGCATGGATTTGGCAACCCCAAGAGTACTAGCAGTGGGCCAATGTGATGTTTTTCAAGCCACCAAACGTTCAGCCTGCCTCCACTGATTCCAGCCCCAAAGTGTTAGACTGGGTTGCATTTACAGTTGGGTGGATGGATCATAGAGATCTTTTTGTCATGCTGGTGGTGATTTAGATCACTTGTTTTATATGGCAAGAATAATGACTGGGTTTGGCAAGGATGCCATTCAGCAAAGTTGGATTTCTTGGGGGCCCTCTTGGAGGCCTATGGCTGCAAATAGATTGTTGATGGCTCAGTGGAATATCCCTGCCTGCACTTCTTACTGACCAGTTGGAGTCTTGTCTGATCTCTGGAATTATATGCTAACAAGCTCTTCATTATTAACAAATCTATATAGCATACGACTATTAACAGATCTGCCCTCCAGATACTTATCTGTAATATGTAGTGAAACCTCAGCAGGTAGCTCATTGCTGAAGCCTTGTAGCTTATGGCTGCATAATAACCGTACTATTAAACAGAAATTAACTACAGACTTGCTTGGGAATATGACTATAATAAAATATCATTCTTAGCCATCTCCCTGGGCAGCTCCATGTATCAGAAAGGAGTGGGCAGCAATCACCAGAAATTGCTACAGAAGACAATGGGCTCATTACTCTGCTTCATGCCTTCTGCACAAATGAATGTGTCTGTGCAATTGAAAGGAGGGGATATCAAATATAAACAAATATAAGAGATACAGTGTTCCAAGAAATTGTCCTCATCAGTAGCATAGCATCTTCTGTGGTACTTAAAAAATCCGCATAAATTTAGATGTCTTTTAACAACATCTATTTTACACACACACACACACACACACACACACACACACACACACACACACACACACAATGTTGCCAGTTGGAATTATGGGCAAGTTCAACCTGCAGATTAACACACAATCATCTGAAAGGAAGAAAGTGGTTATCATATAACTCTCTTTCTTTGGTGGAAGAGTTGATCCCTCCCTTATCTTTAACTGTTCAACTGCTATTGTTTAGGTAAAAGCTTTTGGGACACTGTGCCCTCCTGTCCTCCATGTTCTCTCGGCCATGCAGCCTGAGAGAACTCAGTTTTGTTTTACTATTTTAACATTCTTATTAACCTCTGAAGTCTTTTGTACTATGTTGCAGTCTTTTGTAATCATGTTGAAGCCTACGGCTTTCAGGATCAGCAAATAAAGATCTATTTTCTTTTTATCAGAGCAGTGACTGAGTAATTAATTAGGATGATTAAATGCAGTGGGGTGGGTATATTTGGAAACTTGCTTCTCAGTTTTAACTCCTCAAGTCAGTAGCGTTTCCATTGTTCTGTTAAGAGGATTGAAGATATCCCTGTCTGCTGGTATTACAAGGCCTGTCGCTCTAATGTCCCCCAAACTGAAGAATGTACAACTACTGATGTAAAGATGACCAATAGTTTCTGCAGCTTTTAAAAGAGGATGAGCTCCATCTATTGTCAAGGGACATGTTAACTAAATACTCACGGTATCTGCAAATGGCAATCCCAGGGACATAAGAGCAGGAAATTGCTACAGTCTCCCATGCAATGCAGGCTGCCTTCCCAGAGGCATCAGAGGAACCACGGTGGGAAACAGCCTTGATGAATCAGATGGTACTTTGGTCTGATTCAGCTAGGCGTTTGGCACATTCTAAGGAAGTGTTTGTGCTTACTAATTAAAAATGTATAAATAAAAGCTTGTTGTTTGAAGAAAGCCTAAAGTTAACATATGTGGCTCTGGGGAGAGAATCACAGCAAGGGATGAAAGGTTGTCAAAAGAAAATAAATCATCAGCATTTGGGGGAAATGATAATAATGCAAGTTAGTAGCATTCCCTGGTCAAATGCCCCCCTTCCAATGCAACAGTATGTAGAAATTTAACAGAATTTTATGAATTCGATCTAAAATGATTGGGTATGAGATGTGTATTTTAATCTTCAGGACAGTGTTATAAGCTATCCAGCTACCTAAAGCAGCACCAGGTCTTCTATTTTGACAATGCCTCACAATGCTTGTGGGCAGAAAAGCTGGCTGAAATGTTACTTGGACTTCATTAGTTAGCATGGGAGACATATGCATTTCATAGATAACATGGAGTTATTTTCATATTCTGTAGAGATTCTTATCAATTGCATACTAATATTTAGGCCTGTTTTTTCCAGGGCAGAGCACCTTAATTAAAGTTTATAAAAAGCGGCCCCAGCATTTTTATTGATGCAATTGAAAAACTTGCTATGCTAATACCTTGGAAGAAAGGACAAGAGTTCAAAAAGATCTTGGTAGGACTGAGCCCTGAGCTGAAAAACCACATAATTAAATTTAATAGGGATGTATGCAAAATTCTACACCTGGGGGAGAATAGCAAATAAACACACAGTTACAAGATGGCGGATACTTGGCTTGGTAATGCTACAAGTGAAAAGACTCTTAGATATGTTCTCAGCCACAAGCTGACTATGAGCCAACATTGCAATGTGGGTATGAAAAAAGGCTATTTTAGGCCACATTAAAAGTAGTCTCCAAATCCTATGAATGATCAGTTCCTTTTTGTTTGGCACTGGTCATTCTTCTTCTTGAGTAGAGTTCAGAGGAGGGCAACAAGGATGATCAAAATACTGGAAACCAAGCACTATAAGGAAAGACTGAAACAGCTTGACATATTTCACCTTGAGGAATGAGTGACCAAACCATATCTTAAACAGGAGCAAATAGGATGAATACATGAGACTTTAGAAACATTTGAGGCAACGTGTGTCTGCCAGAATGAATACACATCTATAGCCATCCTATCTGGGCCCAGGACTATAGTTTATTAAGGTGTAATATGTAGATAGCAAATATGCAGTCCAATGCTATCCTCTGCTTGCTTGCTTATAATTTACTGGATCGCACTCACAAATTTATTTTTTCTGATTTTCCCATTGGTTTCTGCTTGTGCTACAAG
Organism: Phrynocephalus guinanensis; assembly: GCA_037367245.1. NCBI lineage: Eukaryota > Metazoa > Chordata > Lepidosauria > Squamata > Agamidae > Phrynocephalus > Phrynocephalus guinanensis. The sequence continues at coordinate 102,547,651 of CM074734.1, read as the reverse complement.
TGCGCTTCTAAAACAGTTGGCACCATTATGACCATCCCACTGATCATGGTGTCACAAACCTGTGTTGCCAAGCATTGCCTGACTTCCTTCTACATATATGGCTGAAACTGCTGTGTCTGGTGGAAATGATAGGATTGTCTGGTGTTTTCCATTCATCACCTGCAAGCCTTGATTTTGTATCCTTGAATATGAAAATGCCAACAAAACACACTGACCTAGATTACAGACTCTATTTAGAGCGAGACTTAGGGATGTTAAAAATAGCACTTTCCTGAAAACTGGTTTGTGTGCATCTACTATAGTGATTACTTCCATTTCAACATTGGCCCAAGCTCCATTCCACTAGCTCTGTAGCACACAGAGCACTTGGCTTTGTAGTAAACAGATACTGCTGCATTATGTCCTACTGGCAAGGCTTTTTTTTACCATGAGTGCACCCAACTGTGGCCATTGAGTTTCAGCTGAAAATGTCCCAGTGATTTTTGATGCCCTCCAGCCCCATCAAACCTCCCACTTCACACTTGGGATGAGCCGAGAATTTCATCTCTGAAGGCAGCCACCTCAAAAGGATTAACCTCTGTACATTTCTTCAGGACTGGAATGAGGGAGGAAACACACTGAGTGGATTAGCTTCTATCTGGATGAGCTATGTTAGTAGCATCGCATTCTGGCATTCATAGGTTTAAATGGAATGTCAAGAGTTTCTATATGCTCTGCATTCCTCAGAGATGCCTTGGCCCACAGGCAGTCCTATAGCTTACTCCAGCCAGCTAATAATTCATCTCTGAACAGGAAAGAAGCACCTGCAATTGAAGCAATGCATTCAAAAGTCACTTACCTTCTTTTTAAGCTTTTCTGTCACAGTTAAATTATACATAACCAAGAAGGTTTAGTTAATCCTGGTGTTGAAAGATGAATGCAATGCAAGTATAAATGGCAGATTGAGAGATGGGGGAAATGGAGAGAGAAAAGGTTTGCTTCCTCGCGAAGCTCTCACCAACCTGAGGAACAGCTCTAGATATGCTCCACTGCTTTTCAACATGAAAGGTCAGTTGCTAGCTTAGTTCCCTTCTGCTGTGGTTACTTACTCACTAACGTCTGCAGCAATTTCACCCTGGCTGCCATGAATATGTATGGGACCCAGCCGTTCAGCTCCACAGAGCATGCATTTCCTAGCGCACTTTGGTGCTCCTCCCTTTACATTAAGCAGTTCAAATCCATAGAATTAGGAAATAATGCAGTTGGAAGGGGACTATACGGCCCAAAAGTCTGACCTTATGCTCAAGGCAGGAATCCAAATCAAAGGAGACCTGACGGATGGCTGTCTAATTTTCTCTGAATGCACCTAGCATTGAAGAGCCCACCACCTCCCCACTGTCGTACTGGGCTAACAAGAAACTTTTTTCTAATAGTCAGCAAAAATCTGTTTTATAACTTGAGACCATTCTTACATGCCCTGCTCTCTGGAATGATCATGAACAGCTCCAGCCTCTCCTCTGTAGGGCAATCTTTCAAGGATTTGAAGAGTGCTACCATATCTCCCATCAATCTTTTGTTCTCAGGGCTAACCATTTCCAGTTCTTTCAGGTTTTCTGCATTGGGCTTGAATTCCAGTTCCCTGATCATCCTCTGGGCATCCTTCATAAAGTGCAGTGTCCAGAACTGGGCATAATACTCGAGATGAAGCTTAATCAGTGCTGAATAGAGGGGAACTAGTACTGCACAGGTTCTGGAGAACATATTTCTTTTAATTCTTGGCAAAATCCAAACAAACAAACAAACAAAAACAGAAAAACCTGTGGTACCTTAAAAATGATTATATTATAACGAATACAAAGGCAATAGTCTTTAAGGTGCCACATTTTTGTCTTTTATTTTGTTTCTTTGGATTTTGCCTGGGATTCTTGCAAAGACTAACATGGCTACCTCTTCCAAAACTACAGATTTCTCTTAATGTAGCCTAAAATAACATTGGCCTTTTCTTGCTGCCCCGTTGCACTGTCGGCTCATATTCAGCTTGTGATCTACAATTCCAACATCCTTCTTGTATTTAGAATAACCGAGCCCATCTTGTTACTGTGGATTCATTTTCTTTTCCCAGTGTGAACAACTGTGTTCTTATCCCTGGTAAGTTTCATTTTGTTGCTTTCAGCTCAGTTCTCAGTGCTCTTTTTGAAATTTGCTCCTGTCTTTCAGGGTACAGTATAATTCCCCCCCAATGCTGTGTCATTGCAAATTCAGTCAGCATCTAACACACACACTTCATTCAAGTCGTTAATAAAAATGTTGAAGAGCACTGGACTCAGGACTGAGCTCTGCAGTATCTTGCTTGTTACCTCCTTCCAGTTTGAAAAGGAGCCATTGACAAATCTTTTCACACGACCCCTAAGATCCGCTGGCCACTTAAATTCGGACCAGAGATCTTAGGGGTTTGTTGCTGTTCCTGCGTTCCCACCCCCTCCGCACTCCTGGCTGCTGGCTGCGTGAGGGGAGGGAGAAAAAACAGGAAGAAAAGAGACGTGGCTCGCCTCTCGTTCTTGCTGCGGCAACAATCCAGTCTCTTAAGTAGCTCTTAAAGGGGTGGGAGCCAAAAAACAACAAACAGAAGCGAGGAGAGCCCCATACTCACTATCGTTACACCGCATCAAAAAAATTTCACCTCCAGAGAGCAGGTACTTGAAAGGTGCGCTGGGACACGCTAAAGTGGGCGTGGTTGCACTTAATTTCCTGTAATCTCTGGAGCTGGTGGGGAAACATTTTTAAGCTCCGGAGCTGGGAGCCATTTGCCCCGGAGTTTAGGGGTCGTGTATAAACGCCCAAACACTCTCTGAGTACAATTCTGTAACTAACTGTGTATCTATCTACCTGATAGCAGTTAGCTTGATATCATATAGCACTTTGTCAAAGGCTCTGTTGAAATCAAGATATATTACATCTATAGCATTTCCACCATTTACCAGGGAGGTGCAATTATTCTGGCAGGATTTGTTCCTGACAAATGGCTTCTAATTATTATTGTACTCTATTTAGGTTTGACACAATGGATTATGATCAACAGCCAGAAGGAATGCAAATGTAAAACAAGCTGCCTTTGTCAGAGTAAGCTATCCTTAACCTTTTGAACCTCCTCAGCTATGATGAAACACCTGTTCTTCAAGGCATGCTTCGATCATGCACCCAAATCCCACAGCTAAACACCCTAGCCACTTTATCTTTTGTTGGTCTCCTGGTTGCCCCCACCAGTCTACCAGGCAGCCACAACAGTAGGAAGACTAAGCTAAGCCATTCATTCTGCATAGCAGGAATACAGTAAAGCAGTGCAAAACTTGTGCAAAATGAGCCAAGAAGAACAACCATTGTTCTAAATCCCAAACAAAATCATTAATGCCTATTTTTGAAGCATGCCTCCTTTACTCATCATCTGCAGTGCTTAGAAATTTAACCTTTCTGAATTACTATTGTAAGAATCGTCCAGATTATTTGGCTGGCAAGAGATGGATTGCAAAATCACAGGGAAGATTCTCCACAGAACTGGCCAGCGAGAGTCACTGACCCCTCTTTGGATGGGGAGTGTTTTAATTCTTCGTTGACCAATGCAGCTTTGTATTGTTTGTATAGTTTTAAATATTTTTGAATCCAATGGTATTGTTTCATCTATAAGACACCCCCATGTATAAGATGACCCCCACCTTTCCAACCTAAAATTACAGTTTTGCAACCACACAGTTCTCTGCCTGGCTTATTTCCATGTATAAGACGACCCACAATTTTTATCCTGACAATTTTAGAAAAAAATATAGTCTTATACACAGAAAAACACTGTAACTCATTTTCACCCCAGGAAATTGAAAATAGAAAGTGATATAAATGAATAAATGCTTCATGTCTGTTCTTGTTATACACAACATATGGACTTGACAGATATTTTGGACAAGAAAAAGTGTATCATTTGCAAAAAGAAAAATCCTTAAAGACACAGTATGGTCTCTGCCATGTGTCTCCATATAGATATGAACAGCCCACTAGCTCTCAGCTTCAGTTCCTCATTTGTAAAATGGGAAATGATAGTAGTGAGTATCTGTTATAAGGGGTGTATGGGCGGCTCTATTGTAAAGCACAACAAATACTAAGAATCCAATTAATGAAACCTTCTGAATCTCTATACAGAGGACTTGAATCTCTTCGAAGCAGCCAAGTGCCATCCTGATTTATACCATAATAATTTCTACCAGGGATTTCCCACAGGAAATTGATTTTATAAAACAGCTTGTTTAAAGTAGAGGAAATTTATTTTGTAAAAACCCAAATTTGAACTTTTTCCACCTGGAGTGGGAAAGTATTTGGCTGCCCTCTAGTGGATACACTGGCCAGTACCATTAATCACAATACCCCTGCCGCTTGCTTACTAATTGGGTTCAATCCCATATTTATAGAAGAAATCACTATGCAATGTGGCTTTCCAAGTAAGATTCTGAGGAAGCAACAAATATAGGATAGCAGTGGGAAGGAACTGTTGTGTTAGGCCATATAATCAAATAGCCCAATCCCTATCCCTGCTTTTCCCATTTTCCTTCAGAACGAATAGCCGAAAAGAGTACTAATGGGAGATCCTTCTCTGAAACTCCCTCTCTCATGTCAGCTCTGCAGATCAAGTTAATCCCATTTGCTGGAAAAGTGACGCCGTTGTGTGAGATGTGGCTAGATAATGAATGAGGACAAGAAGACATGGTAAGGTGGCAGGCCCAAAGCTAAAAATAAGAACATCAGAGCCAATTCATACATGAAACTGAAGGTGTAAAAAACCCCACTAGACTCTTGTTTGAGGTGACATGACATGACATGACATCCATGTCCATCTGCTTGATGGGGAGTGGGAACTTGCATTGTGGAAGAAAGACATTGGACGGTTCCGCCATCAAGCTATGAATATCATGTAAAAATTCCCCTGCAGCTGTGGCCCGCCTACTCTCTCCATATTCTAGTGGTAGATCAACATTTTAAAAAAAGGAAAACTATCCTATCAATGGATAGATGAGGTTAGAATTTTCTCCCCGGTCCATATTTTTCTTCATGCACCCTGTATTACAGCATGGCCACAGTTTTACCCCTGTCTATACTTTACACGAGACTCTAGACCCATTTTCTGCATGAACAAGAACATGGTGGAGAAAATGTGGTCCTCCTGATTATGCAGGACTGTAGCTCCCAGCATCCTCCACCACTTGCTATACTGCCCAGTGGTGGTCTGGCTTGGAGGGCTGCACTTTACCCATTCCCAGACTTGTGTGGGAAGGGGAACGCTGGCCTTATCATCACCAAATTATTCCTGGACCAGTGGCAAGAGGAAAATAAAACAGCATGGATAGGACTTCTGCCCCCTTTACCATTTGCTTATAATCCAGCCTAAGGGAGGAAGCATTTTATACCCAGAGAACGTTATCAGGCATTCCTCATTGCTACTGAGGAAAAGAAAAGCTACTCTCTGGAACTGTACCAACTGGGTGAAAGCTGCTAACGTACTGCTTGGAACCACATGATGAGGCAGCCTCCACTGTGTTTAATGCATGTGCCGCAGCACAGAAGGTTACTGCAAGGAGATGGCTGAGTCTCTGAAAGTGGGAGTTGTTCAGCAAGCAGGGATCACAATGAATGGCACCTAGGGCACAAACATGCTTCCAAGCTCACTGAAGATAGGCTTCCTGTCTAAACTGGGCTCTGAATAATATGTCCAACTGCAGCCACTTGTGGGAAAATGAGAAACAGAGTTTGCAGATGCCAAGTCAATGCAAATGGACCCATTAAGAGCCTTGTCTCAGAGAAGAGGTGCTGGTTTGTTTTTGGTATCCCTCAGCTCTACTAATTGAAGCTTCATGCGAAAACTATACCTTACAACAGGGGAATTCTGTACCCACTATGTATTGGCTTTGAGTAGCAGCACTGAATGAGCTTTAAGGTCATGGCACACACAAAAATCCATTCCTTGTTATCTCAGGCTCACCAGTATAGCTTATTTAGAACAAGGTGCACTATTTAATTATTACCATGGTTTTATTAAAAAATGTGAGTCATAAATCCTTGTTGATTTGCTTCGAAACATCTACTAGCAGATTCAAATGCACCTTTTTTTTCCAACCCTCCCACAGCAGATACCCAGCATCTGATTAGGAATACTTTCGAATCCCCTTCCAAATAAGGATATGTCACTATTTGGCCTCTTGATTCAACTCCTGCCCTGGGTAGTGTCCTATATCCCATCCCGCCCCCTTCTGCTGCCTTCTTGGGTTAAGATTAGCAAAAAGGGAAGCACACCCTGTAGCTTTATTCGCCTGTTCCGACTGTGTCCTTGGAACTAACGCCTTCCCATAGCTAACTTTTTCCCATGCAGTGAACAGCAGTGGCAGCCACTATAGAGCAGTTCAGTATCTCAGGGCAGTGTGAAAAGGCATTGTATGAGTGAGATGTTAATACACTATCCACCTAGAGAGAGAGAAAAATATATTGTTTTGCTAGACTCGGGGGCTCCTTGCTTACAAGTGAACTTCCTGGGATGCTGGAAGAATAACTAGCTTTGTTCCCACTTTTTTCAATGGCTACAGTTGCAGTTTAGCCTTCAAGTAACATGAAAGTAATTCATTGTGGATTCTTAACATATCTTGCTCTAACACAGGCCAAAAGAATACATTTGCTACCTCTTTTATCAGCATTGAAATGTGTTGCAAGGAGGAGTGGGAAGGCAAACATCAGGCAATGTTACTAAACTTGCTTCCACAAAGCTTCAGACATAGTGATACTTTCCCTGGGACACTCTGCACCACATTCAAATCTAGTTAATTTCCCATACAAATTTATTTATTTATTTATTTATTTATTTATTTATTTATTTATTTATTTATTTATTTATAAGCTTGTATCCCGCCCATCTTCCCAGCGGGAACTCTGTGCGGCTAACAGCAATAAAAACAATAAAAACACATAAAACAACAGTTAAAGCTCCAAGCAATAAGGCAGCGGAGGGCAAGATGGCAATGAGCCCAGGGGGAGAGAAAAAAACTAATTCACAAGGTCGCCGAAGGCCTCTCTAAAAAGGAGGGTCTTCAAGGCCTTCTTGAAGGCGGGCAGGGACTGAAGCAGGCGCAACTCACTGGGGAGGTGGTTCCAAAGTGAAGGCCCCACCACAGAGAAGGCGCGGTCTCGCGTATACGTTTTCCGCGCCTCTCTGGGTGTGGCAACCCGCAGTGAGTGCGCCTGAGACGATCTCGTGGGTCTGGACCCAGTCGTCCTTTGGGAAATACGCTCCGCCAGGTACTCTGGTCCCAAGCCGTGGAGGGCTTTGAAAATCAAAACCAAGACCTTGAACCTGATCCGGAAGACAACGGGGAGCCAATGCAGGCGAGCCAGGACTGAGGTGATGTGCTCGTATCTACGGGCACCCACCACCAGCCTAGCCGCCACATTTTGCACCCACTGTAACCTCCGGACCAGGGTCAAGGGCAACCCCACATAGAGGGCATTGCAATAGTCGATCCTCGAGACCACCAGGGCCTGCACAACTGTCCTCAGGGAGGACTCATCAAGGTACTGGCGGATCTGGGCGATCCTGCGGAGATGGAAAAAAGTGGCCCTGGAGACAGCCATCACCTGGGCTTCCAGGGAGAGGGCCGAGTCCAGGACCATGCCCAGATTCCTGGCCCTGTCTGTAGGCTGGAGGGAAACACCCCCCAGACCTCCATTTCTTACATAGTATTATCCGTTTCCAGTCGTTATTAAGTTGCTGGATCTGAAACAGGAATGTCTGCCGTTCATGGGACCACTGTAGGTAGAACAAAATTGTTCTGGAACAGTGGCTGTCAGTCTAATCATAGTATCTAAGAGGCTGGATCATGGATGGGCATCCTGCAGTCCTTAGCCTGATTCCATGCTGTTCTGGGCCCACTAAGAAGGAATGAAGAGGGGGAGTGGAGAAGGGGACATGTTTGCTTACATTTGTCTTTGCTGCAGCCACCATTGACATGGGCTCCCTGATAGGTTACCCTGAGTAAATATATTAACTCTGATAATGTTTTATATAGGTGAGATGCAAAATTAATGGCCAAAAACCTATTGCACAATTTTATGGTGCACAACTGTGATGATGCCATCATTTGGGGCCATCTCAAGAGAATTAAAACATTTCTACTTCCCCTCACCCAATTTTAGGGACTCCTAAAGATCCCTTTCATCCCTGGAAAGCCATTGGAACTATTGTAAAGGGGTAGGGTCACTTTACTGACCAGAAATCACTGGCACTGGTCCCAGCTGCAACACCAGTACTGCTGGTGGAGATTCTGGACCATTACATAGTTGCTTCCTCTGTTCTGTTGTTCCAAAGCCTTCCTCAGGATTTAAAGGATCCATAGGGATACCTGAAGTCTGAGGAGGATCAGGAAACCTTTAATTCCCCTTCCCCATTAAAAAAAAAGCTGCAGCTGTGTGGCATAAAGTTGTGGAATTGTTAGTAGAGTTCCAAAGTCAAATGCAGTTGGAATGTGTCTAGGCCCCTCAGGCTGCCATCCCATACACATTTAATTCAAGAGAATGTCCCATTGAATACAGTGGAGCTTATTTCTCAGTAAACATCCATTGAACTGTGCTTTCTAGTGCCTAATCATGCAAGTCTCAAAGGCTTCCCATGAGAACAAGACATCTTATTGCACTCTCCTATTTAGTTTGGGTTTCTGAATTAAATGTATACAATTCAAGTGGTAGACTTTAAGACAGCAAGAAAAACTTCCTAATAATCACTGTTATGGATGGTGGCAGCAATAAATACTTCTAGCAATGATGGATAAATGAAAAAGGTTTCAGTGGTAAATAATGGATTTGCTTTCTCTAGATAAGTCTGTTAAGGAGGCTGGGTAAGAAACCTATCCAGGGAGAAGTGTGACAGCTCTGCAGTTCAGCACATGTCTTGCATGCAGGAAATTCCAGGAAGGTCTAAGAGGGACTCCTGACTCTGAACACTGAGTGTTGTTTCAGTCAATGCAGCCAATATAGGATTGGAGGGTACTATGGCCTGAGTCAAAGATCTCTATATACTCTTCCCTTGCCAGAGACTGCTCAGACTAGTATCTGCTGCCATCCCTGCAGCCCCAAACATGATGCAGTTTTGAGAACACATCCAAACACATGATTATTGGCAAAATTTTAAACTTCTGGCCTTTTTCAGAAGGCTTAGAGTGAAAGATGCACACAGTACAACACATTTATTCAACAAAGAAATTCATTGTGAAGGAAGGGGGCATGACAAATGATTTTAACTTAACAGTTGCCACCAAGGACCTTTACAACATAAACACAAATGTTGACAGGAATGGGGCTGACTGTGTCACGTGACAAAACACCAACAGAAACCTAAGGAAACAGTTGTCACTTGGCTATATGGCCAATAAAGTATTTTTTGGTACAGTAACTGCTTTTATCAGAAAAATAACTACTTTCCTTAGAAGCAAGAAGAGTTTCTAACCTTTAAAAACTGGACATTTATATATATATATTTTTTAAAAAAGCACTTCCTGTTCTCTGAGACGTTAGTGGACATGAGGGTACTTCCAGCGAAGAATGGCACCATCAGCACTCACACTGACAATGTATTTGTTAATAGGGCAGATCTTCAGACGGGTGATGCTGCCACTGTGGCCAACACCAACAAAAGTCACTTCGCCCTCATTATAATCCCAGACTTTCACAAGGTGATCATCACCTCCTGTAGTAGAGAGAAGAAAGAGAAGTGAGGCCCTGAGTAAGTTTGCCACTGGTCTCTTTCAGGAGTAAAGAGAGAGAGAAGAGTGCAGACCAAAAGTGGCAGCGAGGAGTGCTCCTCTCCAGGGTTTCAATCAGTCAGGACTTCTTCCATGACACTTTCCTTACATTTCACATTCCTCTAACTTCATTTCCTCCCCAGTCCAGCCAATTAATGCTCTGTGCCTATTGAACATGTAGTCGCATATCTGCTTTGAAGTTTCCCTCCAGCCTTGGTTTCTTTCTGAGCCATTCTATACACAACTACACAGCATGGGCTTTCTTCCAATGCTGCTGTTACCCCCACCCCCACCCCCTTTTCTTGTATGGATGGTTTATATATGTGGATCTGTACCCATTTGCAGGTATCTGGCTGGATAGCTCAGTGGTTTAAGTATCTGGCTGCAAAGCCAGAGGTTGGGAGTTTGATTCTCCATGGTGCCTCCTGCAGGTCGAACCTGTCAGTATGCAAGCTGCAAATTCCCAGGGCACCCCCCAGAAAAAATGGAATGAGCATCTCTGCTTGGAAAACACTGAAAAGGGCTGTCGTAAGTCAGAATAGATTTGCTACCACACAATTACTATTCTTTTGAAGGAATCCTATTACTACCTAACACAAATCTAAGAACTGAAAGCAGATGCAATTCACGGCCCTAAAGCTATGAGGATGAAGAAATGAGAGTTAGTATTATGGAAAAATGAATAGGGTGGAAAAATATCTGAGAGAAACAATGAAGAGATACATGGGAAAAGTGATGTTTCTCCACTCTAAGAGGTTTAAGAGGATATTTAAAGAGCTGATCACCTAGAATCATCTTTAAAGTTCCACCTTTCAAAGATTTCTATGATTCCATTCCCCTCACACCTTTTCTTCAGCTAAATCCTATTTTCTTCTCCATTCAACCATACTTCCCTTGGTCTGGTGACACCTGCCTCTCAATTTCCAGTTCTAATTCTTGCCAGCCTACTAGTTATAAAGATATTAAGAAGGGGGGCATCTCTGGAAAACAGATCATCTGTGGTATAGACCTATTTTAAAATTCACTCAACGTACCTGTGACAAAATAAGTTCCATCTGATGTGATATCCATTCCGTTGATGGAACCAGAGAGGGAGCCCTCAAGGTCTCTGATTGGGGATCCATCAAACACCTCCCAGTACCCTATCTACAAGTCAGAGGAAAATTCAATGTAGAAAAACTGTTTGAAGTCCTCCTTGTAGACCAACAGGATGCTCATTTCATATAGTAACTCAGAGAGAAATTTAGACTTACTGCCGTGTTCTTAGGCAGTGATCAGCCTTGCTGGACTCATCTCCAGGCACTCCCCCTTTACCCCAAATAGCAACTCACCTTCCGGTCTGTGCCGCTTGTGATAAGCTGGTGTTCATCTGGATGATAGCACACACATTTGAACAAGGTGTTGGCCAAGATCATCTGACGCCTCATGAAGCGGCTAGTGGCAGAAAGAAATTCCCCTGGATTTTTTACATTATCTACCATCAGATGAGATACAGTACATTCCAACCCCTCCATCAATAATTCCTGTTTCTTTGGTAACGTTCTGTGATTTGGGAAACACCGACATGTCTTGGGTTGCCGAGGTATATGAAAACAGTTACTGTACCTGAAATGCCAGTGTTCTCCCTGACCCTTTTTGGTTGTTGCTTTTGCCATATCACCTTCAGTGTAAAAAAGGGAGCACAGTGTTATGGCTAGGACAACCATACTTCCAAGCAAGAGTGAACTTACACAAGATCCCAGATAATGCATGTTCCATCAATGCTGGCTGTGACACACTCTTGGTTGTTCTTCTTGATCTTGATGCATGAGATAGAAGAGATGTGCTCCTTCATCACCTCTTCCAGTTTGCGTGTCTCTCTGCCTACCTCCCACACCCGCACCTGCAACCAACAACAGCGACACTTATTTTGGGTTTCTCCTTTCCTGCAAGTGTTCAGAGTGCTTCAGAATATTTTATCTCAGCAAGCCTCGACAAACCAATATTGCTGGACTTGTATCATCTCCATATCATAATGGGGACTATCGTCAGGGTGGTTTGCCTAAGGCCATTGGAAAATGTTTATGACTGAAATGAAATTTCATCCAGAGACGTGCAGTTCATAAGCTTTAGGATCTGTTTCCCATATGATTACCTATGTTTGTCACATAAATAATGCAGCACATGATAATATATGGCTAAATGTGTGGCCTGCTGTTCCTGCAAAAGAACTGTGTTATAGTTGGCACCAACTGGTATAGAAGTTCTCTTTATCTGCAGGGGTTCAAATAGTGCTTTGTACTGAAAGAAGCAGTGAACATACGGTGGTGTTATCAATGAAACAGATCCATGAAACCCCAGGGCACATTACCTGCCCTTCACCTCCTCCACTGATGATTCTTTTGCAGTCACTTGTGGTAGCCACAGCTGTCACACCCATGCTATGGGCATGTTCTATCACGTACATTAGCTTTCCAGTTTCTGGGGTAAAAGCACGGATTTTCCCATCATTCCAAGCTAATAAAAATACAGAATGTTTTTAAGACAAAAGTATTTGTTTCACTTTTCTCCCAGTCACCCCCCACAGTTTTTTAAAAAGTGCATCATAGTCAAGGTAGCAAGTTGCTGCAAGCATGTCTACAATCTCACCATACAACTCATCACTATCCAAAGTACATGGTTTTGATCACCAACTCCATCTAAGAAAAAATGCTAAAAGATGGAGGGCATTACATCTCTCTTCAGCAAATGAACTTAAGCAGTTTTAATGGAAGAGGCAACAGTTGTAGGAGTTAAGCCCGTAGAGAGTCATCAATACAGCCTGTCTTTGCTACGAGATCAAACCATGGACCAAAGAACCAGAACCCACTCTGCTTGTTCACCCAAATCCTGAAACCTCACCTTTCCATAATGCAACAGTGCAACTTCTAAAGCAATAAAAAACTTAGCAAAACATGGGCAAGGCTTAACCATCCAGCTAGGACCACAATCACAAATGGAAAGCAACTGACAGTGGCTATCATGTCTCAGTAAATAGGACAATGCAAAAGGCACTCACCTGAAATGATGCTCTTGCCATCCCTCATGAAATCTATGGCATGGCAGGTCATGTTGGGGACCGTTATCCGTAGCAACTCTCTATTTTCTGGGGTATACCAAACACGGATGTCACTCTTGGAGCAAGTGGCAAACAAGTCAGATGTACCACTGTGGGAGGAAGAGAATCCAGTTTTAAAATGTCAGTGCTGTATCTTAACCACCTGATTAGATGTCAGGACTGAGCTACTAGGCCGTATGATTCTGATTTCCATTCCTCACTCAGAACTACTTCATATGTTCATGTCCTGGGGTGGGGGGCGTTGGACAAACAGCTGGTAAGAGAATTTTACAATTTTATAAAACAAATAATCAAGACAGATCAAATGATCAAAAGTGTGCAAGTCTGGGGAATGAAACCTAGCCACTTTTAATGTAGTCTGATCCAAAGCGTGGACTTCTAGCGGATGAAGAGCATGAGGGCTTAAATATCACAGATAGAGACTTCTTATGGGAGAGAAGAGAAACAATATGAAGCTTGCAGTATACCAGGAAACACCACAAGGGTTGTTTTCTTGTAACATTGTTTTCCTGGCACTACTAGGTGACCCCACAGCTATAAAACTGCCACCATACTAGAGCCAGAAAACTCAGATGTACATTAAAGCAAAGTCCGTCTGGTACCAATTGGGGTAGCAATAGGGTAATTTTCAAGACATGGTGTCTAACATATTTTTGCCCCTACCCATGTCTAAAACATCATGTGTGTTAAGACTGCTTTGGGCTATTGTGGGATGTGGAGCAGAAAATGTCTCAAGATGTCTGTCTCAGTCTGCAGAAAGGGCAACTGAATTATCATTTCTAAGAAATGTCATGGCTTTCTATTGTCAGCAGGCAAGAATTCATTTGCCTATTGATGAGAAGATTGCAAACAAATGAGGAACCAGGACAGACAGGCTAGCACATGACATGCCCAGAATCTAACAGAATAAGTCCTCCTCATTATTATTGGGGACTTTTCCTCCCATATCTGGGAGGGGCTTACAGAAAATATATATGTTTATTACCAGCAAAGGTTGATGATGTTGGCTCCATGGCTGCTAGAACTACGAAAGCAGCGGAGAGATACCTCAACGCTGTCCCATGTTTGGCCCGCGTGCCAGCTGTTAGGTTGAAAGTAGCCAGTCCAGCTGGCTCACCAGTCTATCCCTGTTGTTACTTAATACCAGATCAGAACTAAATAAAACCCAACTGATATTGAACCAGATCCTGGACAACAATGCAGATCTGGCTTGTATAACTGAGAACTATGTGGGCTCAGAGGGCGATGTCACTCTCTTTATGCTCTGCCCACCCAGCTATTCCATCATACATCATGATAGACTGGTGGGGCACTGGCAGGAGGGCATAGTGGCCACTGCTTATATGAACACTTTTGAGGCTGTCAGGCTGTCCTCTTTGGTGTTTCCAGGCTTGGAGACCCTCCATGTGCCATAAGTGTCCAGGGAAAGAATAGGGATCATGCTGGCTGGCATACTGTGCTCCCCATGACCCATCACTTTCCTTTCCGGAGCTGGTGACCTTCATCTTGGTGGCTTTGTTGAGATCCCCCGGGCTTGTTGACCTGGGAGACTTCAACATTCATGCCGAGATGGAGGTTTCTGGTCCAGATCTTGAGTTCTTGGAGACCACGGCCTCTCTGGACTTGTCCCAACATGTCACCAGACACACATGGCTGGCCGTACCTTAGACCCAGTCTTCACCACAGGATTGAGAGAATGGTCCAAGGGCGACTGATCTCATAGCAATCCTCTTGCCATGGTCAGATCTCTACCTGGTTCAATACAGCCTAGCAATGATGCTGTGTCCCCTTAGGGAGCCTGGACCTCCTTCATGACACAGAAGGAGCATTAGTCACTCTGTATGATGACTTGTTGAGGGAGGCCTAGAGGGGCAATAAATCTTTGCTGGTCCTCCTTGATATCCTAGTGGCATTCAATACCATCAGCCATGGTATCCTTCTGGGGAGTCTGGCCAAACTGAGGATTGGTGGTTGGACCCTGGCCTGGCTTCACTTCTTTTGGAGGACTGGCCCCAGAGAGTTCAGCTGGGTGAGATAGTTTCCACCCCTTAACTGTGGAGTCCATCAGGGGTTGATCATCTCCCCCATGCTATTTAACATATACATGAGGACAGGTCATCTGGAGATTTGTAGCTTTATGCCATCAATATGCTTATGACATGCTATATCTCTCCTTCCATCTGTCTGCATATGCCATTCTATGCCTTGAACACTGTCTTGGGTCAGTGTTGGGACAGATGAGGGAAAATACGGTGAGGCTGAATCAAGGCAAGGCAAAGATCCTTTGCATGGGGGGGCTCTGGCTTTCTGAGATTTAGGAACATCTCTCTCCTTCAGGGGGTGACCCTCTCTATGGGGGAGGTTAGGTTTGCAGCTTGGGTGTTATCCTGGACCTGGCGCTTTCCATGGAACTCCATGTGGGGTTTGTGGTCCAGTTGGCTTATTGGAACAAGATCCCTTCCCCTTTCAAGATATCTTGAAACGCATGGCTATTTAGACAGCCTTTTCCAAGCCACTAAACACCTAGCTGCCAATCTGCTAAATTAAGTATATCCTGCTCTTGTACTTTTATTTTACTGTATTACAGTGCTGTTCTTATTGTTGTAGCTGTTGTGATAACAGATTTTAGATTTTTTTTAATAGTTTGTTTTCATTAATGGGCTGTTATGATGATTAATTTATTTGAGTTAATTTATGATTTTTATGATGTTGGTTATTTACCTTTGCTCTTATTTTAATTGTTGTAAGCCACCCCAAATGGTTATCTGGCCAGATTGGTGGCATATAAGTATAATAAACAAACAAACAAACAAACAAACAAACAAATAAATAAATAAATAAATAAATAAATAAATAAATAAATAAATAAATAAATAAATAAATAAATAAATGTTGTATGTTAGTACACTAAGCAGCAGGATTTCAGCCAAGGTTAGCAATTGTTTATATGTTCACAGATTGTGAGAAACAGTCATATCTATAGGCAAAATGTTATTGAAATTAATATAATCCCAGCGACATGAGCTACTCTTCCATGAGTGGAACTAACATGGCTGAAGAATACTTCTGGATAATTAAAACACATCACAAGGCTAATTAGCACAGTACGAGCATATAAACACAGTATGAGCAGAATTATGTATTCCTGGTTAGTTTGTTTTTATGGTGCCAACAAATATGTGGGATCTGTTAGCAGAAAAGCAGTTGCAGCAAAGCTGGGATTAAATTTGAAAGACACTTTAGAAACTGAATCGTCCCCACCTAAATGTTCATTCATAGTAAAGTCCCATGAGAACACTCCTTGCTGGGCCAGAAGATGAAATGCACCAATAATATTTTTGTGAATGCTATTTTTAAATCTGCTTTTAGTACATAATCTGAAACAAGATAAATAAACTCTTAAGTGTTTTATAATTACATAGAAAAATCAGAAAACAGAAGCCCAGGGTTTGTTAAAATATCAAAAGGCCAAGACAAATTTTGGACGAGAGTTCTGATGAACAAAAGCGGCATCAGAGAATCTGAACTTTTGGTCCTCTCCCTGCTCATATTACCCATATATCCAACTTATTTTTCCTATTTGTCTCCACAGTGGGTTCATTTCTTTCAACACCCTTCTCTTGAGCAGAACTAACCCAACCGGGAACAGTTGGATCAATTTGGTTTGAAATATGTGAGGAAAAACTGCCATCAGTCAAACATTCAAGGAGTGATTGTAGCATTGTATTTTAACAAGTATGCTCACCCTCTTTCTTCAGAAAATAAATGTGTCAGTTGAATATTTCTTCCGTTTCTGCATGTATCTTAAAACATGGGTATATGTCAAAGTAACTTTAAACACAGGACTCATATGCAAGTCAGACTGATGAGACCTATCGCTAATACAATCCTGTTGTCTAAGAGAAAATGGGCTCATGGGATAAACACTTCATTTCTAACTTGACCCAAAGGAAGAGTGCTGTTGGTACACAAGCAAACAATGTTTCCCCCCCCATTTTTATAGCCAAGGAAGAATGCTTGGATTATACTTACAAAGGGAAAATGATGTCATGGATGGCCTCGCTGTGGCAGGTAGCTATGAGCTCGTCCTTGAAGTCTGAAAATGAGAATCGATAAATCTGCGATTCCTCAGTGCCCACAAAAAACTGGTGGCCCTGCCCTCGTGGTGTGATGGATGTGATGGCACCTTGCAACTGAACCTTCCTATAAAGCCAAAGCAAAGTTTTGTACTGAGAGGGACTACTATTCTCTGACCATACATCCCTCCCACTCCTTTGCTTTTCAGGGGTTTTTATTTTTGCACTTTATCCTTCCCTTCACTAATGGTTCATGGAAGGACCTTGAACCAATCTGGAAATGGTTTATGCTTCAAGATTAGAGAGCACCGAAAGACACTGTATTAATGCAACTGCATGAAGTATTGAATAAAAAAGGCCAGTCACATCCAAAAAACAAATGTTGAGAATATCTAGTTTAACTGAAATTGTCTGATTATTTCATGCTAAACGATATAGTGAAACCCAGCCTGAACAGATCTATTTATCAATGGGTCTTAACTGTTAACTTCTCAAAGTCCCTTTGTTTTAATGAATCCACCATAGTTGAGACTAATGATTAGATTAGTATCTGATAATAATCTAATAAACCTCCACTTACCTTTTCACAACAATAACACTAATAGACTAATAGGTTTAACAAATTTGTACTTTAAAACTACATTTTGAATTAAAAGCTGTCAAAGTAAAGTAATAATTTACATGTGAAAAAATTTTCAGTAACACTGCTTGACATTACAATAGATTCTCTGAATGCTGCCCTTTGAATTCTAGTTCAGATCAGTTTCTCTGTTCTACAGCTATTTTACTTGCAAAGCAGCAGCAAAATTAATTTTGCATTCACCCACTTGAAAGTCTGCTTGAAGATATTCTGGAACCAGGTATAAAAGAAGGCAAACTTCTCTTGTACAAGACTCAACATTTCCAGTGGAAAAACATGTGATATTAATTTAATCATACTTCACTGCCGATTAGAGTGGAACACCGAATTGAAAATGAAACAATTCATCCAAGAGGCACCAAATTTGGTGGGTAGCTTCCTTGGACTCTTCCCTTTAAGCCCTCCAAAATTGGAGAGGTTTGGGGTTCAGGGGTCTGAGTTTTTCAACTCCAAAGTGGGTCCCCCCAGGAATCCATTTGTAATTGTAAAAGTGCTTTTTATTTTATGTTTTAAGGAGAGGCTTGGTTTTATTTTGGTTTCTTTTTCGTATTTATTCATTTGAGGGAGGATGAGGACAGACGAGTGCTACTCTGCTGTGCTTGCTTACTGAAGTTGCTCCTATTTTAAAGAAAGAGAGAGATTAGTAATAGTGGGTCTTTCTTTTATTTTATTTGACTTGGTTGTGAGTCTGAAGATTTTTTTTTCTCTGTGTGTGCATGCATGTCTCTCTCTCTCTGCTTAGGCAGAAGGCACAGCATGCAGACCAGAAACAGTTTGATATTTTTTATTTTATTCTGTTTGGGTTTTCTTAAGGACTGAGTTTAGGGAGGGATTTTGGGCAGTGGTTCTTCTAACTTCTTTAATATTTGGATCAGAGACTTATTTTTTCCCTCCTAGCCCCTTCAAAGTTTACACACTCACCCTTCCATACACATTGTGTTCTTCCCCCCAACATCAGTACCGCTTCCCCACAAT
Source organism: Phrynocephalus guinanensis (assembly GCA_037367245.1). Taxonomy (NCBI): domain Eukaryota; kingdom Metazoa; phylum Chordata; class Lepidosauria; order Squamata; family Agamidae; genus Phrynocephalus; species Phrynocephalus guinanensis. The sequence goes on along the minus strand of CM074734.1, from coordinate 102,529,066 downwards.
GTATTCTTTCATTTACCTTACCCCAACATTATTGTTCGCACAATACAGTATATGCACAGTGAATTTTAAAAAATTTATATGAAGAAGGGAACTCATAGCAAAATAAAAATCCAGAGGACTTTTTTCTCTTTGTAGGCAATGGGCCCATTGCTGGCACTGCTGCTGCTGCTACTACTTCCACCACTTCTTCCCATCAGCATTAATCAAGGCACAGGGATGAGGCAGGTGCAGGTCCATCATGCAGTGCAGGCACCACAACACAGGCCAGGGCAGTCAGGTGATCTTCTCCTGGACCTGCAACCACTCTTATATCTTGAAGCATCACAGGAGTTGGCCTTGGCCAGAGAAGAAGGAGATGATGGTGGTGGTGATGATGATGATCATCAGTAGCAGCAGGAAAGCAGCAGCAGGATAGTTGAAGGCAGAGGTCTGCCAGCACCCCCCTAATACTCTCATCTCCTCCCAGTGCCAATCAAGTGCCACCCAATCAACCCAGGGAGTCCTCCCTATTAGGGTGCACCAACGAGAGGCCCAGTAAACCACCATACTTGGCCTCGGTCATCGCCAGGGCAGAGTCCAGCTCTGTGTAGGAGAGGCCGCCAGAGGAGCAGGACTCTGCACAGGCCATGGTCAGGGACTACATGGGCAAGCCCCTCCAGCCCCCCACAGCATATCCCCTCTGTTAATTGGCCAGTAAGGCAGAGATCTGGCCCCAGTTGTCCATTAACCTCCTCTCCACCCCTCCATCAGCATCCAAAGTAAGCGAGTGTTCTCAGAACTTGGTGACATTTTGAGACCTCACTGCTCACACCTGAACACAAGCACCATGAAAAGGTTGGCCTTTATGAGGCTCAACCCTTCTGCATTGAGGTTCCCCTCCCCCAAACCATAATAAACCACCTAGCAGTAATGAACTGCAAAACAGCCTTCCTCTAGCTGATTCCTGCCACACAATTCTTCTTGGCTCTGCCACCTGAGGGTCTGAGATGGCCCAATATTTCCTGCCCTGCCCAGGACATTCCAGGGAAGTCTCTTATTCTTGACGGTCTGATATGGCCCAATGTTTGTAAGACCTACCTTGGACATACCAGGGAGGTCCATATTCTGTCTTCATACATGAGGGTCTGATATGGTCCAGTGTTTATTGCCTGCCTGCCTACCAGCCAGACTGCCTGCCTGCCTGGTGCACTGCAACAGAGGGTCTGATATGGCTCAATGTGCCTTGGATTACCAAATTTGGGGCTCTTAAAGGAAAGAGCTTGAGGAAGCTCCGCTGTAATTTCTATGCTGCTAGATGCCTGGATCACTACTTTTGAGTACATACATAACATTCCAATTACAAATGATTGTTTTCCTGGGAGGACCCACTTTGGAGTTGAATCACTCAGCCCCCTGAACCCCAAAGCTCTCCAAATTTGGGGGGCTTACAGAGAAGAGCTTGGGGAACCTCAACTGTAATTTCCATGCTGCTAGATGCCTTGGATCACTCTTTTCAAGTACTGTACATAACTTTCCAATTACAAATGATTTTTCCTGGGGGGGACCCACTTTGGAGTTGAATAACTCAGCCACCTGAACCCTAAACCTCTCCAAATTTGGAAAGCTTAAAGGGAAGAGTCCAGGGAAGCTACCCACCAAATTTGGTGCCCAGGAGAGCCATTTTATAGCATAACAAATCATTTCATTTTTGTTCACTTCATTTCAGAAATGAAACAAAATGAAATGAAAAATCAAATGAAGTGAAACCCTTTATTTTCGTTTCGTGCCCATCTCTACTGCCCATTAAATACAACAATTGAGGCTGCAGAGTATCCTAGCAAAGAATATCACACAGAATTCAGTCAAATTCAGTGCAACCATTTGTCGCTACAACAGACAGAAGCCAAATAACAACAAAAACAATGCCCCTGTGCACACTTCACAAACATTGTATCCTTTTGTGGAACATGTCATTATTTCCTAGCTGTCTGCGGCTAGACACCAAGGAAATAATTATCTTCGAATGTTCAGAAACTCACTTGATTGTTTTGTAGTTGGATCCTGAACAATGAGCTATGATTCCAGTGCCAGTGCCAATGACGAGGTCACCTGTCTTCAGCAAAAGCAAAGCTGTGACTCCCTGGAAGAAGCCAGGATTTAGATATTTAGATGGCGTTGAACATAGCACAGCTTACTTCTGAGTACACCTGTTTGAAGGGTTGCTTTATCAATACTTTATCTAATACATGGAGAGAACAACTTTCTCATCCTGCAGTTTTAAAAATTCATAGAAAATGAAACACCTTTTAGAATTAGAATGAGCAGCGTTCATGCTGGAAAATCACAAAAGTTAAAAGAAAATGATTCAATGAGTCTAATGCAGCTGGGCCTACTGACTTCAGGTAAACAACAATGAATTCAGGTAAACAATGGTAACCATATAGGTATCCTGTAGACCAAATAGACCTTAAAGATTAATTTAACGAAGCAGCCTGATAAATAAAGTTTATGATTATGAATGCATGTGAAGATGGGGTAGACAGAGGGAGGAAAAGAAATGTATCTTCATATGTCATCATTCAGGGCAACAAAACTGTGTTGAGTAATATATTCCAAACCAAATGAAGTGTCATAAAACTAGAATTATTAAACTGATAAGAAGCAGCAATTAGGCAATCTTAGTGTGAGTTTAAAAATTAGAGAGTGAAAGATATTAAGAGTTGTACATTCACTGAGTACCTGACATTTATGACACAAATATTTTGAAAGGCAGATTATAATACAAAAACACTATTGGTTGAACTGAAAAGTAACTTTGTTCCAAAGGAAAACACTGGGCTTCTTGATTTCACCATTTTCCATTTAGGCACTGAGTGTCTCTGATGGCCTTTTTAAACTTTGCAGTTCCATGGAAAATCCAAAAGACAGTCTTGTGTGTATGTAACCAACTGGAACAGGTTAATATGGTCATTTGAGCCCACTACAGTTTATAGAATCATAATAATTGAATAACTGAATTGGAAAGAGTCTATAACAGTGTTGGCAAACCAATGGCACGGGTGCCAAAGGTGGCACTTGGAGCCCTTTCAGTGGGCACCCGACATTGCCCCTTCATAGCCACCTGTATTCAGGTTAAATGGCCATACTGGCACTTTGAGAAAAATTAGTGGGTTTTGAATCGCAGTTTGGGCACTCGGTCTCTAAAAGGTTCGCAATCCCTGGTCTATAAAGCCATCAAGCACAACCCCTTGCTCAATGCAGGTATCCAAATGAAAGCAGATCTGACAAATGGTTATCCAATTTTCTCTTGAATGCTGCCGCATTGGAATACTCACCACCTCCGGAGGTAATTGGTTCAATTGTTGTACTGCTCTAACACTCAGGAAAATTTTCCCTGATATTCAGCCTAAATTTGGCTTCCTGTAGCTTCAGCTGATGATTATAATATGTCCTCACTATTCAACTTGTGTAGAATAAAAACACAGAGGGTTTGTTCTCATTCTCCTCTTTCTCCTCATGTTCTTCTGCCACCATACATATGTAAAGAGTGGGTTTTTCAAGAGGAACACATTCTCTACATGTGGACCCTCTCCACTTATTTTCAGACCATGGAAAATCAGAAAAAGAAAGTTCTCTTCAGAACCAGTGTCTACAGTGCTAATAGATTTCCTTATTCACACACACACACACCTTGGATCTGTGGTTTTACCTGCAAAGGGATGTGGTACTGTACCTATTTATCTACTTGCATTTACATGCTTTCGAACTGCTAGGTTGGCAGGAGCTGGGGTTATCAGCGGGAGCTCGCTCCACTGCGTGGCACCCGGGACTCGAACCGCCAAGCTACCGACTTTGCAGCTGACAGTTTTCGGAAGCCTTAGTCCACTGAGCCACCAATAATTCAATGGGCCCACTACTGAATTTCAGCCACCGTTTAAGAGCTAAGCTATTGGAATGGAGACTGGAAATCTCCCCATCCTTCCCTGCCTGGTCACAATAAAGTAGCATTGTTCCCACAGCACACATATCTATTTGCACACCCAGACCCGAAATAAATATTATAAATATTATAATCCACAAGTATTGGATTATAAAATATGTACACTATCTATAAAATATGTACACTATCATAATTTTGTTAGTCATCAAGATGAAACCTTACACTTTGGTATTCAGCATGGCCTAGTTCTCATATTTAGACAACTTCAACCTCACCATACTAATTTATAAACACCTGCAGTATGTTGAAATATTTCTAGCTGTTTTTAAGGTATGTTAGGCTTGGATGTGAGGGTTGTCCCCCCATTGATCACCAGAGTTGATTGAACATATCTGGTGGCCTAGGTGGGTGTCCTTTTCCTCCCTTGACACACCATGTGCTTCCCTGCTCATAGGCCTACTTAGTAGATGTTTCCATCTACTGTCTGTGAAGATTCTCAGTCACCCAGGTGAGTTTATCTGGAAGTTGAGTCATGACAAGTGGACTTCGTTTTCAATAAAAAAAATCAGTCACCATGACTCAACTTCTAGATTTCCATCCACTGATAACAAAATGTCAAGGGAAGCCATCATCATATACAGGGGTGTCCCATGTAGCTTGAGTAGATGTTCAACTAAACCAGAAGAACTAGTTATGTTTCCACTTATTACAAACTGTTTATGGAGCTGCTCATACTAAGTCTTTATGGAACCCCACCTACTCAGTTGTACTGCAGACGGCCACCTTCAACAGCTCCTGTAAGTATAAACATGGCGGCAGTAAACAGCAATACATTTAATTTAAAATATTATTAGATTCAAAAATGTCCTTAAAATATACAGATGCCTAAGTCTCCATGTGTGGAGTAAACATTAGGGCAGAAGCCTCTTTCAGAGCAAATATAATCACCCAAATGGCAGGTGCTCCTCCCCTTCAGAAATTTTCATCCACAGGCAGTGTTGCTTTTATACACAGAGAGCCTTCTGATGAGCATCAGCAATGCTTTAGAAATCCCAAGCTATCAAAACCCCAGCAGCTCTGTCTCTGATCTACCAGAAAACTGTTCTTCCTAGAGTATTCCATTAGAAACACTCCCTGGCTTAGGAATGAGGCAGGTGGTATGGTTACAAATAACATATTTTATATATGAGATGTTATGTGACAGCAGATCCATCAGTTACAATTGAGTCAATCAAATCATGTCTCTAAAACCTAACAAATTCATTTATTTAAATAAACTTTCATAGCAAAATTTCATAAAAAAAATTCTCAGCACTGCAGATTAATTTCAGCCCTATCCTTCCCCTGTTAAGGCTGTCTCTATGAATCCTTGAGAGCAGAGGGACAGTTTAACAATCCACACTTGTTATTCATGATGTTCAGTGGTTTATATTAATGATACAATGCTTTGCTTTGCATCCTGCCATGTCCCTTGTGAGCCAAACACAAAGGCTGCTGGAAGGCTTAACATTTCTTTTATTATTTACTAGTTACACAAAGAAGTCACAGCCTTGACGAATCCAGATTACAAAAGATAACTCCAAGCCAAAATGGAACTCACAAGCCACAATGGTGCTTGCTTGTTTCCCTGCAGGGAAATGAAGCTCGGCTCTCATTTTAATTGCTTCCACTCAAGTGGTTCACAGACCTCTCCAAATGTATACACCCCACCATCACTCTTTTCCAAGTCAGATAATCCCTTTTTTATTTCAGCAAAAGGCAGCAAAGTATATATAAAGGAACATTATTTTTCTCACTTTGATTTCCAACAATCTTTAATCAGTAAATACTCTACCGAGAAACAACTTTAAAAGGTAGTTTCAAATAAGTAGCTATGTTAGTCTGTTTTGGCACACAAATCTTCCTCTCAAACAAACAACTAGCCATACTTAGATTTAACATGGCCTGGGAATGCCCAATTCACTAACGTTTGCATGAATTTAGATGATGCCATCATCAGTTTATAGTCCTGCCATGTTTTCCCTTTGTTCTTTCTGCTTTTTTTCTTACCACAGAAACTCCATTAAGGAAAAAAAGAATGAAAAGCTTTACAGTGACTTGTGAGCACTAAGAGTCTCAGTCTAGAAGCATTCAGTTTCACAGGGCCTATCCAAACTGGCCAGTTTGGTGATGGCCCAGATTGGATTTAAAAGCACTGGCTGAATGCAAGGGGAGGAGCAATGCACTATGTGGGACACTCCTACTCTCTGAATGGCGCTTGGGCCCCCACTGTCAATAAACCACTTGCCCTGATAGTCTGCAGATGGTCAAGGGACGTGAAATTGTCTTTCTTATTTATTTTATTTATTTTTATTGTTAAGTATTTTTACCCTGCCTTTCTCCTTGGAAAAGAACTCAAGGCGGCTTATGATCTCCTAGATCAATGGTGAAGCGATGCATCACTTCAGTTAAATAAAGAAAATATTTTGCTTTTCCTGCTGCCAATTGAGAAACTGCTTGCTGCAGAGGAGATTGCCTTTGGGGTAGGGATATGTGTGTGTGTGTGTGTGTGTGTGTGTGTGTGTGTGTGTGTGTGTGTGTGTGTGTGTGTGTGTGTGTGTGTGTGTGTGTGTGTGTGAGAGAGAGAGAGAGAGAGAGAGAGAGAGAGAGAGAGAGAGAGAGAGAGAGTGGGAGGGGAGAGGGGAAGGGAGGGGAGGGAGGTTCAGCTTTTGTAGTTTGACCCTTTGCCCTAGCAAGTTATAAATGGATCTTGCCAAATTGAAGAAAAGGAGGGAAAGAGAAGGAAAGAGGGAGAAGTGAAAGCTGCAGGCATTTTCTCTCTCTGAACTACACACGGGCAATGTTTAAAAAGAAATTAACAGATGTGATGCATTACTTAAATGAGGATCTCAAAGTTGTACAAATGTTTTTACTTCCCCTGATATTCCACAGACAATCGGGAAAGTAGTCAATTTCCAATATCCTAAAGCAGCCCATCACTCCAGAGTACTGGAAATCGACACTGGGAGGAGCTAATCAGTCCATTCGAAGTGATCACATTCATTGGGAACAAGATCACCTAAGCCTTCCAACCTGTACCAAACAGAGGTTCAAAACTTTGCTGGGCAGCTCTTAAAAGGGAAGGATTCATCCATCTTAAAGGAAACAAGAATGGCTGTCATCATCTGGCTTGATCCAAATCCTGCCAACAGCAACCCTATATATTGATTTATATGCCAGTGTGGACAGGCTGATGGACTACAGTTCACTTTATCAGGGGCATTTCTTAGCAGTTACAATAGTGATGATAGCAGTGGCTAAGCCTGTAGTTACTAAGTGAAGTACACCTTCTACTATTGTAACTACAAAAATGCTAAAGATTTTAATTGATCTGAACTACAGCAGTGGTAAAAGCCAGGAATCAATCAGATAGAGATTATGACTCAGCAATCTAAAGTTACTGGGCTTTTAAAAAACATAAGTTATAAAAGTTATTAGCTTTCCCTTCTATCAGTTATGTACCATAAAGTCACTTCCAACTTCTAATAACCCTAAGCGGTTTCCAAGGTATGCATGATGCTTAAGTAGTGGGTTTCATGGCTAACTGAGATTGGATTCTGGATCTTCTGAGCCTACTCTGGCATACACCACTCTCCCCTTCTATTTTCCTCTTCGTTATTCTTTTAACTCTGTGAATGCCACACACTAGAGAAAAAAATTTGTTTCGACCAGAAAAAAATTTGTTTCGAGTTGTCGTTTTTCGGGACGGGTCCGTTTCGGGTCGTTTCCGTTTTTCGTGAATTTTTTTTAAAATTTGTCATTTCGTCCTGTCGTTTGTCATTTGTCGTTACCGCTGCCACGATTTCACGCGATTTGACGTCCCAGCAAGTGGCGCCCCGCCGGCGCTAGGTGTTTTTGCGCCCTAGGCGGCGGGCGGGGTGGTGGTGGGGCCATGGGCGGGCGGCGGCAGCGGCAGGGGGGAGGGGCGGGCATGCGGGCGCACGGGCGCACGGGCGCGGGTCCTGCAATGACCCAGAGCAGGCGGAAAACACTTTAAACTGACTTGCTGCACAAGACTGCATCGAATAAAGCAATTGCAATTTTTATTGCAAACAAAGTGGGCAGTGCACCCACAGCAGAGCTGCAGGCAGGGTATGAAAGGACCGTGGCTTGCCACCAAGCAAATGAAATTTTTAAAATAAATCCACACCTCCCCTCCCACTCAAACCTCCCCCCCTTTGAAGCACTATCAGAAAAGAAATCCTAACAAACTGCAGGAGAATAAAAAAGAATAAACTGCGTTGCTATTCCTCACAGCAGACAGAGAATGAAAGGAATTATTATTATTTCCTAAAAATTGAAACAATTCCCTCCCTGCCTGCCTAACTGAAATCTAAAGGCTCTGCGAAATCGAAACTAGTCTAGCACAGCATCCAGCTACACACAGCCCTCTCCCACCCATATCCAAGCCCGGACTGCGACTCTTCTGGGAGTGCCTCGGCTTTTTATGCCCTCTTGCACATCCAGAAGTGTCAGTCAAAACCTGGCCATGCGATTGGTAGAATGGGTCCAAAAATTTGCATGGTCCCATCCCATGGCCAGCCCATCATTGCGCAGGTGTAAAAAAAATAAAAATAAAATGAAATAAAATAAAATCAGTGCGACCTTTTACTGCTATAAAAAACCCACTGCTGCTACTGTAAAAATTCAAGCATTTAAAATAGCTAATTTTCGCATGTTTCTGTAGTGCTTTGGTGGTTTTTTGGACCACGTTTTCAAAAAAAAATTATTGCGGACGCCATTTTGGATCCCCCCCACACCGCATGGCAAATGGAGACACCGAGGATGCCCCCTCCCAGCCCGGTACCAGCAGCCCAGGACAGGAGGGGGGGAAGGCTGGGGACCCCCCCCCAGAAACCACCCCTCTGGTAGGTGCCCTCAGGCAGGCATATTTTCGCCTGCTTTTTTGGCCGGGAATCGGGGTTTTTTATTTTTAAAACTTTTTTTCTGTGCCGCTTGGCATCACGCGATCGCCGCACGATGCCAGGAACAACGACAAATCAGACCCAATTTTTCTTTTTTCGGTTCGGGGTCGAGTTCTGACAGCTTAATTGTCGTTACCGTTTCCGTTACGTAACGGAAACGATATCCGAAAACGGAAACGACATTTTCGCCAAGTCGTGCCCATGTCTACCACACACTACTGTTCATTATATATAAAATTAATTGGGAAGCATGGGTAATGAGCCCAGTGTTGAAAATGTGCCTGGCATTAGAGACCAACTTATTATTTTCCTTAAAGGGAAATCATCCAACTCAACACTGTATGACCATAGAGTGTTTTTTTGTGTGTGTGTGGAAAAAAAAGCCCAAGAGATCACAAAAAACAGCTTGTTTTTAAAAGATGAGTTCCCCACTTTGGAGATTCATATTCTTTGTGCCTAGAAAAGATAGGGCAGAAATATACCAAACAAACCATCATCTGAAATATTTGAAGAATCAAAATTGAGCTTCACCTCTCAGCAGGCTGGACTGTGACATGTTCCTTTCCGGTGCTCCAGTTCCATACATGTATCAGAGGCAGCCTGTCACTTTTGGCAGCATGACCGAACCCTCCTGCCTGTAGTAGCCCTTCACTTCCCTGCCAGCTTCTTGCTTCCTTCAAGAGAACTGTTCATAGCACATGCTGTGCATGTACTTCCTGAGAGCCCCCAGCCACTGACTTTCATCCTTACTGGTTACTGCATACTCAGTGCCTTATTTATTTCATTTTGTTTCTGCACTACCTTTGTCTTTGAACTGGGACCCAAAGCAGTTTACAAAACAACTGAAAACAACCACATACTGAAATACAATTAAATTACTCATATGAATAGAATTAAATTCAGTTATATGATTAAAATGCAATTAAAATTGATACTCTTTAAAATAAATGAACAATAGTAATAATAATGAACTCAAAATACTGAAAAGCAGCATATCAGCTGGGCTCTTATAACTGGAGGTTCCTATTTGCTGAATGCCTGGTTAAATAAAAAGGTCTTTGGCTATTGCCAGAACAAGAGCAGCAATGGGGCAAATCTAGCTAGCTTCAATTGGTAAAGAGTTCTAAAGCCTAGGTATGGTTATTGAGAAAGCTCTCAGGCAAATCACCCACAGGTCTTTTCCTGCAGTTTTTACAGGAGGATATAATCATTTCAATAACCTGGACCCAAGTTATATAGGGCTAGCATTTGAATTGTGCCTGGAAACAATCCAGCAGCTAGCAAAGTTATTGGAGGAAGGAAGTTACATGCTCTCTGTTACTGGCTCTGATGAGCAATCTGGCTACTCTTTTTTGGACCTGATGAAATGTCCAAATGCTCTTCAAAGCCAGGATCCTTGAGCTCTCTGTGCTGCACCTCACATCTCATTGCTGTCTCCTTTTCTCAACACATGCTCCGGAAGGACTAGACTTCTTGAATGCAGTATATAGTCACATCCTTGTATTGTAATAAATAAATATTAATGGATAGTACCCATAACTCTACTCATCATATTCTTTTTAGTTTTAATGCTGTTTCGCATCTATTCAGAGCAGTGCAATATATTGTGCCTAGAAATGGGCACAAATCAATTTGCACCACTTTGTGGTTGGAAGGGGCCCAAAGATGCCTAAGCCATTGAGCTAGCTATGCCATGAGCACAAAACACCAGCCTATTCAAACAAACCAGGGGTGTATATCCCTATGCCTATGGTGAAGTTAACTAGTTACTGGTTGCGTCGCCTTCTCAGCAAATGTTAAAGGCACTGATTTGTACACCTAGAGAGGAAGGGAGGGGAATTTTTTTTCCTTTGAAGAAAATGCCAGCTTCTCCTCCCCTGAGGGATGCCTTTCCCTCCCCAGTTGTGCTTAGGGGTGATGTTGGTGAGTCCATCCCATCTCTGGGATGGAGGCTTTTGCTCAGAAAAGCTGGGGGACAGAGTTAGAGCAAGCAAAACCCAAACTGCATTCCCAGCCAAGTGGGAAGGGGGAGAGGATCCCCTCATCAGGCAATAGATATTTGGTGGCGATTTTATGTAGTGTCAAATTGCTGCTTTGGGGGGGGGGGCTATGAATTAATGTTCCCCCACCTCCAAAAACTGTCAAGCCATCTTAAGTTTGATCATCCTCTTCTCCTAACATTATTGGTTTTTCCATGGAAATTTGTCTGCTCATGTTGAAATGTTACAAATACCTTTTTATGCAAATACTGTATGGCAGGAGGCCCAGTAGTGACCTTAAATTTTTTAAAAAAACATATTATAGTACAGTGCTCCCCAACCTTTTTGTCTCCACGGACCGGTATTTGTTTGATTATTTTCCCCTGGCCCGGGGGTGGGGGTGGGGAGGGGGTGTGGGGGGGCAGGGGGGGGGTGGGGGGGGGGGGGGGATGGGGGGATGGGGGGAGGGAGGAGGGGGAGGAGGAGGTACGGGGGGGCTTGGCGTGTGTACCTTGGGGGGGCCACAGGAGCGGCGGCGGCGGCGGCGCTCGCCGGCTGGGGGCGTCGGGCGTGCGCTCCCCCCGCGCGCACGGGCGGGGGGGAGCCCGGGGCTCCTGGGCGGGCGGGCCCCCGCCTCCTCTTCCTGTCGGCGGCCGGAGGCAAGCGGCGGCGCAGAGGTGCCCCAACCGAGGCGGGCCGTGGCGGCCACGACCGCGGCCACGGCAGCCGCCAGGGTTCGGCTGTGGCTCCGCGGCCGGCGGCGGGGGCGCCCCGCGGCGGCCGCCGCCGCCGCCCGCCTCGGTGGGGCATCTCTGCGCCGCCGCTTGCCTCGGCTGCGGCCTTCGGGCGGGCGAGCGGGAGGGGGGAGGGGGGAGGGAGGCCGGTCGGGGGGGTAGCGTCTCCGGCCCGAGGGCGCCACCGGGACCGCCGAGCCGGCCGCGGAGCCACAGCCGAACCCGGGCGGCTGCCGTGGCCGCGGTCGTGGCCGCTGCGGCCCGCCTCGGTTGGGGCACCTCTGCGCCGCCGCTTGCCTCCGGCCGCCAACAGGAGGAGGAGGCGGGGCCCGCCCGCCCAGGAGCCCCGGGCTCCCCCCACCCCGCCCGTGCGCCGTGCCCGGCAGCGGCGACTCCTCCTCCGGCTGCCCGCGGGAGAGAAGAGGAGGAGGAGGAGGGCGGCGTAGGAAAAGGGGAGGAGCCTCCCCGGCCTCCCCAGGCGGCCCGGTGCCAACCGGTCCACGGACCGGCACCGGTCCGCGGACCGGGGGTTGGGGACCACTGTTATAGTATACTCTAAAATTAAGTTTAATCTCAGATGACAAACTACAACAGAAAAGCAGAGCCTAGGTATTGTAATTATCTTAGATTTGGATCTTAGTAATATATTTTAATTAAAATTAAAATTAAGTGTCTATAATTATCTGCTCTTCCTTTTGTCTTAATACTATTGACTATTGTTCAGATAGCTGCTTGTCTAAATAACGAATATTAAACTCTCCCAATCTGTTCAATGTTAGGTATTTATGTTGGTAAATAGAGTATTTCCAGTTTAAGAAATGAAATTGGTACAATATAAGGACATAAAAACTAAAGAATAAAAACTACCTATACTTAGTGTTGCTTAAAATTTGTTTTCAGGTTCACATACTTTTGAGAAAGGTTGACTCGCTGGATTATAGTTTTATAATGTAATATGACATACTTTCTTAAAAATTTGGCCTCTGATCACTGTAAGGATTAAGAGGTAGCCAGATGGCATATTGAACTACCAGGTCAAAAATAACTGTGTACATGGAGTTTAAAAATATGAAATAGTAGCAGTGTGAAGCATGTGATTTTAGATTATGCTTCCTCTACTCACAGTTGCTAACTAATGGTTTAAGCTGTTGGGGCAGTTTCTGGAATGGAAAGTGTCCATTGCAATGTTCTCAGTCATTTTAACTGTACAATACACATCCCATAGTTTTTAGCTTCCCCTTTGTCATGGGGAAGACATTGGGGCTGCCAAAATTGCCATTGCTGTGGTTATTTTGTCACCGGTTGTGTGACTATCTATTGTGACTTTTATATGGATTACCATGCATGATCACTTAGACTGAATTAATAAGAACACCTGTATTTTCCATGTTAGTTTCCATCTCTCATAATGGATATTTTTCCTTTTAATTGTTCACATGCTGTTTTTAGCTTTAATGCTGCCTTTTAATGTAAGATGCCTCTTCTAACTCGCTGTTCTAAAATTTGAATATGTTTTAAACGTTCTGGGTTTTATATGGTCCCTCAGTATTGTAAGCCACCTTGGGGTAAAAATATTCAAAATAAAATAAATAATAAATAATATTTAACAAACAACTATATGTAAGACAATAGACGCTGGGCCACGAAATCTGATGTCACAATATATTTTTAGTGTCATGGTGCCAAAGGGTTCAAATTTTTTATCATGTACCAAAGATTACTATTAATGAAACTATGGGAACAAATTATATAGGAAAAAAGATGTTAACATATAGAACTGTTTGAAAGATGTAAGAAAGGATAATGACTATTATGCCTCCTCGCTCTACATAACATTTCACCTATCCTCTACCCACCCTTATTATCACTCCCTTTGCATCTATAATTGGAAAAACTTAATAAAGGAACTGAGAAAATATCCTTATCATGTACGGTACATCTAGGCACACACGGTCTAGGAAGAATTGCTATCCTCACTCATGTATTTGTCTCCTACCAGCCTCTAACAGAGCAATAAGAAAACAATAAAAATATAAACAAAATCACAGCAAATACAGCACATCAGAATAGCTAGGCTAATGTAAACACTAAAATACTTAAATGAAAAAAAGAATCTAGATAGCTGAAGAGGATTTTAATACAATATTGTCATCTTTATGCCTCTGATGAAGCCAATTCTTGGTTGTGACACTTCATGTTTCAATACCTTGTTAATCTTAAATTACCATGAGGCACTGTCACGTCTGCTGTCTATAACAAACTAGCATAGCTCAGCCTCAAGTTCAGCAGATGCATTCCTTGTAATATTAAGCAGACAACAGTGGATTTTTAAAGTTATTTTTGAGCAATGAGTTAAAAGGTGTAATTGATGTAGCAAACAAATGGTGACTGGTGCAAGTTTTTTAAAAAGCTAGTTATTTTGACATTTTAGTGGTCTCATAATGATTTCTGCTGCCCCTGCTTTAGTATTGTATAAGGACCACACGACTTTGTTTTTTTTCCCTGTGTAACCACATTTCTTGGACAAACAGGAACCCCAAATTTCAAAAGATGATGATAGAGGTGGGGGAAATGCTCGTTACCTGGCAGCACTTGGTTTGATGAGTTGGGAAAGAAATGCCCACCAGAGGTGGAATCTGAAACCCACACTCTTGACTTTTATTTGCAGCCTGCATTTTTAATGCCTTTTAATTTGCCAATGAACATTCACATTCACCTTTGCTATATGAACCTCTAAGAAAGCTATATTTTCCATTTAATTGATGCAGCTCCAAAATGGGAAGCCTTGGAAATAAAAGAACAAAGCCAGATATTCTTTGCATAGTCTTAATGCCTGCTGGGTTGATCTAGATCAGTGGTTACCAATCTTGGATAACTCTGGGGTTCTTGGACTGCAATGGCCAGAAGCCTTCACCACCAGCTTTACTGGCAACAGTTTCTGGGAGTTGCAGTCCAAGAATGCCTTTACTGGCCACCTACACTCAGATAAATTAATTATCACAAACACCTAAATTTGTGAAGGCAAGATCAGCTATGGTTGGCCATAAACTGAAGCAACAGACTGGGGTGGAGTAAAGACAGATAAGTTTCCTCCGCTCTACTTTTTACCACTCTGAATTTCACATTCTTCTGCCTCTCGAAACTGCAGACTGAGGAGCTGAGAAAAATATGCAGGTACCTGTTTATTTGTCCCTCACAGGGCAAGCAGCAGATAGGGATCAGAGAGGGGTGAAACTGGGAGCACAACATCAAGGGGTGGTAAGGAGAGATACCATATCCGCAATCTAAGCCGGTAGCTGTACTCAATTCAAATGAGTAAACAAAGTTCCTAAGATCGGAGAATAAGGTGAAAGGACTGGAGCATCCACAGACAATAGCAGTGTGGGAGAGAACACTCTCAGGATGCTGGTAGGCAGTATATTAAAAGTTTATTAAAATAGTCCTTATTAAAATAGCCCAACGCTAACTGAGAAGCAAGACATTTACGTCTCCAGAGTTTCTTTGAGCACAGTGAAAAAGTCCCTGAAGAAGGCCGTTTGGGCCGAAACGCGTTGGGCTATTTTAATAAGGACTATTTTAATAAACTTTTAATATACTGCCTACCAGCATCCTGAGAGTGTTCTCTCCCACACTGCTAAGATCGG
Organism: Phrynocephalus guinanensis; assembly: GCA_037367245.1. NCBI lineage: Eukaryota > Metazoa > Chordata > Lepidosauria > Squamata > Agamidae > Phrynocephalus > Phrynocephalus guinanensis. The sequence continues at coordinate 102,513,826 of CM074734.1, read as the reverse complement.
AGAATGCCTAAAAGTAAATTACAGTATATATTTTATAGACAGGTCAAACTTCCCATTGAATCACAGATTAATCCAATCCTGTTTGGCTTTCTTGCTCATAAACAGAAAAGGGTCTTGGCATTTTTAGTCCATAATGGCCAATTTGGGAATGTCTGCATCATCCAGGCTACTGGGACAGTGTCATATTTTATAAATGGCAGGGATGGTAAGAGAACAGCCAGTGCTTGCAAGATTCTAAGTCAAGAGAAACATAGAAACATAATTTGTGAGCACAGGATAAATTCAGTGAAGATTCAAGAAAAGCCAAGTGCATAAGTTTGACAACAGCTTTTGAATCAGCATGTAGAAAAGCCCTCTAGCAAAAAGGAAAATTCCATATCAGAGATGACAAGAGGGCTAGAAGCCAACAAATCGTATCTTCTGATCAGACATTTCTATATATTAATATGTAGAATGCTTTCCAACATTTACGCCATAAATCCTCACAACAGTTCTGTAATTTACAATATTAGTTTCAAATGCACATTTCTCATATAGAAGATTCCAGGTTCAACCCAAGGTATATCCACTGAATGAATCAATCAGCAGGCAGCATGAATGATTGCTTCTTGAGACATTTTGGAGAGCTGTTGCCATTAAGAGCTGGCAATGCTGCACTCCATGGACCACCAACCAACCTGAACTGGTTTAAATCAGCCTGTTATGTTCCTAATGGTTGTTTGTCTCCACATCCCATTTTAAAATGGCAAACTGAGGTTAAAAAGACTTGCCCAAAGAAACCCAGATGTATTCTAGTTTAACAGGAATGCAACTCTATAAAAAGGTAAAGGTAAAGGTTCCTTCTGCACATGCGTGCTAGTCGTGTGTGATTCTAGGGGCCGTGCTCATCTCCTTTTTCAAGCCAATGAGCCATTGTTGGCAAATCCGTGGTCATGTGGCCGGCATGGCTGCACAGAACATTGTTTACCTTCCTGCTTTTAGGATTGGCAATTTAGAAAAGAGAAGGTAGTCAAGTCTATGAGCAGAGATACATACTCAAGTGGGCATGTGACTCAGTGAGCAGCTCAGTCTTTGGCCAAGCAACAAACTGGTTACAGTTAGGCCAGAGGATCTACAGAAGCTAGTGAACCTCTGTTGGCCTCTTAAGTCAACTGATGCCTAATAAAATTCCATTACAATAATATTGTAATTGCAAGCCCTTCAGATATGAATGTTTGATTATGTGTTACTAATAGAAGATGGAGCATAATTGTCACTTACCAGGCTGAATTTATCCTTTACTGGACCATAATCACTCATCAGTGTGCTCTTTGTATTGATTTTCAGAACATCACCAGTGGACGTGCCAACATACAAATAAGTATCATCATCTGTCATCTGGGAAAGGATAAGGAAAAGAAATATTAAGAGTATATGTTGATTCCCCCCACCCCATAAAAGAACCAGTTACTTACCTGTAAAGGTGGTTCTTCGAGTGGACCTTCATGAAGCCACACATATGTGTTTCCCAGCACTCATGCACAAGGCTTGGACTTCCCTAGCAATAAGAAAGTTCGTTAGTCTCCTCCCTCTTGCATTGAGCATGTGTGAGGTGCTTCCTGTCTATTTCCCTCAGTTCCCTCACAACCGCCACTGTGTAAGATAAATATCAGGCATGGTGTGACGACTCGAGGGGAGGTGAGCGGGTGCTGTGTGGCCTCATGAAGGTCCACTCAAAGAACCACCTTTAAAGGTAAGTAACTGGTTCTTCTTCATCATGGCCTTTGTGAAGCCACACAGATGGATGATTACAAGCAATACTCACAGGATGGTGGAAGTCGCGCCATCAAAAAAGAAAGGACAGCTCTTCTGAAAGTAGTTGCCGACCACATACGGGCATCCATTCTGTAGTGTCTCACAAAGGTCATGGGCTGAGAGCATGTCACGGAGAAACAAATGTCTTCCAAGTGGACACCTTTAAAGAAGGCAAGAGAAGCAGAAACAGCTCTAGTGGAGTGAGCTCTAATAGGGCACGGTAATGGCCGTTTTGCCAACTGGTAGGCAAGTTCAATAGTGGAAACATCCCAGCGAGAAAAATGCTGCGGAGAAACAGGTGACCCTTTGGAACTTGGGTCATAACAAATGAATAACATTTTAGTTGAATGAATTCAAGCGGTTCTGGATGTGTAGAAGGTGAGTGCTTGACAAATGTCCAATGTATGAAGGTTTTTTTCCCAAAGGCATGGAAGGATTCAGAAAAAAAGGTAGTTAATGATATGGGTTGGGAGAGGTGGAAGGAGGAAACCACCTTAGGGAGAAAGGAAACATCAGGGTATGCCACAACTTTGTCCTTGTAGAATTGCAGGTATGATGGATCACAGCACAAAGCTCACTGGATCTTCTTGCAGAGTTAACAGCCAGGAGGAAGGCTGTTTTGAAGGTAAGTAAGCGCAAGGCACAGTTGGCCATGGGTTCAAAGGGAGACTGCGTGAGTCAATTAAGAACTAAGGAAAGGGACCACTGGGGAGGAATAGGCTCCGGGAAGGGAAGGTGTTTTTCAATCCACGGAGGAACAATTTCAAGCGGGAATACCAGAAAAAATTAGAGGCAGTTGAGTCATCATGTTGGTTGAAGACGATAGCAGAAAGGGAAACTTTAAGTGAGGAGGTTGAAAGGCCAGACTTTTTGAGATAAAGAAGATACTGCAAAACATGTGTGAGGGGTGGGTTGATTGGTAAGAACCCTCTGTCCGTGGCGAAGGCAAGAAACCTTTTCCACTTGTAATGATAAAGCCGAATTGTAGAAGGTTTACGAGAGGCAGGAAAAAACTCATTTATTAGCTTCTGATCCTCCTTGCTGTTACCTGCAGACAGGGAAGGTCGGGATGAAGAATCCAACCTTTGTCACAGGATAAAAGGACGGAGAAGGTTGGAAGGCACTAAAAGTCCTGAGTCATTCTCAGCAGTGGTGCAAACCAAGGTTGGTGAGGCCACCAGTGAGCGATAAGGATAATATTCGCTCTTTCCTGTTGGATCTTTGAGATTACCTTGTGCAGGAGAGGGATTGGGGGGGAGTGTAAAGAAGGTGAGCTCCCCGGTAGAATAGAAGGGCATCCCCCTTGGAGTTCGGACCTCTTCCTGCCCTCGAGCAGAATTGTTGACATTTTGAATCATCTGGTGTGGCAAAGAGGTCCACTCGACAGTTTCTCCATTGACGGCAAAGGCAACTGAACTTAGACTGATGAAGCTCCCATTTGAGCAACGTGGTCTGTCTCCTGCTGAGACTGTTTGCGGTGATGTTCACAGTTCTGGCAAGGTGCGTGGCGATGGAGGAAATGTGATGTGCCATGCAGCATTCCCAAAACTCGGCAACCAACAGAAGGAGATGTCTGGATCACATGCCACCCTGATTGTGGATGTAGTACATGGTCGTCGTGTTGTCTGTGGTCACCAGTACTGTATTGCCGGAGAAGTGATGGAGAAAGGCTTGAAAGACTTTGAAAATGGCTGGGAGCTCTAGTTGGTTTATGTGAAGAGCCTGTACTTGGGGAGACAAGGTGTCATGAATGGTCATGTCCAGACAAACACCCCCCAACCTGTGGTGCTTGCATCCGTTGTTATTTGAATAGATGGAAATGGGGAGCGAAAAGGACGGCCTACAAGCAGATTGAATCTGCTCATGCACCAGGTAAGTTTTAGGGGAAGTTCAGGCGGAACCTTCAGAAGTTTGGAGGGGAGGTCGAGAGTAGGTTAAGAAGCTGGAAAGGTACCATGACTGGAGGTATGGCAGTAGAGAGAAAATGCCCTCCAAATGCTCGGCAGGTGGAAAGGGCATAGCCTTTGGGGAGTCCAGAACTGCTCTTATGAAAGTGATGATTTGTGATGGAATGAGTAACAATTTTTCCTGGTTTATTTGAAGACCCAAGTTTGATAGGGCACAAAGAACGAAGCAGATGTCTCTCTGCTTCTTATCTGGCTTCCGGCACTACCAGCCAATTGTCTAAATATGAGGAAATGATGATTCCATGAGACCTGAGATGGGCAGCAATGGGGGCCATGCATTTGGTGAATACTCTTGGAGCTGTCACCAAACCAAATGGCAGGGTGTAATAATCGAAAATGTTGTAGCCTATCACAAATCTTAGAAATTGACGGTGTGCCGGATGTATGGAAACATGGAAATAGCATCCTTCAGATCTACCACTGTTAACCATTCCCCCCGGTATAAGAAGGGAATGATCTTCTCCAACTTGACCATTCTGAATTTTGATGATACTAGATGTTTAACAGTCTGAGGTACAAAATTGGGTGAAGGCCTCCATCCTTCTTTGGAACTGTAAAGTATCTGGAGAAGTGGCCCTGGAATGCCATGGAGGGAGGAACTGGTTGGATGGCTTTCTTTTGGAGGAGAGATGAAATTTCCTCCAAAAGGCAAAGTGATGGATCTGTGTGGACCACATCTCCCAATGGAGGGGATAATTTGAACTCTAGAAGATAACCTCTTTTGATTATGGATTTGTTGTTGTTCAGTTGTTTGATCGCCTGCCAACTGAAAAGAAAGGGTGTGAGATGAACTGGATGGTAGAAGTCAGAATTCCTCTCTCTGTCTACGGTCCCTGGATTTAGAGGTATGGGAAGACAAAGATTTTGTCTTTTTCCCCTTTGAGGAGGAAAAGGTGGTAGGCCTTGCAGGGCGATCTTGTGGCTGTTGTCTAGTACAGTGGAACCTTGACTTACGTCATTAATCCGTTCCAGTGGTCTAGACTTAAGTCAAACATGACTTAAGTCAAATGAACGTTTCCCATAGAAAGTAATGGGAAAGCAGATTAATCTGTTCCAGATGATGAAAAAGACCCCCGAAAACAGCAATTTAACACAAATTTGACTGGGATAGAAGATTCCTTCTGGGGATGTAAATGAAATGTCTCTTCAAAGAGAGGAGGAGGCAGTGGAATTATAGTCCACAAGTTATATGCCTCCACTTTTTAATGTTCATAGCAACAATGTCTAACATTTAAGTTTTTTACTGATTTTTAACCTGATGTTCCAAGTTCTGAACAACTCTATGCTTACCATTAGAGTCCCACAACTTTACAGCTCCCCAACTAAAATGCTTCCATTGTGGACCAGACTTCTGCAGCCAGATTTTTTACAAGACTGAGCCGACTGTCTAAGCAGCGAGGCCAGCCCCGAGCTCCCGGCCCTTCTTCTCCTACGGCAGCAGCGGCGGCTTTGGTGAGGCCAAGGACCAGCTCCAGGTGCTCTGAGCTGGCCTCGCCGAAGCCGCCGCTGCCAGAGGAAGGGAAGAAGGCAGGAGCAGTTTGGAGGCGGCAGCCGGCAGTCGCGATGCTAGGTTGTGGCTGCCGCCCAATTCCGGTGCCTTGCGCCGGGGCTCCGAGATGTAAGTCAAAGCCTGTGACTCAAGTCAAACAGGCCCCTTCTTGCTGCAAGTCAAATATGATGCAAGTCAAGCAGTATGTAAGTCAAGGTTCCACTGTATATGATTATTGGTAAGAAGACTGGAAGTTGGTGTGCTTATAATGGTAGTGAAATGGTCACTGCTGGTGCTGAGGAACAGGGTTTTGCTGTATTGTGTTTCTTATGATGATCCTCTGATCATCTGTGGTCGGGTGGAAGAAGCCCTCACCCTCAAAGGGAAGCTGCTTGATTTGGACCTTTTGTTCATCCCACAGCCCCATGGAATGGAGCCAAGCATTGGCTCTAAAGACCCACAGCCGAACCTAAAACTTTTGAAGTACAGTCTAGGGCAGTGATGGCGAACCTTTTAGAGACCGAGTGCCCAAACTGCAATTCAAAACCCACTAATTTTTTTGCAAAATGCCAATACAGTAATTTAACCTGTATACAGGTGGCTATGAAGGGGCGATGTCAGGTGCCCACAGAAAGGGCTCCGAGTGCCACCTTTGGCACCCGTGCCATAGGTTCGCCATCACTGGTCTAGGGCGTGATGAGACAACCTCATTTGTTGTGCTCCTAATGCCATTGCTTCCTCGAAGATAGTAGAGAGGCATTGGCCTTCTTGTCATCTGGGATCATGTCCAAAAAGGGCTGGAGATGCAGGAGGAGTTCTCTCTGAAATGCACCCATTGCGCCCTGATAGTTGGCTATTTTTAATAATAAGGAGGAAAGGTATAAATGTTCCTGCCAACTGTGTCAAGTTTTTGTCTCTCCTTGGAGGGAGGGATCGGAACCTGTTTAGTGCAGGATTGCACCTGTGAAGCGGTGACGACGACAGAGTTAGGAGCTGGGTGCTTTGCAAGAAACAGCCTTTTCATCATGGACCTTGTGGAGGGACTCAATTTGCCTAGAGACAGATTGCGATGCAATCCTCTTAAAGGACTCATCTGCCATAGATAAAAAGGACAGTATCATGGCTAAATGCAATGGAGAGGACTCATCCGAAAAGATCTTGCCAAAAATATGATCTGTATGTCTTGGCTTTGGATGATGTATGGGCAGGTCAATAGACTTTGCCATCCGAAGGACAAATTCGGTGTAATTCTGTATCACCTCCGATGACGATGGAGGGAGGCACTCTTCAGTTTTGAAATCTGGGGTGGTGACAAAGTGGGTCGTGTCCTCCTCTGTATCGTTGTATGGGATGGAGGAGCTGAATCTGGGGTGGTGACAAAGTGGGTCGTGTCCTCCTCTGTATCGTTGTATGGGATGGAGGAGCTGAATCTGGGGCGGTGACAAAGTGGGTCGTGTCCTCCTCCGTATCATTGTACGGGATGGAGGAGCTCTCCAAATCTGAGTTGGGAGAAGAAGTAATAGGCTGTGGGAGTTGGGCCACAGGAGCTGAATCCAACATGGGCTGAATAACCCATTGAGTGCCATCAAACCATAGAGAAATGATGGAAGCGGTAGCATTGGGATCGATACTAATGAGGGAGCAGCTGCGGTAGCAGTGGTCTGTGTTGTGGGTTGCAGCAACATTGAAACCGAGAGCTTACACTTCTTCTTCTTCAGCACCAAAGAATTGAGCGCAGAAGGCACTGTCGAAACTGACATCGAGATCGAAGGAGGTACCAAGGTACGTACCAATGCCGAGACCATACCAGGGAGGAAGATGAAGCCGGGATGGATGGCTGAGATGGAGGATGCACATGCCTGTGCCACTTCTTTTTCCCTTCAGTGTGGATCTAAGCAGCCTTCCAGACAAATGGCTCCAAAATGGGCTGGAGAGAAGGCAGCAATTGCTGCTGAGAAACTCCCTTTGATACTGAGGGGGCCAGCAAGAAGCTCAATCCAGACTGGCAGTAAAGACAGAGGTTGGGATCGATCGCACCTCTTGCCTCGGTATTTCTGTGCGGGGCAAGATGGATGTAGTCACTGCCTACACAAACAAGTCCTTCATGAAAGAAATGTCAGGTGGATGCTCCGATTCTGAAGACTCTGAGTTGGATGAAGAAGAAGACAAAGCTGATGGAAGAAGAGGATCATAAACCAAAATCGGTGTATGGACCGTAGGCTGCTCGGATTCGAGATCGATGACATTGGTAGATTCCGGTACCAATGGAGATGACATCGAGCTAGATTTCTTCTTGAGCAAGAGAAGTTTGTGCTTTGAACCTTCATCGATACCGTGGCCGGTTTCGAATCTTTTTTTGCTTTTAGAGGGCTTGACGAGTTGGAATGAGAGGTGCGTGGTATCTTTTTCTATCAATTTCAGAATCAAAGACCTCTCAAGGAGAAAAGTATTCAGTCAATGCCGACAGTTCTTAAGGGCTTGGGCACTGAAGTTTTTACAAATGCCGCAAGAGTCAGGCTGGTGAGATTCGCCCAGGCAGTATAAACACTCCTGGTGTCCATCAGAATGCGGGGTTTTCCTGGCACAAGAAACGCAATGCATGAAGGGTGGAAGAAATGCCATAAAACCAAGCGATAACAGAAAATAGAAAAAGAATAAGTATAACATGGAGACTAATTGGAACGCTACCTATTAGCGTGAGTGGTAAGAGGAAACTGAGGGAATTGGGCGGGAAGCCCCTCGCACATGCTCAGTGCGAGAGGGAGGAGACTAACAAACTTTCCTATTGCTATCGAAGTCCGAGCCTCACGCATGTGCACTGGGAAACCCATCTGTGTGGCTTCACGAAGGCCACAATGAAGAATCATACATTCACTGCTGTTTTTAAAAATACTAATAGTTTAAAAACAGTCCTACCTGTACAAGTGGAGCCTCATGACAGTTACACATACACTGGTAACATCCCATATTGATGGATTACTGCAGTGCGATGTACGCGGGGCAGTCTTTGAAGACGGTCCGGCAATTGCAAGTGGTCCAGAATGGTGTGGCACGGCTGAAAGTGGTGGGACCACCAGAGACCATATCACGCCAATTCTTTACCAGCTACATTGGTTACCGGTTGCCGCCCAAGCCCAATTCAAAGTGCTTGTGTTAACATATAAAGCCCTTAACAGTTTAGGCCCTGGTCACCTGAAGGACCACCTCCTTCCATATGAACCTACCAAGCAGTTAAGATCTAGACAGGGAGCCCTTTTGAAAGAGCCATCCCTCAAGGAGGTGAAAGGAATGGCCCATAGATATAGGTTGTTTTCGGCTGCTGCCCCCAGGCTATGGAATGCCCACCTGGCTGAGACCCACATGGCTCCGAAGTTGATGACATTTTGGCGCCAGGTAAAAACCTTCCTGTTCCAGAAGTTCTTTAACTGATACAACATAGATTGCGGGTCCTGGTTGCAATTTAAGTGTATTGCATTTTAATGTATTTTAATTGTATTGTATTGTATTTTAATGTTTTAATTGCTTTTAATTGTTCATTTTAATTTTGAATTGTAAGCCGCCAAGAGACCTTTGGGTAGTGCGTGGCATATAAGCTGTATAATAAACAAACACACAAAGAAACAAACAAATACTGAAAAACCCCTCACATAAAGCAACCTAGAAATTTTGTAGAACATGTTGTATTCTAACTGTATCTTCAGACCTTGATCCTGCTACCAGTGCTGTGCGGCTTATTTATTTACTTAATAACCTGTTGCAAGTGTATCTAAACTTTCGGCAAGTATCTTCTCTTGATCATCATTATAAAGAATGTTAAGTATAGTTTATTAAATTCAGTGAAAACAAAATGCAACAGTAAAAGCAACAGCAGAATAAAATGTAACAGCAGCAGAGCTGGTTAGAGCAACTGCACTGTACTATAAAGTCTGGAAAAATTAAATGTTTTTTTCCCTTCAGAAAAGTTGGTGACAGGCAAATCTTTCTGGGGAAGAGTTCTCAGCTGTGAGATGTGACATGACAGCCCAAAAGAGCCCCTCCAGAGCTGCTGTCTGCATAATTTCAGAAAACAGGCACGTATAGAAAAGGGCCTTGTATCATGATCTTAACACAGAGGCATAGTTCCATCACACCCTGTGCCTTCTGGGCAAGACCCTGGCTAAGCTTGTTACACTAGGCCCTGCCATTGTTCCAGAGTGACTACGGAAGGTGAGTAGCTCTAAGATGGCTCAATCAAGTTCTCCATCTCCCTTGATTGGACACTTTCTCTGTCTCTTCCAAGCTGCTCATAATGGACTGTTTATTGAGGTCTGCTTTCTCCCTTTCATCCTAGAGGCCAATGGTAAATTATTTCACTAGGAAGAGAAAAAAAAATCTACTTTATGGATCTTGGCTGCATCTGACAGAAAGATAGTTAGGAAATAACATCTGACATGCCTCAGCCACTTGAATAGGCTATTTAAAAAAAAACACAGAGTATTTTAAAGATAACTAGGACTGCTACAAATCCTGCTTTTTTGGAGCATGGGCTCAGATTCACATTTCATTGTAAATGTCATATTAGTGGACCTCTTACCATGGTACATGTAACTACTCTTTTCAGCTGCCCTGTTTGACACTCAGTTGGTCGGATTTTTCTGTTGGGTAAGTCCAATTCCCATACTCGAATGGTTCCACTGCAGTTAAAAAAATGCACTTCAAAATCAATTTGACAGCAATCACATGTCCATCTCTTCAGCGCTGTGTTCAAAGGTACATTCATTTCCCCCCCTGAAGCCTACCAACATCGGGCACACCAGACAAAGGAAGGTAAATGGCAATGTGCACACACTATTCTCCTGTTATCCACAAGTCGGGGTAGGGGACACAGGTATGGCTGATTAGATCATTTCAGAAAAGGTTGAAGTATGTCTTGAGTCCTGACCACAGAACAAAACACCCAGAAACCATATATATTTTCTATGGGTGGTGTTTTCAATTGCCTATATGCAAGTAGCAAATGGCAATCATTCAGAATACAAAGCCCCAAAGAAAATGTAGATGACAGTATTCACTGTCTCACTCTCTGTTAAGGCTGATGATAGCAAACTATGGGTGAAGACAGAGAGAAAGAAACTAACAATTTCATAAATACCATTTTCCTGTATTAAAAGGCCATATCATGCAGTGTTTTTATAACGCCTTGACTTTTGCCAACCACAGAATGTGAGTCTAGTGTTGTTCATCTCAGAGTTATTGGTGCAGTCCGATGGTGCTATGTTGGCAGTGCCTTCTGCTCATTAAGAGTGCCTACTGAGCTTCTGGGGAGCAGAAGGTCCTACCAACATATCAACATAGGACTGTACCATTTGCTCAAGCCTTGCCATGGCACCAATGGTGATCTCTGAAGAATATTCACCCTCTGCTTCTAGAACAACAATGCATAAGCAGTGCAACCTGATACTGCTATGCTAGCAAGAATTTTTGCTCCATGCAAGTTCAATAGGACACTGGACAGAATGTGTGAATTGCGCTCTTCGTAGTCATGCTGGTATGGATAAAATATGTCAAAATACATGTCAAAAATCCTGAATCATACTCACAAGCAATTCCCATCCAGAAACACTGAAATAACAACTACTCTCATTTCTTGTTGTATATGTATGTGGGTTTTAGAAAATTAAATATATTTGAAGAGTTGGTGTGACAATCCTATTGCAACGATGAGGTCTGCCTAGCAACCCCTGTCCAACCAGTGACTGGCTGGCTAATGTGTGAGAAGAGAACTAATAAAAAGTTGCCAGATGAAGATATACTATATATTAGAGACTGAGATAGCTTGAGCAGCAGAAGAGAGGAAAGATACTCAGACTGTGGAGGGAGAAGGAGAATTAACTGACTGTGGGGACAAGAAGAGCTATATTGTAACAATACTTGAGGTGTGAAGCTTATTCTTTACAACCAAATGTTTGAACTGTAATCTTAGCAACTGAGAACATCTATTTTGAACCATAAAAAGCTAATTCAGATGCAAACTGTAACCACAAGCTTGATGACATTTAAAAAAAATCTGCCATTTAAATAAACTTTAGAATTTATCTGGAAGTTGAGTCATGGCAACTAGACTTCTTTTCTTGTGAGATCAAAACATTTCACTAGTCATCCAAGTAGCTTCATCAGACTGAATTTATGTTTCGCCTCAAAATACAGCTTGGTTTTATTTAACTGGGCTTAGGGAAAGTCCAGGGAAATAAAGGTTAGGTTATCTTTGCGACTAGCTGAGGCAAGAGTGGTCACAGTTGTTGTTTTTTTTAAAGCAATTAGTAGCTTTTCCATCAAAGCAAAGCCATACTTTCCAGCACTAATGAACATCTCATCCCTGCAATTGGAAAACACCAGTGTGGTTGGGTTTCCAGCACTACGAGCAGAAGCAGGACTGCCGCAGATGGCCTCTTTCTTCAGGACGCTCCACACTACCACACTGCCGAGAAAGAAAGAGGATTTGTATTCATTTTTTCATTCATTTGTTCGTTCATTTGTTTGTTTGTTCGTTCATTCATTCGTGCCACACTGAATCCCATCCCAAAAGAAGCACAATACACCAGAGTTGGCTAAGAAGGAACGAGCAATGGTCTGGTATTAGACAGAAAAGGAGTCTCAGGAGATCTTTTCCTTGCCTCCAAATATTGAGCTTCAGTCCTCTTTCACGGGGCAAGTGCAAACTGAGGCTTAAATCCAATAATAGGTGACAACTAGAGAAGGCCTATTGAATCTGTGGAACTTACAGAGCAGGATCACCAAATCCCCCAATTCATTGACTTTATTCTAGCTGCAGCTTTCTACTGAATTTTAGCCTATAAATTGCCATTTGTGATTGGAAACAGGAAAACCCATAGAAGGAGGAAGTGAAGAAGGCCCAAGACTGATATTCCCCTCATGCCAAGCCTTCATTTGGCATTTGTTTGGATTGGCATTTTGCTTGTTTGAAGCAACTGATCTGCACAGTGAAACAGTGTAAATTTCTTTCCAAGTTAAAATTTTCACAAGATACTCAAGTGGAAGTAAACCCTGGAAACAGGAGTAATTAATATACAAATCATCAGCCAATCCCAGCAGGAGGGCGGGGAATTGTATGATATAAAAAGGGTGGAGCCTAGTCAGTTGAGGCAGTTCAGTTGAGTTAAGTTGAAGGTTTTGAGAGTGAGTGCTGGGAGAGAGCACTGCTCTGTAAGAGTTCTGTCAGGCAGTGAGGGCTATACTGTTTACTAGTTATTGAAGACAGGGGGGCTGGAAGAGTTGATGAAATCTATTATATGTTAAAGGCAACGCATACCATCCTCAGATATTGTTATATTTATTATTTTCTCAATAAACTTCGTCATTAATTTTATATTATATATCTCTGAGACGGTCCCAATTCATGAGGTGACGATTTTAAAAGGTGGCAGCATTACCAAGTAAATAAAAGGTGGCAGCATTACCATTTCCATCACAATTCAGTGTGTAAAAGGGAGGTGTCGTCACAATTTGGTGGCACAGCAGGGGGATGTCAAAATAAACCCAGTTGTGCCTTTGAAAACTCAATCTGTGAAGGGGGTGACGTCACACTCTAGCTGCAGCTTTCTACTGAATTTTAGCCTATAAATTGCCATTTGTGATTGGAAACAGGAAAACCCATAGAAGGAAGAAGTGAAGAAGGCCCAAGACTGATATTCCCCTCATGCCAAACCTTCATTTGGCATTTGTTTGGATTGGCATTTTGCTTGTTTGAAGCAACTGATCTGAACAGTGAAACACAGTGTAAATTTCTTTCCAAGTTAAAATTTTCACAAGATAGTCAAGTGGAAGTAAATTCCATCCAGATTGTTCCTTGGCATGTCATGCAGCAATACGATTTTACCTTGAATTTAACAGCTCAGTTCAAAGATTAACTACACCAGCTAGTAAAATGAGGACTATTGACTATAATACAAATGCAATGCCAGAAGCCTTATTGATGCCTGTATACTTAGGTAGTGTGCCTACAACAGGCATGTCCAAACTTCAGCCCTCCAGATGTTTTGGATCGCAACTCCCACAGTCCTCTGCCATTGGCAATCTTAGCTTAGAATTCTGGGAGTTGCGGTCCAAAACATCAGGAGGGCCGAAGTTTGAACATGCCTGACCTACAAAATGTTACAGACAATTTGACATATGATGCCACTAAAAGATCCAAACCAAGAGAGACAGACATATGGTTTGGTTCCCTCATATCACTCAGTTCTGAGCACAAGAACAGTCCTATTAAAGGCAGTGGAATGAAGTATGCTAATCTGTTAACTGTGTTTTTCTATGTGAGAGTGTCGAGCAGCCTCTTGAACAAATAGGATTTGTATATAGATGTGCACTTTTGGCGAAAAGTGTGACATGCTGATATAATGCTCCTACTATGGTCACTTAATTTGTGATTCAATAATCCCAAGCTCTCAGAAACATTTCTGAAGTGTATCAGTCCCAGGCAGGCAGCAAAAGCAGCACCTGCCAGGTCACAAAATGTTCCTGCCAGGCAATGTTCAGCTTAGTAGGTTTGATTTGGGCAATCTGTGCTATCCTGACATCTTTACCATTCCACAATCTTTAGGGTAACTCATGAGTTTGAAGATAGGTAAAAAGTAGTCAAAAAGCCTAGAACACACATGTAGACAAATAAATGTCCCTGATGATCAAACAGAAATTGCTCCTGACATTGCCTTGAAGAGATGCAAGGGATTATGGGAGTCTCAAGGGAAAATGGGACGAGTAGTCTCACTACCTAAGAACAACTCATCCTATGCTCCTTTGAGACTCTCACAAATCCTTGCACATCTCTGAGGTAACACTGGGAGCAGTTTCCTCCTTCTTGAAAGATCACTATAATGGTGATGGACGCCCACATGGAGATGAAAAATGTCCTCTTTATACTGCTGTTTTGGGCTGCAGCTATCATGATTCTGCCTGGGGGCATTCCAAGCAAACTCCAGGAGTCACAATCCAAAAGAAATGAAAGCCCAACGCCTACCTGGAACATATATGCTCTCGACACATTTAATGAATGAGCTGATTTAAATAATCTTTTTCACTTGTACGAGCCATCCATAAAAACAACCAGATGTTGCAAATATATGTATAACTATTTCCCCCTTTTCCAATGCATCTTCAGAAGAACATAAAAGTAGAGAAAGGAAGCATTAGAAGCACATTCCAAAGAGCAAAATGAAAACAGCTTTCCCTTAATTCAAGACAGCAACACAGTTTTTTCTATATCTGATCTCCCATTTTCAAAGGAAAAAGAAATTTATTTCTCAATGAATATTACCTTCCATCATCCTGACCTCCCAGTGACACTAAGTAAAGGTCATTTGGTGAGAATGCAAGATTTTCAATTTTACCCTTGTGAAGTGACAGCCGGGCCAACATCTCTTTTTTCTGGTAGTCCCAAAGGATGACATCAGCCTGGAACATCAAGATAAAGATCAGAACAATAGCTCTTAGGTCAGCTCCAACATTTGTGACTCAAAAAATACTGGGAGCAAAATATTCCCATTTTAAAAGTCTTGTTTTGTAATCCGCCAATAATCAGTAGTGAAACAGACTAAGGCAGCTGTCCCTGTCAAAATTGCTACTATGCTATAAAGCTATGTGGGACTATTGTATTAATTCCTTCAAGTCCCTTGGAATTTTGGATCAGCCATGTACTGCATCCCTTTAAAACATATGCTTTACCTCCATCACAGTCGTTGAAGTGAATATTAAATATGTGTTTTAACAATTACATACCCTGTTGGAAACTTGACACAAGCTCTGCCCTACCAATCAGCCTAGATGAGATAACAATATGATACAATATGACAGGATGTAACACTGTATACATAACCCAATGTAAAAGCTCAGCAATCAGAATATGGTTGGGGGGGGGAACATTTCCAGTTTCATGCATTCCACTGATTACTATAAAATCCACTGGGAATCAAAAAACATTTCAAACAGAGGCCATCATCCACCTTGAAGCCCATGAATGTGATCTGACCAGAGGCAACATAGGATCCACTTGAAGAAACTGTGACACAGGAGACATTGTTGGTGTGCCCGTGCAAGAAATCCTGAGTGCGAATGTTTATGCCCTGGATAATAACTGTACAGCCTAAAGGGTATATGAGGTGCTCCCGGTCCGGATGGCAGATGAGACCACAAGGAACGTGCCCTGCATGCAAAAGGAGGACAAGAAAGAGAAAAGTGAGTGTCAGACTAAGGGGGTTAAAACATGGGAACATCATCTAGCAAAAACAAAAAAGAAAACAAAACAAAAGAGAGAGAGAGATTATTTTGATGCATGTTATTCCCCATACAGTATTTGGTAAGTAACTATTAGTGATTACATCCTCAGAGCATAAGAGCCTTTTCCATGCCTTTCCCCTCAATGATACACTGATTATGCTGCACTTTTTGCTTTGAGCTGTCCTCCACAAGTGTTAAATAAGGCTTCCTACCAGTCAGATTTTTTCCCAGTCTCCCATCCCACTGTTTTCTACATAGACATTAGGGAATGCACTGTATTGAATGTACTGAGATTGATCTACTCTGTAATCTAAAGGTAGAACTCAGACCTTTTTGATCCACATGTTCATTCTAGCAGAGATCTGAGAGATAGAATGATGTGGTTCTCAGCTGCTTTAAATATTTAATCAAGAGTATGTGAGCATGTATTTTTTTTTAAAAAAATAAAAATACACAACTTTATGTCTGCTGCAGCTTCTGCAAAAATATTGAAAGACTTTCAGTTCCATAGTCTGAACCACAATGGGATTGCTGAATAATTTTCCTGAAAATGATTCTCCTTTTGGCCTTGAGATCAAAACCCACAAGTCCAACTCTCTGTAAACTTGACTGTATTTTCTAGGTTCTTATAAAACCCTTCAGAAAACTCACTTTTCAGAAAAAACAATATGTTCCAGATATTGGTTTTTCATGATTGCCTGCCAGGAAATTATATTGCTTAGCTACAAAACTCTGAAAACGTGCCACTGGGAAGCAATGGAATAATATTGTTGTTGTTGCTGCTGCTGCTATTGTATGCCATCAAGTCAATTTTGATTTACGGTGACCCTTTTCAGAATTTTCCAAGTACAGAATATTCAGAACTGGTTTACCACTTTCTTCTTCTAGGGGCATCTTGGGACTGGCATAGGACAAAACCAGACAGGCCAGCTCTTCTGCATGCAAAATGGAGAACTGGTATTCCAAACTCTGATGTCACAACCAGAGACCTAACTCATTGAGCTATCCAGGCAGCCTATCAAATCTAATGTTAACACCACCCATCTGGTCGGATGGATGGGTGGATGGATGGACAGACAGACAGACAGACAGACAGACAGACAGACAGACAGACAGACAGACAGACAGTTGCTGGAAAAAACCCTTGAAATATCATATGTACTATAGGGTTAACAAGTTTTATTTGCTCTAACCTTTCATGGACTGCAGCATAGTTTGTGCCCTATAAAATCTGTTAGTTTTAAAGGCACCATATAATTCTCTACTGTTGAAACTCTCACCTTTAAAAAGTGACAAACTTACAAAGACTGCCCACAGATTCAAAAGTCCACTTATTTGCTCCCCTGAAGATCCTAAACCAGTGGTACACATAAAGTGGTTGGATTTAGTGATAGAATCTCTGGTTATTTTGAAATTAATTGGCTAGGATTTTTCCTCCAGGTATTTCACAACAACAACAACAACAACAAAATGGATTATTTCTATCTAAATCAGTCTGCTAAAATGAAGCTACTCTGGGAGGTTGACAGGTGAGGAAGGACAATGAGCTCAGTTCATTTTTTTTAGCAAGAACTGAAAATTAATTGTTAGCCTCACTCTGATAATCTAGTTTTAAAATTCTGAGTCTATTTTTTCACACCTACTTAGTAGATGTAACAAAACAAAACACAGTAGATCCTAAAAGCCTCGAGTCTGGAAACCCATTCTATACTCCAGGCAAATGACCATTATTTGTGCCCAGTATTATAGCACAAAATAGTCACAGCACTTGAGTACAAAATCAGAACCACCACAAAAATAACCACAAAGGACTTTCTTCATTGAAACTGAGACCGACTAGTCATACCTCCCTGACTACTGCTGCTGCTGACATTTTAAAGGTTGAAGTCTTGAAGCTGGCGATGAGGGAAAATGAAGAGCTGGCTTGCATCCCTGGGCAAACTTAAATTGTGTACATACCCAGGCCGCTTTAAATGCATGTTGCCCCGATGCCCCCTTTTCCACAGTGCAGCTTTTGATAAAGTGGTTTTGAAAGCCAGAGGAACGGGGGGGGGGTAGGACAGAGGCAGAGAGAGTGTTCCTGGGCACGTGCAGAGCTCACACAACATTGTTCCACTTCCCAAGGCTTTATTTTTTTTTCTCTCTCTCTCTCATAGGCAACTTTAAGCCCCAGAGAGGTCTTCCTCCTCGCCTCACCGACCCAAGCGAGGACTTGGCCTCTCAGGGGTGTCAGGGGTGTGCAACACACACACACACACACACACACACACACACACACACACACACACACACACACACACACAGAGAGAGAGAGAGAGAGAGAGAGAGAGAGAGAGAGAGAGAGAGAGAGAGTCTCTCTCCTCTCCCTTCTGCCCGTAGTACCATTGAAGCCGATGATGGCCTCCAGCTGAAGACCGGACAAACCGTCCCCCGCCGCCTCGCTCGCCATGCCTTTGGGGCGGCTGGCGCTGAGGGTAGCGGTTGTGTACGCCGGTTGCCCAGGGAACGGCGCAGGCGCACCATCCACCCCCCCCCGTTCCCTCTCCCCTCCCAATTCCCCCGGCAAGGAGCGCGTGCGTAGTAGCTCCCTCTGCCCAGCCCCCGGGGAGGGGAGGGGAGAGCGAGCGGGGCATGGGATTTGGGGGGGGGGGGGCGGGGCGTGGGGCGGGGCTTGGTGCCTCGGGAGTCCGCTGGACTTGGAGGGGCTCCGCGCCTCGCCCTCAGCGACGCAGGAAAGGGCACCGCGGGGGTATAGCTGGCCCCAGAGGAGTAGCATGGGCCTCGGTGGCGTGGATACTTTTAGGAGAGGTGCTGCATTCCTCCGAGACATAACCTTTTAGCCCAGTGGTTTTCCACCTGTGGGTCCCCAGATGTTCCTGGACTGCAACTCCCAGACGTCTTCATCACTAGCTGAGCTGGCCAGGATTCCTGGGAGTTGCAGTCCACAATCATCTGGGGACCCATAGGTTGAGAACCACTGTAATTTAGCCCGTGGGAGAGAGGCTTGACTTAAAGGCAGGAAAAGGAGCCTAGCGTCTTCTCTCGGGTATCCTTATTAGGTGGTGGTTCCCATCATGTTCAGGACTTTTTGGCCCTGCTCGCTGGCATTCCTAGGAACTGGCCTTCCATGGCATCTGGAGGCTTACATGTTCACCGTCCCTTTTCTGGAGAGGAGGATTGGCCAGGCTTCCTCCTTCCTCCCCACCACCCAGGCACCTCGCTCAAGACAGCGTGAAGGGGCACCACCAAACCAAAAAGTTCAATGCAGCAGACAGAAGGCCCAGGGAGATCCGGGTGGAGGTGGGGGGCTGTTGTTGTTCTCTAGGTAGTGTTGAGAAGGGCAGAACAGAGCAAAAAAGAAGGACCCAAACCATGCTCAATATTAATGCATTTTGATGGGGGTTTACTGCCAGGAAGGGTGCGCCGTATTGGAGTCTTAAAGCAGCACTGATGGTCCCGATGTAGGTGGAGAAACCATTGGAGAAAAGGCTGGCTGGAGTAGTCCCATTTAACCTGGAGGTTCAAAAACGCGGAGGGCTGCTATTGAGGACAAGAAGAACTGGTTCCACACAGCCCTTTGCTGAGAACACAGGCTAGAAACTTGCAATTGAGGGACATGGGTGCTATTGCAGATTTCCATTTTCTGTACCTTAAACTGTAAATGGGGGGGGGAGGTTCAGATTGCTGCTTTCTTCATATTTTTAGGATTCTGTTGAAAGAGTAATGCCAGGATCAAATATTTATAGCAGCTGCTAACAAATTCATCCAAAGTGTCACTATGGGGAGCCAGGAACGTGGCAAGGCTCTTAGCTGGACTCAGTGATTCATTGTCAAGAGTACATTCTCGGCACTTTGTCCTTCATGTGGAGCAAAGCAATCATTTTAATAAACTAAAAATGTCTAGAATAACTCTGTCTCTCCATCTTTCTGTGTGTGTTTCTTCCACTTGACCTGCCTCCCTTCCTTCCGGCTACAGTAGGGAAGAAAAGCCTCCGTTTGATCGGGGCTGTCCTACTTTCAGGCAAGCTGCCACTTCAACACCACCCCCTTTTTCCTGAGGTAGGACAGGCAGCCAATTATGCTACCTTTGACAAGTGCCAGTGTGCGCGCCCTACTTTATGAGGCATCTGTACCTGTTCCAGCGAAAGGAGCAGTTTCTCATTAAGAGGCTGCAAGTGAACTGTGGAAATTGAGCAGCCGGACTCCTCTCTGACGGTGCCTT
This sequence comes from Phrynocephalus guinanensis, assembly GCA_037367245.1. Classification (NCBI taxonomy): domain Eukaryota; kingdom Metazoa; phylum Chordata; class Lepidosauria; order Squamata; family Agamidae; genus Phrynocephalus; species Phrynocephalus guinanensis. Next base: position 102,494,085 of record CM074734.1, on the reverse strand, counting down.
CAGAGCCGAGCTAATAAGGTGATGATGTGTTGCTCCGTTAATGGAGCAATGGTCTCTACAACATCTGAGCAAAACTGGGGAAAGTGTTGATGCTCTTGTTGCTCCCTTTTATGCAAAATGTGAAAAAGGGACCTCATCTATTTAAGTACAGCCAGTAGTTTTGAAGCATATTGGTGGTGGTGGGGAAATCAAAGCTGGGTCAAGATATATGTTGTGTGTCCGTTGCTTGCTTCTCAGAATGGATACCTACAGTTGAGAAAATAAAACAAGCTCAGGGTAATAGCCATAATTGCTGATAAAATGTAGGCTATAATTATATGACATTTGGATACATGAACTGTGATGCAGGATGATGTTTTGCTTTCTGTTTCATGTGAGCTTTAGGGATTCTTTATCAATGGGCTGCTAGAGGTATCTTCACATCAATGCTGCGTTATTATTTTACATGCCCAGGAAATCAAGAAGAGCTAAGGCAACATTATTTCCCCCCCTCTGGTCAGGCTGCCTTGCAGCCATTGATATTATGGCTTGCTAGTTTTACAGTGTGACAGAAGTGTGTGGTCTGACATTTTACAGTCATTAGGAAGGATTAGCCATCTGCACACCATTGCCCATGTACTCACAACGCTTTCCATTTTGGGAAGAATATTCCTTCTATGTCCTATTTCGGTATTAAATGAAATGGCTGTAATTGTAGAATTGACAATGACTTCTATTACTATAGAGGACATCCCTTCATCTAAAGAAGTCTTAGCTTAACTTTGCCATGAGAATGTGACATCTTTTGGATCTAAGAAACTCGCAGAGGAACTGATCAGCACTAGCCAAAAGTTCCTGGTACTGTATATGTCTAGTTGGTGAGAGGTTGCACAAACAGTTCAGAGGGCCATTTTTTCGAAATCCAGGTAGTATAGTCTTCTCAACAGACTATAGGCCTTTTTACACGACCCCTAAGATCCGCTGGCCACTTACATTCGGACCAGAGATCTTAGGGGTTCCTCGCTCTTCCTCTGTCCCCACCCCCCTCTGCACTTCCTGGTTGCTGGCTGCCTGAGGGAGGGAGAAAAAAGAAAGAAAAGAATGCTGTCTTACCTCCGTTTTGTTCCCGGCAGCATTCAGATCTCTTAAAGGGGCGGGGCGCAAAAAAAGAACAAACAGAAGCCAGGAGAGCCCCGCACTCACTATCCTTACACCGGATCAAATATTTGTCACATCCAAAAAGTAGGTACAAGAAAACTGCTGTTTGGTCGCACTAAAGTGGGCGGGGTCGCACTTAATTGTCTGCAAACTCCAGAGCTGGTGGGTAAACATTTTTATCGTCCGGAGCTTGCAGCCATTTGCGGCGGAGTTTAGGGGTCGTGTATAAACGCCCTATACTGAAGAGGACAACACAGAAATCTTGATGGTTGAACTGGCTGCATGTATAGTATGGACATGGGGTCACGAAGAGTCATGAAGAGTTGGTCACGACTATAATGACGCAACACACACACACACACACACACACACACACACACACACAAACAAAAGCCACTAATATACCATTCTGCTTTAAGAAGCCATCTAATATGGAAAAGGAAAACACTTACTTTCTAATTGATTTCAAGAGCCATAACAACATTCAAGGCTATGAACATGCTGATGAAAATTGTGAAGCCATTATAAAATGAATGGAATCCCATTCAATATGCCTCATAGGTGATTCTAAAGTTCATTTAACACTGGCAGAAAAACTACAATTCAGATCTGATTTTTGATAGTGGGCCTATAGATCAGCAGTACATTTAGAGCACAGGTGACCCAGTTGCAAATACTCAGCGCAGACCCATTTTTGTCAGATCTACTTAGCCATCCAACCTCAATCAAGGCCATTACATAGGAGGTATAATTCCAAATAAGTCAACTACAAAACATTTACAACGATGCTATATTACAGCAGTCCTTCAGATGGACCTTCAACCACAGAAGTAAAATCAATCTGCAACTTTCATTTTTTTAAGTTTGCTGCACAGAAACTAGTCAGAGCCATTATTTCCCCAAACCTACAAACCAATCTCCTTACTATGCCACTTATACAAGATGTGTGAATGCATGATATTAATTTATCTAAAATAACTGGAGCAGAATCTGTTGACTTGATACTGGAATATGATACTCTTCACCATTCATTGCTGCTCTAGAAATTCTACCTCTGTAGTAAAGATAATGGACTAACAGCAATGGGTCATCATTCTAGTTCAAAACTGAGGATTCTTAGTTGAATTTCAAGGGAGGTACAGTCACATATACCTGCATTAGAAAATCTCTCTTTAAATTATAAAAAAACAGCTAAAACCAAACCCTTTAAAAAACACAGGTCTGTGCCTTCCGATTCAAGAAAGGAAGCTCTGATTTGGGAGGGAAGGCAGGATTTTGAAACGCTGCCGTACTCCGAAGTATTCAAGTGTCACTCTCTGGAATCAAACCCTGACCTACAAAAACATTGTCTAAACACTAAACAGAAAGTTGTTGTCAGAACTAACATATTTGGGCAACTGGCTGAGTACAAGACCACAAAAAATAGCAACAGCTTTGTCTCCGTCCTACTCCAAAGCTACTCCAAAGCAAAATATACTACTGTCACATAGAATAAATCAGCACATTCCAAATTTTTAATGCATCATGCAGGATTATTGATTGAGGCTTCCTGAAATCGACCCCAACATAAAAATATTATTTTGGCTGGCATTGCCTCTCTAGAACTATGTCAAGAGGGACTAGTAAATAATCAATGAAATAAGGTAATACCACACCAAATCTATTCATTTCATGGAAAGCAACTCCATAGATGATTGTTAAAATGGAGGAAATATTTTCTGCATGCATTTCAATATCTAAATGTTAAACCAGAATACACTAGTCTAAATCTAGGGAGAACAAAAACAACATACCTTGCCAAATGGATGAATGCCAAATACTGTAGTGTCTCCCACTAGGATAAGACCATCTGGAATAGACTTTGAAGTGAAGTAGGAAGATTAAAGAATAATCAAGTACAATGGGGCTATTGAATACAGGACAAATTTTCTGTGATAATGGAGGAATTCAATTAATGCAGCATTTATGAGCATGCAATTTGTGCCCCACCATATGTACTAAAGACCTAGTAAATAACCAAGATAACATTACTGAAGTAGTCATCTTCTGGTCAAAAATCATGTAATCATTTAAAACATTTTAAATTTGTTTGAACTTGATATAGTTATGCTTATGTTTTACTATGATGTGCTGTTTGTTTATTGTTTAATATATATGTTTATGCTTTGTATTTTTGTATTTGCTTTATTTTGTAAACCACCCAGAGTGGCCTTGTTGCTAGATGGCGTGGCATATAAATCAAATCAAATCAATATTTCATAGACCCTCACAATGTTAAATTGCACAGTGCTTTCATCATCATCATCATCATCATCATCATCATCATCATCATCATCATCATCATCATCATCATCATCATCATCATGGTACAGTGGTTAAATGCCTGTACTGCAGGTAAAACTGTGCTCAATCCCAGGTAGCGGGCTCATGGTTGACTCAGGCTTCCATCATTCCGAGGTCGGTCAAATGAATACCCAGCTTACTGGCGGAGGGCAGTGTGTAGCCTGCATACTGTAATTAAAACTGTAAACTGCCCAGAGACTACTTGAAGTAGTATGTGGCGGTATATAAGCAGAACTATATGCCTATTCATTTTATCTTTTGGGATAGTTTCCATCACTTTACCTGGGATACATGTCAAACTGACCAGTAAGTAATTTCCTGTATCACCTCTTGATCCTTTTTTGAAGATTGGTGTTACATTCGCTACCTTCCAGTCATAAGGCACAACACCTGACTGGGGGGAAAGATTATATATTTTGGCTAGGACACCAGCAATTTAATCTTTAAGCTCCTTGAGAACACGTGGATGGATGCCATCTGGTCCTGGTGATTTGTTAGCATTTAGTTTAACAAGACATGCAAGGACCTCCTCCCTGGTTATTTCTATATGGCTTAATTCTTCAGTTTCCCTCCCTACAAAGATAGGCTCTGTTGGGGACATGTGGTCTCTGTCTTCTTCAGTGAATACTGAAGCAAATAATTCATTGAGTCTCTCTGCAATCTGTTTCCTCTTTAATTATCCCTTGCCTTCCATTGTCATCTAATGGTCCAATGGCCTTCCTAGTTGGGTTCTTATTTCTAATGTACTTAAAGAACTCCTTGTTATTTCTGTGAGTGTTTTTAGCTACACACTCCTCCTTTGCTTTCCTGATTACTGCCTTGCATTTATTCTGCCAGAATTTATGTTTCTGCCTGTTGTCCTCGTTTGGACAAGCCTTCCATCTTCTAAATTTATTTATTTATTTATTTATTTATTTATTTTTTATTTATTTATTTATTTAAATACTTATATCCCGCTCCATCTTCCCGACGGGAACTCTGGGCGGCTAACAGCGCAAAAAGCTAAAAGCTAAAAAGGCTAAAAAGCTAAAAATAACAAGGCCACCAAGCAAGGGCAACGGAGGGCAAGATGGCGGCAAACGGTAAGGCAAAGAAAAGAAAGAGAAACTAACTAATAAGGACACCATATGCTTCTTTGAAGAGGAAGGTCTTCAAAGCCCTCTTAAAGGCGGGCAGGGACTCCAGCAGGCGCAGCTCAGGAGGGAGATGGTTCCAGAGCGAGGGCCCCACCACAGAGAAGGCGCGGTTCCGCGTACGCGTTTTCCGCGCCTCTCTGGGTGTGGCCACTCTCAAGGAGCGCGCCTGCGACAATCTCGTGGGTCTGGATCCGGATGCCCTCAGGGAGATGCGCTCCGCCAGGTATCCTGGTCCCAAGCCATGGAGGGCCTTGAAAACGAAGACCAGAACCTTGAACCTGATCCGGAAGACAACAAATGAGCTTTTCTTACTTTTGATCACTCCCTGAACAGCTCCTGTAAGCCACATTGGAGTCCTCTTGGACCTGGCAGTGCTCTTTTTCTTTTTGGGTATGCATTCCAATTGGGCCTCTGTTATTGTTTTTGTGAACAGCCTCCATGCCTCTTGGAGTGTTTGGACTCTCTCAATTTTCCCTTCCAGCTTCTTTTGAAAATTTAAGGTCTCTGTGTTAGATTTTACCAGTGATTTGCAGTGTATGATTAAGTTAAAAGTAATTGTGTTATGGTCACTGTTCCCTCTTGGATCAATTACGCATTAACATTTTGCACCAGATTCTGTGTATTACTCAGGATCAAGTCAAGGATTCTTGTACCTCTAGTTGGGTCTTCAACCATCTGTTCCAGGGAACAACCATTTAGCATATCTAGGAACTCTATCTCTTTATCATGTGCTGAACAACAGTTCTGAGGGTAATTGAAGTCCCCCATTATAACCAAGCTTCCGTTCTTGGGTGCCTCCTTTACAACATAGTAGATGCCGCTTGTATCTTTTTTGTCTCTCCCCCCCCCCAATCCATGAACAACCATTGTGTTGCCTGGAGCTTCCTCCTAGAAACCTGTACTGTATTTATTCTGATATCTATGTGGATCTAGCTTAGAGCAGCCTATGTGGTTTTTACATTTCTTTGGGCTGTTCTTCGTTTTCATCTTGTATTGCCATTGCCTTTTCTGGAAATGTCACCTTGGGCTGTACTGATTATGTGGAGCTGATGGAAAAAGAAAAATGTGATGGGTGTGGGTGGGAGAGAAGGGTTGGAAACTGATAGGTAAAGATACTAAAGGCATTTTCCTGATGGGTAGCAGGGTTTTATTTATTTATTTATTTATTTATTTATTTATTTATTTATTTATTTATTGCAGCAGAAACAAGGTGTCTTGTAAAAGCCACCAGTTTCAGGATCAACATCTGAGGATTCAGGTTTATTTCATCAGATGCAGGAAGCTTTGTCCTCTAGGGTTCTACGAGAGAGAGTTAAAACCCCTATTTATGTATTCAGTGCTTTACCATTTAATGTTGATGCCTGCGCTGCTACTAGAATTTGAATAGCGACACAGCAGGTAATTTTGTCTGGTGAGAATCACAATACCGTTCGCTTTGTTGTGAATATACGGCCCAACAATGAGAAGAACACCACGGTGCTATATTTATTCACCACTGCAGACTTGGAATAATATGAAAATGGGAAACGATTGGCAGCCCTGAAAGCCCAAGACCATTCTGTTTTCTTTCCTTTTCTTCCTTTCTTTCTTATTATGTATGCATGTTTTTATTTATTTATTTAAATATTTAGAATGGGTGAATTAGGAAAACAGGTCTCTCTGCTCTGAATCCAAAAGCAAAAACCATTAACTTTTTACAAGGAAAGGCCCCCTTAGTTCCTTTTGCTGACATTTCCTTGTAAACCCAGCAAGATGCCCAGAGGGTCCGCTGAACTGGCAGCCAGCAAGCAGTCCAGAGCAACCCAGTCACCAGATGTCCCTTGGCTTGTCCTTGAGAAGGTCTGTGGTAGCTCAGGGGCATCCCGAAACCTCATTTTTTTATTATTATTTTAACCACAGAGGCAGGCTGCCAGTTAGTCTGCCTGGGCTTGTAGCCCAGATAGAAAGCTACACAGGTGTGCTGAACAAGCCCTGGTGATTGCAACAGAAGCTGTAGAAAGGCTGGAGTCGAGGCTTCTAGCGTCATATTTTTTTTATTAAAAAGGGCAAAAATGAATGGCTAAGGGAACATGAGTAGTGATGTCATAACTTTCCCTTTTGGCAAAAGCGGATGCACTTCAAAGCCACCTGTACAATTGTATTTTAAACAAAGAGATGTCATTTCTTATTGCATGTAATGATTTTGAAGTTGGTTATTCGTCTTTTAAGAACATAAGAAGAGCCATGCTGGATCAGGCCAAAGGCCCATCTAGTCCAGCTTCCTGTATCTCACAGTGGCCCCACCAGATGCGTCTGGGAGCGCACGAGACTAGATATCTGTCTCAAGTATCGTACATTTGTGGGACAGGAAAGAAAAGAGACTGCAAATGTTTATTACAATAAAGTTTATATACAAAGGATTACATGCTGTTGGGGTGGAAATTCAGCAAAATCATTGAATGATTAAACCACCAGCCATATGGTAGGGAACAAGAAAAGAGCAGTGCCAAACAACAGGTACATTTAGATTTGGTTTGCGTTCATCCTCTTTCTAGTCGTTTCTTAATAAGTGGATTTAGATAGGGATGGTAAAGAATTTCGTTTGGAAGTTATTTGGCTATGAACATGTTTAATTTACATTTCTCAAAGTATCCTCTGAAATCTACACTTCCTGAAGCAGCGTGTCACATTAGTTTGAAAATATTCACAAAGGTGCATCCATTAAGAAGAAAACAGCATTCAAAATGCCTACTATGGATAGGTGCAGACATAATCTCTCTGTTGGATGGGATAGAAATACTAGTGGTTTTTTTTCTGAGTTAAGAGGTTGCATACAAAATTGTGTGTCTTAAAGCCAATATTATTCGTACTTAAGAGTAGATACATTGCAATAAGTGAGATTTAAGTTGTGATTCACATATCCCATTCATTTCAGTGGGTCTCCCCCTAAATAGAACAAATGGTGGATATAGCCCAGTGTACTAAGATAAATGCATATGAAAACAGTATTTCCCCCCTGCATTTAATAGAAATAAAGGAATGAATTCAACTGTGGCAATGGAGCAGATTATCTGAAAACAATGATACAGATCCATCAATCCTCACTTTAGAGGGTATCTTCCCCCACTTTCTTTTACTATATAAGACAGGGCTCCTCAAAGTTTTCAAACATCGGGCCAGTCCACCGCCCCCCCAGACACTTCTCGGGGCTGGACCACAGTCCAAAAAAAGGACGACATGGAAAAAAGAGGGAGGGAGGGGCAAGTGGGTGGAGCCCCCCACAATTGGCCCATGATCAGTGCATCTCCTGGGCCCCAGCGATGACTCCTGCTCTGGATTACCACCCTGAGCTGCTGCCGCTGGGATCTCTCTGCTGTGCCTCTTCCTGCAGTGGTGGTAGCTGAAGTGGCTCTCCTTCCTTCCTTCCTTCCTTCCTTCCTTCCTTCCTTCCTTCCTTCCTTCCTTGCATCAGGAAGGAGGTGTCAGCTCAGGCAAACTTGGGCCTGTCATCGCTTCCCGGGCTGCCACTCAGGATGAGGAGCAGCGTCTGCAGCAGGGGCTGCAAGGTTGGTGCCGCTGCATGCAGACCCGGCCATGCGCCCTGGCCATCATGCCCTCGCTGCACCCCAGAGGGAAAGCTGCCTCCTCTCTTGGCCTGGTCTGCCCGGCTCGGCTTGGTGCGCTGCAAGTGAGTGAGGGAGGGAGGGAGCAAGGGCTGGGAAGGACGGAGGGGAGGCAGGAAGGCCTGCCCAAAGCCACCTGCAGCCCACTCACTGGCCAAGCCCAGCCAGGCTGCATCACTCGGTTGGCTTGCTGACCCGCCTGTCACCAACCGGGGTCAAATGCAGCCCTGCCAGCCTCCCAGAAACCAGGCCTGAGCCACCGTCAGCCTTCCCTTCCCTTATCTTCTTTCTCTGCCACCACCACCTCCTCCTCGCTGGTCTCTAACCTGGTGGTGGTGGCAGCTGGGCTCCCTCCTCCCCTCCCTCCTTCCTTCTACAGAGCAAGGCGACAGCTCGGAGGAGGCTGGGTGGGCAGGAAGTCACTCCTTTTCCCCCTCGGTCACCCACCGTCCATCCTTCCGTCAGTCCACTGCTGCGGCTGCTCTGGCTCAGACAGCTGGCTGGCTCTGCCTCCACCTGCCCCTTCCTCCCAACCACAATAACACAGGTGGCAGCCATACAAAGAAGGCAGGTGGGTGGGGTGGAGGAGGAGCGGGGCTGGGGCCTCAGAGCCATGGAGGGAGTGGGGGACTTTGCCGTGGCCCTCCCGCTTTGAACTGCCCCACTAGCCAGCATGCCAATCATCTGGGCGGTGGGTGGGGGGAGTCGGGAAAACAACATAGCCCACCTCTTTGAACTGCCTCAGCAATAGAAGCAGTCATGGAATCTGGCTTGCTCGCTTGCTCTCGAAGCGGGTGAGGGGTGGGGTGGGTCTGCAGTTGGTCCCGGGGGCCAGATTCAGGACCCTGGGGGGGCGTATCCAGGCCATAGTTTGAGAACCCCTGATATAAGATAATGAAAAGAAACCTAGCAGAGCATCAAAGGGCATTCTTGGGTTTCCTGTTTTGAAGTCATGTCAAGTATCTTGTATCTCATGTATTTCTATATATTATTTCTTATAATAAAATTAAATAGTTTGCATCTTAAAAAGATAAAAGGTTAAAGATCAAGTACTGTACTTTACAGTATATGGATATATTTCATAATGAAATTGATTGTTCCACTGAATTATGAATACATTTAATAATGCTTTGTGCTTCCTTATGTGCCTGTATCAATTAGATACAGAAAAAGATTTTGTAGATTTCAGCCCTGATATGGTTTGTCTAAGCAAAGTGAACAAGCAGGTGATGGATAACAATTATACATCTTTTGTCTAGAATTAAACCTTTCTGATAGTCAAGAAGATAATGCAACATCTTTTATTTTCCCACAGAGATTCCTGCCAAAATCACTACATTATCAGATGTTCAAAGATCCACTCTTGATCCTTGACCTCTCCAACTGTCTGTTCTCTTTTACTCTGCCAGAAGCAGCCATGAGCAGCTGCAAGGAGCAATCTTGATCTAGAATATTTCATCCTATGGGATAAAGAGGATCATCAAGAGTTCTGAAAGCCCCAGACTTCTAGAAGTTGCACTTGAAAATCTTCTTGTCAGAGCGGAGGGTTGTCGAATGTTTCACAGTGTTCTGACCTCCCATGATGGAGATTAGCATCAATAAAGAGAGCCTGGCCTCCGCCACCACCTGGAGAGAGGAGGAAAAAAAAAGAATGCAGATTTTGAGGACTTTTGCTCACTGTGATCAAGAGTCCTCTTCTGGATAAAAGCTAGTGTTGTATGAGCTCTCTTTTCCTAACAAAAACATTTCTACAGTTCTACATTTCACCAGATACAGACGCATCTGGTGGGGCCACTGTGAGATACTGGAAGCTGGACTAGATGGGCCTTTGGCCTGATCTAGCATGGCTCTTCTTATGTTCTTCTGTTATGTTCTTACAGTGGTCTGATTCTGGTTACAAGTGGGGAACACAGGTACAGCTGAGCCCTTTTCAAACATTCCAGAAACACCTGACTTGAGAAAGCATGAGAAAATTCAAGACTTGCCCGCAGCCTGTTGGAAAGACAGTCTGCCTGAGTCAGAAAGCTTCTGCTCTATGTGGACTCTAGCTACACAACTGAGCATCTTGAAAAATCTGGGTCCTCACCGTATTTTCTGTGTCAATATTGTCATTTACTATTTCCTCCAGCAGCATAGTCTCTGCTGGCATGAGCTAGTTGTGCTGCGCTGGTTGTGTGCAACACAACTCTGGCGCATTATATATGAGCTAAAAGATCCACATTCAGAACAGTGTCTTATTCAGCATGCACACAGCATAGTGAGTAGGTATAATATTGAGTCCAAGGAATCCCGGCTCATGATAACTGCACAGCTAGGATATCTGATTGATTTTCTTCATTCTGCATTGCAGAAAGCTATGCTTGGTGTAAGTGAGAAGCTTGTAGTCACCCAGTATCCCCATGAAAACATCATACAGAATACAAATGATGTTTCTGGACGTGATGCCTTCAACAAAATGTGGCAGTCTGCCCTCATTGCCTAACAGGAACTTTTCCCTTATGGGTTCTGGCTTGTGAGCCATGTCTTTCTCTGGGTTAGTAGAACATCTTAGAAGCTCAAATGGCTACACCTCACTTTAAATGTTGTGGCAGTGACTAAGAAGTGGCTCTGTTGCTTTCATTTCAACAAAAAGAAAACTAAAAGAAAAGAGATTAACTAAAACAAAACTATTGTAACACCTTTAAAATGAACTGGTGTATCTGAGTGTCAGTGTTCATGGATTACAATCCACTTCTTCAGGCCCTGCCTGGATGCTGTAAGGCATGATAGGATCACAATAAAGGAAACAGCTTAGTCTTAAAGGTGCCGTAGTATGTTTTCTTTTCTTTGGGTTTGTGTTGTACAGTATTTGTGAATACTGACTTTGGTTCTTATAGAGTTGGTCCCTCCCCATTCGTATGCTCTCAGGTGGCAGAACACTGAGAGAAGCTATAGGGAACTTATCAAAATCAGCTTTGTGTTGGAAGAGCACTAAGCTTATACAGTACAATATCTATATCATTAAAATATAGGTACTTCATTAAGCATGTTATTATGAATGGGAGATATAAGTCCATGATAAATCAGTTGTCTCAGAAAGTAAAGTTACCATTCTCTGAGCTTGGAAGCATACTTGTAGAATATCAGGCACCATATAACTGACACTTTCCTGTTTTTCAGACATTAGGCAGTGGGAGAGAGAGAGAGAGAGAGAGAGAGAGAGAGAGAGAGAGAGAGAGAGAGAGATCCCTTAGGCGAGCCTCACAAAAATGATGAATCAATGATTGGAGCTGATTTGCTAGAACTATGGAGGGAGGGAAATTAGCATCTGAGTGCCAGTTGCCATGTTATAATAGCATAATTACCTATGATGATTCCTTCGTGAGTTCCACACATAAACATAGAAGCTGTTTTTGAGGGCAACTTGAAGTGCCTAACTGCTAGGAACGGAGAGAGGCGGTTTTTAATGATGTCTAACTTTGGCACCGTGAGGTGGTTTTTGCTGGCTTTCGTCCGGCCTTCTGAGGAAAATGGAGACGGAGAACGCTGGCGTGGGGAACGAGGCATTGCTTTGGCTTGTTCAGGCTTCTTGATGAACACCCACTCATATCGCTCCATTTCAGGGCACACCTTTCAAAACAGAGAGGATGTACGTGTGAGACCCATGCTGGTTTAGCTTATTTCTGCTGGTCCTTTTAAGGTAGCCCCTGAGTAGGAGGCACTGAGGCCCAGCTTCTTGAAGGTACTGCCCTTGAACAAGCTCCTGGAGACCTTGATATGAACATAAGGCACACTGTGCTTCATAAATGGTGGGACACTATTTTGTGAGAAATTGGCTGGTCTGATAATAATGCCAGTTAACACAAAATGACTAGCTGAGAAGGGTAGGACCATAAAATAGATTCACATTATGAGAAAGGAGATTTTGCCTAAACATTAGGAAGAGGTTCTGGAAAATAAAAGCTATATGACAATGGAATGGACTCTTTCAGAGGTGGTGGAAATTAAACAGAAATTAGACAGCCACTAATGTGGGATGCTTTAATTAAGGATTTCCTCCTTCGATAGAAGATTGGGCTTGATGATCTTCCAAGGGTATTTGTACACGACCCCTAAACTCCGCAGCAAATGGCTGCCAGCTCTGGAGCTTACAATTGTTTCCCCACCAGCTCCGGAGTTTGCAGGAAATTAAGTGCGACCACGCCCACCTAAGCGCGTCCCAGCGCACTTTTCTTGTACCTGCTCTAGGAGGGTGAAAATCCCCAGGTCCGGATTTAATCTGGTGAGTGCGGGGCTCTCCTCGCTTCTGTTTGTTTTTTTTGCCTCCCGCCCTTTAGGGGCGGGAGGCAAAAAAAACAACAACAGAAGAGAACAGAAGGAATCAGGACAACGACAGGGCTCCGGGCAGCTTCCGAGGTGAGCCTGCATTTTTCCTCTCTTTTTTCCTCCCTCCCCTCACGCAGACAGGAGCAAGGAAGTGCGGAGGGGTGGGGACGCAGAAAGAGCAACAAATCCCCAAGATCTCTGGTCCGAATTTAAGTGTCCAGCGGATCTTAGGGGTCGTGTGAAAAGGCCCCAAGTCTCTTCTAGCTCTATAGTTGTTTGACTATGTAGAAGTATGTAATGTAGCCCTCTCAAAGGGACATAGCCACTTTATGGAATATATGTAGAAATCTGTAACTTGGGACATTTTATGTCACATTAATGTTAATTTTACTTTTATTTCTATTTTATTATGTTACTGTATCTTATGTTTTTATTTTATGAATTATTTGAATGTATTAATTGTTGTAAACCGCCCAGAGTGACCTCGCTGCCAGATGGGTGGTATAAAAATCATATCAAATAAATAAATAAATAAATAGTGCAGAACTGGGATCCACTTGTAGCCCTCAAATGGATTCTGGGATCCACTTGGTGATTTTTTTAAATCCTTCTTTTGTATTGCTGTTTGTTGGTTCTACCCAGTGGAGAATCAATAACTAAAAGGTCTACAGAGAGATGTTTTTGGAGTCAGCTAATTATTCACCATGGGAACTAATTTTAGACTCACTGTGAAAACAAAACATTCTCCGGTGCCAAAGAAACTCGATGCTCCCCCATTTTTTTTCCTTTCATTCCAATCTGAGGAGAGAAATGCTCCACACACCTGCGGAAGAGGGAAAGCAGGCAGTGTGAAATTCCATAATATATGGTTTCAAGGTATCAGCAAAAGCAAAAGAAGCCAAGAAAATTTATTCTCACAGAAGCCTGCTTTTTTAAACTGTTTGATTCAAATTGCTTAATCATAATGGAATAGGATTAGGCATCCAGAGATATGCTGGCACATCGTAACAAAATACAGTCCATTATCACAGTCTTTTCAACATCAATCATTCTTACTGAAGCCTGCATTTCCCACCACAAATCCTGATCCTTCAAAAATATTCTTTATTTTGGCAAACACTGGAATATAGAAATTGGAATTTAAAACATGCATAATGCATTTGTTTTCAAAGCATAGGTGTAAATTGACATGTCTTTGGTGCACTGTTTGATGCTTCTCTTTTAGAAAAGAAGGTTGGAATTAATTTTTAAACTGGAGTGTGTACAATCTGGCACATGGCTTCTCATCTTTCCCATTCCATCAGAGCCCCAAAGGGGGAAAGCCTTACCCACAGTTCACTAGGATATTCAGAAGACACTTACTTCCCCAAGGAAGGTTTTCAGCAACAATACAGTCGGTTCGTAGCCTTCGCAGCAGGAATAAAACCTGTAAGTAACAAAAGAGGAAGGGAAGTGAGCTGAATCTGGAGCAAACGAAGGCAAACCTGAAATAGCAATGAGTAGAGATGGGCACGACTTAGCGGTATTCCCGTTTCCGTTTCCGTTACTCGTTTCCGTTACTCTACGGAAACGGTAACGGGAATCACTCCCCCAGAATTCGAGCTCGAACCGACGAACGAACAATTTGGTCTGATTTGTCGTGCTCGTTACTTGCATCGCGCAATGCCAAGCGGCACAGAAAAAAAGTTTTTAAAAGTTAAAAAAAAAACCCGATTCCCGGCCCTAAAAGTAGGCGAAAACTGTCTGAGGGCACCTACCAGGCCAGAAGGGTGTTTTATTTGGGGGGGGGTGTTTCCCCGCCCCCCTCTCCTTGGCTATTGCTACTGCTGCGCCGCTGGTACCAGGCTGGGAGGGCGCATCCATTTGCCATGCGGTGGGGGGGGGGATCCAAAATAGCGACAGCAATTTTTTTTTTTGAAATCGTTGCCCAAAACCCCACCAAAGCACCACAGAAACATGCGAAAATTAGCTATTTTAAATGCTTGAATTTTTACAGTAGCAGCAGTGGGTTTTTCTTGCAAAAAAAGTCTCCGTTGATTTTATTTTATTTTATTTTATTTTATTTTTTTACACCTGCGCATTCACAATGATGGGGTCGCCCATGGGAGTGGACCATGCAAAGTTTTGGAGCCATTCCACCAATCGCATGGCCAGGTTTTGCTGACTGTACCAGGCTGGGAGGGCGCATCCATTTGCCATGCGGTGGGGGGGGGGGATCCAAAATAGCGACAGCAATATTTTTTTTGAAATCGTTGCCCAAAACCCCACCAAAGCACCACAGAAACATGCGAAAATTAGCTATTTTAAATGCTTGAATTTTTACAGTAGCAGCAGTGGGTTTTTCTTGCAAAAAAAGTCTCCGTTGATTTTATTTTATTTTATTTTATTTTATTTTATTTTTTTACACCTGCGCATTCGCAATGATGGGCTCGCCCATGGGAGTGGACCATGCAAAGTTTTGGAGCCATTCCACCAATCGCATGGCCAGGTTTTGCTGACTGTACCAGGCTGGGAGGGCGCATCCATTTGCCATGCGGTGGGGGGGGATCCAAAATGGTGACCGCAATATTTTTTTTGAAATCGTTGCCCAAAACCCCACCAAAGCACCACAGAAACATGCGAAAATTAGCTATTTTAAATGCTTGAATTTTTACAGTAGCAGCAGTGGGTTTTTCTTGCAAAAAAAAGTCTACGTTGATTTATTTTATTTTATTTTATTTTATTTTTTTACACCTGCACATTTGCAATGATGGGCTCGCCCATGGGAGTAGACCATACAAATTTTCCACCAATCGCATGGCCACTTGGCCAGGTTGACCACAGAGACTTCTGGGAGGTGCCAATTGGGCATAAACAGCCCACTAATCGTAGCCCAAACCCGAACCCTAAGCCTAACCCATACGCCAGTACACTGTCCTTCTAAGTGGGTCAGAGAGGCACCCAGAGGTGCACCCCAATACTCACCCTAACCTCACCTGTAACTAGCCTAACCCTAGCCCTTGCGCTAACCCGTCTTAACCCTAAGCCAGATCTACTTGCATTGCACTACATGCAAGTACGTGAGACACAGCGGGTGCAAAGAGTCTGCCAGTCCGTCACTTGTGGCTCTGGCTGACTCCTGCAGCTCCCTCCAGGAGCCCGCTACCCCCTCCCCAAACCAGTACTAACGACAACGAAAAAACGAACCAACTAATTTTTTGCGAATTTTCGCGAAAAAAAACGGAAACGAGCCGAAACGGAACCGGCCCGACTAACGACAACTCGAAAAAAATTTTTTTCAAGTCGTGCCCATCTCTAGCAATGAGATCAGGAGGGCAAAGAACTGACTGAGAGCTGTCACTGCATCCCATTTTGCTTTTCGAGAGCAACTAGTAAACCTGGGGCAAGCAAAGCAGCCAAGTGGAAACACCCATTCTCTGAAACCTAGATTATCCAGATGCAATGCCTGCTTTCCACAGTCTTCCTGGCCTCAGACCCTTGCCAGGAGATAGCTGAGATGCTCCTTTTCATCTAAAGCAGGAGTGGATAACCTGCGGCAGCCACCTAGGGCATATCTGAAGGCAGCAGAGAAACCCCTCAGCCCATTAAGATCAAAACACACAAACACACATACACATCCCTATTGCCACCCACCCCAAATACCCCCCACACCCACACCCATGTGTGCCGTTTCCAGGCCTGGCAGGCCTGGTGGCAGGGCTCAAGTTTGGCCTCCAGGCCTCAGATTACACCCTTTTCATGACATACTGTTACCTCTCCCCAGCCCTAGATAGTCCTCGGTGAAGGATGAGGGGAGTTGTCTCCTTAGAATACAATTTTTTTATTTGGCACAAGACAACAGTTATGCTGTTTATGATGTTGTTGGCAGAGTTTATTCTTAACATTTATTTATTTATTTATTTATTTATTTATTTATTTTTATAGCACCCGTCTTCCAAAGGAACTCTGGGCGGTTAACAACACAATCAAACAGCAAATGAAAATACAACAGCATAACAAACAAAAAACAAGAAAGTATATAAAATAGAAGAATTATACTATTAGTAATAATAAACAAAATAAAAATAAAATACTCTGCAAGATGGCAGGATAAAGTAAAAAACAAAAAAAATTAAAGAGCTAAAGGTCGCCAAATGCCTCATGAAAAAGCCAAGTCTTCAAGGCCGGGACTGTGCTAGGCGCAACTCACTCTGCCCTGGGCAGAGAGGTGAATGGTGTGCTACCCCATTGGGAAAGCCAGGGGGGAGTGGCAGCAGTTTGTGGGCTCCTCCGTCGCCCCAGTTTACCCTCCAGTCTCGCTGCTCTGGGCATCCCAAAAGGAGTGTGGTTAGAGAGTAAACGGGGCTACGAAAGAACCCACAAACCCCTGCCTCCCCTTCACCTATCTCTCTTCATGGAGCCATTTCAGTGGTCTCGAAACGGCTCTGTGAAGAGAGCCAGGAAAAGGGGAGGCAGAGGTTTGTGACCTCCTTCGTAGCCCTAGTATACTCTCCAGCCACGCCGCTTCTTCCCCTTAACCCGGCTCTCTATATGGAGCACAGTGGCATGCTCCAAGTGGACATGAAAGTGCCGTGGCTATGAGGGGGTGATGTCAAGTGCCCACAGAAGTGCCATAAATTCGCCAACAGTGATCTCGGGGAACAGCCTCTTGTGGCAATTCCTGATAGCCTCTCCACACAAATGATTGTTTTGTTAAATCAACCCCCTCCCTCAGCAAAACCATAAAGAAACAAAGGCAAAACCACTCCTTTATTGTTCTCTGTCCTGTGTCATTCAGGGGTATATACTAACTAGCAAAGCAGACATTTGGGGGCCATGATTTTTGCTCAGCGAAGCAGGTAATCGCAGAGATAAAACCTTAACACATCATAATCTCAGAGGCATGCACAGAATCTTGACACAGATAGATTTTGAAGCCTGAAGTCAGACAGCTTAACTGTGACTCTGAAGTGCTTGTTCGGAGGTTGATCTGTCTTAACTGTTGGACACCCCTGGCTGTTTATATCACAAGGGGGCTGTGGGTGTGTTTCTACTTTTTATCTTCCAGGATGAAAAGGGGAGCCTTTGCCCATCTCAAACCTTCGGGGCTCTAGCTGACGTGTTTTGTGGGTTTTGTAGCAGTATACACCTAGGAAAACAGCCAGGAAAATGCAGCATCTTTCTCTTTCTCCTTTGTTGCACTGGCATCCAAATCATGGTGTGGTAGGTTTGCCATTTTTCCTTCAGTCCACCTTCTGCCACATTCTCAGGAGGTTGCTCCCTGAGTGGCAGCATACTCCTTATAGGTGAGAAGCCCAGAAACGATGCCATTCCCTCAGGCTGTGGCAGAGGAAGAGTGTGGAAGAGGGGAGACTCCCATCAACTTTCCTGAAACAACATCTCTATTTGACTTCAGCCTCCCTCAGCCATCATCCCCCAGCTGCCACTCCATCAGGTTTCAGCAAAGGGAAGAATGGGGTTAGAGGGCTGTTCTATCAGCAATGCCTCGAGACCAGTTTCTGTCCCTTTTACAGCTACCAGGAAGCAGTGGTCATTCTCTGATTTGTTTGCTTTTAAGCAGCTCTATAAAGGACCACCACCCCTTTAAGAACTGATATTCAAGCATGCTAGTTTTCCTTTCCCCATCCTCCTTCCCTTCCTTTTGTATTATGGCTGCTGGGCTGTTCACCTGAAATCAGAAACTATTGTTTTTTTAAAACTGATTTCATGCAAATCCCTTTGGGACCTTTTTGTCATTGATGAGCAGACTATTTCTTGGGGCTTGTTGGGAGTTTTATTCAAATCTTTTTTAAAGTTTAGATAATGGCCTACAGGTAAAATTCTCCTGGGTATTGCCAATCTCAATGTCATAAGTCACCATAAAGCACCCTGCAACTACTGGGACCTGAAATCCTTTAATTGCCTTCACATTATCATATATGTCATTTTGGAAATTTGCAGCTGTCAGACTGACTGAAGCTACTCAACAGACTGTCTCTGCATCTGATTGCCCTGCACACCTTGGGCTGTGCATCTGCTGAGCTGTATCCTTCCAAAGGAAATGACAACATGGCAACTAGTATCTTTTCCTCCAGGGTTCACATGTGGGAGGAATATTTAGCAAACTGGAGAGCAGGAAAGATTCCACAGCAATTTGTCCATGCTCCTATCTGGGATACTCAACAGACTACTGGAAGCACAGGAATTGACATTAACAGGAAGGTTCACAATCACCCAGAGTAGGATCCAGGTTGAAGTGTGGTATGTTTGTGCAGTCCACACAGAGCCAAGAAAAATTGCTTTTTAGAACAGTACCTGCCAGAATCCCCTGGTTGGTCACTCTGGGGTGGGGGTGGGGGGGTATTCTGTTGTCAATCATTTGAAAGAATGAGTTCCCCAAGTTCTAGCCTGCGCTGTTCCCACCGCTCTGTATTTATTTGGGGGGCAGAAAAGAAGCTGGCATAAAACACATATGCATCCTCATATAGGGAAGTGGTTAGGATCTAACATACCCCAAGAAAACATCTCCAAATTTAATAATAAATGGGCATGTCCTTAGGTCACCCCCCTGGAGATCTAGAGGCAATGTGCTTCTATGGGTAGCCCTCTGCCTGCTATGTGATGAGTTTCCATGGGCATCCTTCATGATGACTATATGCATTCCGAGTGCGGGGAGGGGGGGAGCTAAGTGTTGGATGCCAATCACTTCTCTCTCCCAGCAGCTGGCCCCTGAAAAAAAGGCCAGCCCCTAATAACAATGACCCCCAGTGTTTCTCTTGAGCATCAGAGCCTGCTTTGTGAGTTGGTTGAAACCAGTGCAGTGCTCTTCAGTTTGTTTTCTTCTCTGATGAGATCTTGAAAGCCAAGTCAGTTCTGCAGGTACTCTCTTACCTTTGCAAGCTGTATCCATCTTCAGAGGTTGAGAATAAAAGCACAGGTGAGAACAAAGAAAATCTTTCAGGGATCCAGGACCACACAATGCGCATCTCTTGAGTACTAACGATGGTGGATGCAAAATCCTGTGCATTCACTGTAAGGTGGAATGGTTGCCTGTGCAGCAGAGGAAAGGTAGAGAGAACTTGTCATGCCCTTCCTGTAAGACGCTTCACGGAGCCTAAGCTTTAGGACGCTGTGGGTCAAGTGTCAGAAAAACTGAGACTCCAGAGATCTGGACTCAGACTTCCACTTGGTCAGGGAACCTCAGTTGCGGAGTTACCAATGGTAACTCGCTGCTTGAACATCACATGAGCTTTGAAAACACTATTAGGGTTGCCATGAGTCAGAAGTGACCTGGTGGCATGTAGCAGCAACAAAGTGTTGTGTAGGAACAACAGAAGGTCCTCTCTGAAAGCATGAACAGCAAAAAAAGCACAGCTCTTGGTAGGTCATCTCCAGAGATAGCAGGTCAGGAATGGACAAGCCATGACTCTCTAGATGGATGGCAACTCCCATCATTGATCCACAGTGGTTAAATGCCTGTACTGCAAGTAAAACTGTGCTCACGACCTGGGTTCAATCCCCGGTAGCAGGCTCAAGGTTCACTCAGCCTTCCATCCTTCCGAGGTCGGTAAAATGAGTACCCAGCTTGCTGGGGGGGGGGGCAATGTGTAGCCTGCACTCTGTAATTAAAAATTGTAAACCGCCCAGCGACTACTTGTAGTAGTATGGGGCGGTATATAAGCAGAACACTTTGTTTTGCTTGGGCTGATAGGACTCAGAGTCCAATCGCATGAAGAGAGCTACAAGCCACCCTGCCTTGCAATACACAATACCATGAAATGCAAAGCAGCGTAAGATCTGGAATAATTCCAGGTGAGATGTGTGCTTTCACTAAGGCTCGAATCATACCGTATATGGTGGTGAATAGATCCATAAAATTTGCTCGTGGGGCTGCCTGTTATGAAGAGCAAAGGGAATGCATGGGTGGCAGGAAGGCTTGAACTTTCTTCCTTGCGGTAGCTTACCTCCCTTCAGTCTTATCACCCAACCATTTCCATTACAGCAGGAGAAAGAGTAGTTCCAGTGACAGACCATTGGGAGGCATGCCTTGCTCTTACTCTGCTCCCTTCATTCATGCTTCTCTTTTAATCTTTAGCTCCCCAAACCTCATTCTCTCTATATGTCTATCTGTGTCAGGTATGGTTTAGCACAGCTTTGCTTATTTGCACATCTAGCTGTGCCACAGTTACTTAGATCCCCAGGCTTATTACTATGCCCATCTCAGTGGTGCTGCTGACACACCAAGTTCATCCTCATTTTGCACTTTCTTTCTGAAGCGCACACCAGGCCGGCAATGTCTACTACTGGCTAATAACCCTGGTACCTGTACAGAAGCCCTCTGTGAACCATTGTTCGTTTTCTCTCGTATTGGACTGAGGCGTGATCACCCAATGCAAATCATTCTGCATGAAATTATTCTAGCATGTTTCTTTCTTTCTTTTTAAAAAAGGGGGTGGGGGAGAGAGAAAGTGATTGAAGAGATAATAAAAATGCTGTACAAACTTCAGGGGTGAATTTCCACCTGTGAAGCAGCTCATGTGTCTTCTTCTTCAGCCCCTGGTTACAGGACAGAACGTTCCTATTCAGAGGCAGTATCTCTCACGCCTGCCTTTAGACAAAAATCAAACTATTACATATGTGTCTGTTGGTGTGTGTATGCACATGCTGCTGCCAGGGAACGTGTGTGTGTTTAAGCTATGCTGACCTGTATTGGCTGTAGGAGGTTTACTTCTGAATAACCACTTGAACCGTGATGAATCATTTCTTAACTTGCTCCAGTTTGAGGTGAAAGAGGAGAAAATCAAGTTAAGGGATGGACAGGAAGAGAAAGAGGACCCAGTGTATCTACGCCGTGTGTTGTCTGCCTGTTTGTCAGTAGGTCAGGTGACTTTATTGGACTACAACTCCCAGGTGCCCAGCCGGCAGAGTGATTGGCCATGCTGGCTGGTGGATTCTGGGAAGTGTTGTTTTAAAAAAGTCACTTTTCCAAGCTCCAAAAGACAGAGTAGGTCAAGTCTAAAGCCAGAGGGAATAGGAAGTTGTACCTGTGCTGCACCATGGTGATTCCTTTTTCCATGAGTGCCTTCTTGTTTGCCATCTGAAGGAGCCAGATTTCTTTGCGGGAGAAAAGACGGATGCTAAATGCCTTTTCCAGCAGCTTTTCAGCCGTCATGTGGTTATGAATGTCACACATGAAAGCCTGCAGGCTTTCCTTGACATCGATCACCTCCAGACCTTTGGAATCCACTGAGATCTGATATTGCCTCAGCAACGCCAGAGCAATTCGGTAAAGGACCTTCTGTCCCTCCAGAAGGTACACGTCAAAGATGCGGATGACGTAGTCAAAGGGGAGGTCACTGAAAAGCCATACCAGCCACTCAGAATATACCTCAAAGATGTTTTCTGATGAACTTGCTATCAGTCGGTGGGCAGCTGGGCAGTGTTTGTTGGCGAGGTCCCCAAAGGTCATGCAGGAGGCCTCATGCGTGAGGAAAGAGTGGTCTATGTAGGAGGTGTGGGGGGCATTGCAGTAGAGGAGTCGGCAAGTATTCTCAAAGCACTGGGCATCGTCTCGACTGTAATGGAGCATCAGGGAAGTCACAGCAGGAAGGAGAGGGCAATAGGTAATGTCAGGGTACAGGTTGGAAATGCAGACAAGTATCTTTTTCACCACAGTGACCCCTTCCTCGTTGAGGCAGTAATCTGGCATGATGCTTCCTGTCAGGAATTCAGGCAGGGGATCACAAGTCTCACTCTGGTTTCCAAACAACTTGCCGGCAACATCCTTGTAGACTTGGGCATCAGGGGTCATGAGGCGACAAGATATACCCTGAATTATGTGCTGGTACGCTTGTGCCCTTAGAATGTGACTTCTAGCCCAAAAGCCTTCCCTTGCCAACTTCTTCAGCTCTTTGGTTGATTTGCCAAGGAGATCTTCACGCGTATTCAGCTGCTCATGCAACTTGGGGATCTTTTTTTGGTCCACAAACTCACTGCAGCCTGGGTGGGAGCTTATCTCATCCTCCCACATCTCAACCTTGGAGGAAAATTGCAAAAGGATTTCAGGCAGATCGGCTGTCTCTGTAAACAAAGACATTCTGTGTTTTATGATTTAGGTCACCATTTGACATATTGCTTGACTCCGCCTTGGATACCGAGTTGCGATGTTGTTGTTATCAACCCGTCAGAGCTGGCACCCTCAGACAATTCCCACTCAAAATTCAGAAATAATAACCTGACCCTCATCACAGGATGTACTTTGGTGTAGCCTTCTGGTTATTTAGGGATGCCTCCATCTCCTTCTCCCTCCCCTCCCCACCCCCACCCCTCTCTTTCTCTCACACACATACACAGAGGCACATAATCTTTTCTCCAGTTAAAAAGGGAGAATATTTTAGAACGGCTAGGCTTCAGGAGTTGAAATGCATTATTAGCACATACTGACTGAAATGCTATTGCTTAGCACATTAAGTCACAATTAGAGTAGGTCCAACTGAACCTACAGAGGAGTTGATTTGCCTAATAACCCCTGATTCAATGGGCCTATGAGACTTACTATGCTGCATAACAGGATTTTAGTCAATGTAACAGATAAAGATATGTTTACTCTTGAGAAAATGAGACTCATCATGAATATTGAGAGCCCTGACCAGTATTTTTACAACTATATTTAAAAGTATAACATGATATGAAAGAACAAAGCAGATAGCAAAGCAAAGTGTTCTGCTTATATACTGCCCCATACCATGTCAAGTAGTCTCTGGGTGGTTTACAGTTTTAATTACAGTATGCAGGTTACACATTGTGTTCCCGCCCCCCAGAAAACTGGGTACTCATTTTACCGACCTCAGAAGGATGGAAGGCTGAGTCAACCTTGAGCCGGCTGCCTGGGATTGAACCCCAGGTTGTGAGCACAGTTTTACCTGCAGTACAGGCAGTTAACCACTGCACCACAAGGCTCTTATAACCAAACTTTAAAAATCATGATGAATATAGCTCAGGATCATCCATATCAACCAATGTTAATACATTGTTAATATGAATGTGTATTTTGGCCTACTAGGCCTACGAAGGAAGGAAGGAAAGAAGAAGAAGAAGAAGAAGAAGAAGAAGAAGAAGAAGAAGAAGAAGAAGAAGAAGAAGAAGAAGAAGAGAGAGAATCTGTATCCTATTGGATAAACTAATGCAAAGTATAATCAGCTCCACAGCTTTCCTTCCAAATATCTACTGTTTCCTTCTTACGTTGCCACCATTCAGTGTGGATTCAATTCACTT
Source organism: Phrynocephalus guinanensis (assembly GCA_037367245.1). Taxonomy (NCBI): domain Eukaryota; kingdom Metazoa; phylum Chordata; class Lepidosauria; order Squamata; family Agamidae; genus Phrynocephalus; species Phrynocephalus guinanensis. The sequence continues at coordinate 102,470,309 of CM074734.1, read as the reverse complement.
GTCGAAAAAGGTTGATCAGGAGGGGTCATATTTCCCTGAGGCTATAGTCCACATATCTGTCATATCTGATCTATGGACTGGCCATTGTGCTTTACCTTAATTTATTTTGGTCAACTACACTGCTTCCCCCATTCTGTTCCTGCAGGGTCTATGGAGAACTGTACATGTGTTCTGGATTCTCTGTAACCATCCTTTGTTTCCTGCTGGTCTCCAATAAAATAGATACCAAGCTAGACTCTACTTATCTTCCAAAAACAAATCGGATTGATGGGTTTAGAGTGGAAGACCTCCAGTCACATCCCAGAGGCCAAACAGTTAAAGCTAAAAACAGAAGGGGTATAATTTAAAGAATCTTGCTGATGGGCAAAAGAACATACAGTACCAGCACACACTCTCTTTTGTTGGACAGGAGTTAAATGCTATTTTCCTAGAATCCTTCATAATTGCTGCAACTGAAATTGTACTAAGACTTAGTATTCAGTCAATGCTGATCATCCAACAATGTATAGTATTGTATTATTAAACTCTGCTTCAGGGAAGACATGAGACAAAAACAGAAGTACTTGAATACATTCATGGGTGTCAGTTGTCATGGATCGACACTGAAAATAAGGGAAAATGTTACAATCAAAGAAAAGACCCATCTGAAATTTCTTAACTTTGCTCATGGTTGTAGATGGAGTTGTGAGGTGTGAGATCTTGATCATGGCAATGGTTCTTATTGCTGAAGTTTTGTCTGAAGGACTGACTACCTGATATTAATGCCCCCTATTCTATTCCATGTTTTGAAACTGAAGGGAATGGAAAGCCTATCAAGATCTGGGAAGGCGACATACTCCAGGATAGGAACAATTTGGAATTTCAGGTAGAAGAATAGCATGACATGAACCAAGTGGCAAGTTAGCTAAAAGCACTTTTAAGTACAGAAGCTCCTTCTAGGAATCTAATGCAGGGCTTGTAGTGGTTTTGCTTGCTCCAGAGGGGACAGTTTGCTTCCAGGATGTTCGCCTTGTGTTTTTGTAAACAGGAAAAAAACTGATTACAAGGCAACATGAGTTTTCCAGATTTTGTTTTCCCCCGCCCGCACCCCAGCTTTTGACTGTTCCTCTTTCTTCAGCTCTGTGCCATGGTAGCTGACACCTGTGGATGGATGCTGGCATGTCTATATCTGTAGTATCTCTGCAGTACAAACCAATGATATAACAATGCTGTACTATAAATTGTTGGGTCTTAACTGTATGCTTAGTGTCAGGGCACCTGCAAGTATTGGGAAGGAATCTGGGAAAGCTGTCATCTTCAAACCTATCAACCAAGAAACGGCAGGTGGATACAGTAAGAGACCAAGTCCCATCGTGCTTGGTTGAGTGGGAAACAGAAGAATATAGAAAAATCACTGAACTGAGGAAAAGAAAGAAAAAGGCAACTCTCTGGAAACATGAGGAAGAAACCAGTGGGTGAAACTGTGCAAACTTAGACACAGAAGATGCCTCAGTATCACAGGAACAAACCATATTCAGATTCAGGGGGATAAGAGAGTTACACAATAAAAGGCAAAATGTGAATTCAGAGCACAATGTGGGTAAGCCAGATGTTGGAGGTAGGATTTGGGAGATAAGAGAGGTCAGGGATCTTTGATGTACCCTCATCCCACTTCCACTGATGGAATAGTGGTGTGCTCCAAGCTGTGGCTGTGAGGGGGGAGTGTTGTGTGCCCTCAGAAAGGGCTCTGCCTGCCACCTTTGGCACCTGTGCCATAGATTTGCCAACATTGGCTATAGTGTTATTAACAAACGGTTGCCAATTTGTTCATTATCTATATTCTCAGCTGTTTGTGTGGTGTGCATAAATATGTGTCTGCTTATATATACCACCCCATACCGCTTCAAGCAGTCTCTGGGCGGTTTACAGTTGAATTATGCAGGGTACACATTGCCCCCAACCCCAAGCTGGGTCCTTATTTTACAGACCTCGGAAGAATGGAAGGCTAGGTCAGCCATGAGCCGGCTAGCTGGGACCCCCCCCCCCAGGTGTTCCATCCTTCCTGGCAGACCATTGTGCACCCTCTAAAGCCCGGCCCTGGGGTCAAGGATCTGGTTGCTCCCCCCCCTTGTTCTACCTGTGCCAGCTCCAAGTGGGCCAAAAGTGGGCAGGAAAAAAGGTGTCATTAGTCTCCATCTTATTTCTGAGGAAGTAGGCTTGATCCATGAAAGCTCACGTCAAATTATAGCAGTTAGTTTTTAAGATTTATTTTGCCTTCTATGTTATTTTGCCTATGCTTTCACAGAGTAACATGGCTGCTTCTTTGAAAACACTCTCTGCTATCATTGATGCCATTAAAATCCAGTTGTGCAATAGGAACAAGAAGAAAGTGGACAGTTCCTTTAAAAAAATAGTAATCTAAACTTTGCTCTTAAAATGGTGGTTCCCAAAGTTACTGAAAAAAAAACCTCCCAGAAGCCTTCACCCCTAGTTGTGCTGCCAGGATTTCTGGGAGTTGTAGTCTAAGAACATCTGGGGACCCGAGGTTGGGAAGGCAAACACGTACTACCCTGCTTCCCTGAAGAGTATAGGATTGTGGTTCTCCAGTGAAACAAAGGGCAAACTCCTTGCATGACTATGAGTGAAAATCTGTGTGAGAGATTAGCAGTGCTTTTTAAGTTGCTCTAACATGTAGCAGCACTAGCAGCAGAAATGGTTATGATAATATGGTGCTATCAAGTCAATTGTGACTTAACGGCCATCACCACACTGTCCTCTAAGTATTTATTATTTATTTATTTATACAGCTTATATACCGCCCGTCTTCCCAAAGGAACTCCGGGTGGTTTACAACAACTATAAAACACAGCAAAATTACAAAAACAGCAAAGTAAATAGTAACTAAACTAATAAAGGCAGACAAGAGCAACAACAGCAGATGGCGGGACTGAGGGAAGAAAAAAAACACTGTTTGGGTCACCCAAACGCCTCCCGGAAGAGAAGGGTTTTCAGCGCCTTCCGGAAGGCAGGCAGGGACTCTGCAAGGCGCACTTCTGCTGGAAGATGATTCCAGAGGGTCGGGCCCGCCACAGAGAAGGCTCGGGCACGGGTGGAAGTTTTCCGAGCCTCCCTGGGCGTGGCCACGCGCAGCATGTGCGCCCGCGACAACCTAGTCGGACGGGCCGAGGTTGATCGCTGGTCGATCCGCTCCGTCAGGTAGCCAGGTCCTAGGCCATGGAGGGTTTTGTAAACCAAAACCAGGACCTTGAATCTAATTCGGGCTGCAACGGGTAACCAATGCAGGCGAGCCAGAACTGGGGTGATGTGCTCAAATCGACGCACACCCGCCCCCAGTCTGGCCACTGCATTCTGGACCCGCTGCAGCCGCCGAATGAGAGTCAAGGGCAACCCCATGTAGAGCGCGTTGCAATAGTCCAATCTCGAGATCACCAGCGCCTGGACCACTGTTCTGAGGGAGTCCCCATCCAGGTACAGGCGAATCTGGGCGATTCGACAAAGATGGAAAAAGGCAGCCCTGGACACGGTGGACACCTGGGCTTCCATGGTGAGCGCCGGGTCCAGGACTACGCCCAGATTCCGGACACAGTCCGATGGCATGAGGGAAACACCCTCCACGATGGGATATGGGCCACCGCTGGATGAGGAAGCCCCAAAGAACATAACCTCAGTCTTATCGGGGTTGAGTTTGAGCCTGTTAGCCCTGGTCCATTCCATGACCGTGCCCAGGCACTGATCGAGGGTCTGGACAGCCTCATCTGCAGCGGTATAAAAGGAGACATAGAGCTGCGTGTCGTCAGCGTACTGATGACAGCAGACTCCATGTCCCCTAATGACCTCAGCCAGCGGCCTGATGTAAATGTTGAACAGCATGGGAGAGAGGGACGACCCCTGTGGAACCCCACAAGGGAGTATCCAAGGGGCCGACAACTCGCCCCCATGCTGAACCTGCTGGGGACGGTCTCCGAGGAAGGACCGGAACCAACTGTAAACAGTGCCCCCGATCCCAACCCCAGAGAGCCGATCCAGCAGGATACCGTGGTCGACGGTATCAAAGGCCGCTGACAAATCCAGGAGGACCAACAGGGAGGAGCACCCCCCCCCGTCGGCCCTCCGGAGGAGGTCATCTTGCAGAGTGACCAAGACTGTCTCGGTCCCTCGACCAGGCCTGAACCCAGACTGGAACAGATCCAGGGCGTGCTCTCCCTCCAGATAAGATTGGAGCCAGGTCGTGGCCACCCTCTCGATCACCTTGCCCATAAAGGGAACATTAGCAATCGGGCGATAGTTGGTCAAGTCTTTCCACACCCTTCTTCTGGTTGTGCTCTGAGATTGTGCACCTTGCCCGTGACTGCATGGGTGACAGAGCAGGTAACCCCAAAAGCCACACACACTCCAGATGATCCAGGTGGAACCCTCTCCTGGGAGGCACAGTGGAGCATTCCGACTCCCAGCCGGTCGGTTGTTCCTACTCCTTCCCACTGAGCTATACTAGGCAACAGAGTAAGGGGGTATATAAGGCTCAAGGATGACCCCCACCCCTGCAGCTGGCACTAGACAACATCTGCTGAAAGGCTCCTGCTGTCTCTCACTTGTGTAAACTGCTATTGGGGACTGGCTCCCTCTGGAGGGAAAGGTACACTATCGCTGAGCACTTGCATAGCTCCTTCCTTGGAATGAGAGCTGCTGGTGCTGGAATATATTTTTCCATTTAAAATAGCGCATGAACAGATGCAACTAACTATGTTCTGCAGGCTTTCATTTGGAATTTATTCAGACCGTGTTTGCACAGACACCTTGCACTACGAAAAGCTCCCGGTGTGTTCCATTTTTACACAGTTTTTTGTATATTCAGAAAGAGGGGCAAGGTGAGTTTGAACTGCTGAGGTCTTTCCTGTTTAAATGGTTAGACTAACAAAATCATGTACACCCTAAAATGTACTAGGTTGGAAACAGTGTGTAAAGGCATGTTTGCTTTAATGTCTTGTGGTGGAGGCAACCAAGTTCTCCTGCCACTGGAGGCAGGAAAGAGACCATTCTTTCCCCATTACTACTCCACACTGCACACACACCAGCACTGCTGGCATCTGCATCTGTGCCGCTAGCACCTTTCACGTCCCAGAAAGGGGCCGGGAGGGAGAACCAGTGGCAATGGTGGTGCACCTCCCTACACTTCCCAGTGCGCTACTGAAAGAATAGGGAGGCATTCTAGTGCAGAGATGAAGTCTGTTAAGAACAGGCTGTTTACTGCATGCCTCATTCTAGAGAGTCTTTGGAACTGAGGTAAGATGGGAGACAGAGCCCAGCAAAAATCCCTCTGCAGAACAGACCCTCGTGGGGTGGGGATGAGCAGAGCAGAAGGATGAGTGCATTTTGCACCCCAAAGGTAGAGCCGCCCAAGGAGACTGTAGATGGTGACATCAAAGGGCAACAAAACACAGCTAAGAAAGACAGAAATAAGGACCTTATTCAGAGCAATCGCTTATAGGAGCCTCGTGGCACAGTGGTTAAATGCCTGTACTGCAGGTAAAACTGTACTCACAACCTGTGGTTCAATCCCAGGTAGCCGGCTCATGGTTGACTCAGCCCTCCATCTTTCCAAGGTCGGTGAAATGAGTACCCAGCTTGCTGAGGGGTAGGGGCAGCAAAGTGTAGCCTGCATAATTAAATTGTGAACCACCGAGAGAGTGCTTGAAGTGCTAGGGGGCAGGATATAAGCAGAACACTTGACCCAGTGCCTTGCTCTGCTGCCACATGGCAGCCTTCTTAAACCTGGTGCCTTGTAGAAAGGGGTGGAGGTAGAATGGAGCTGTAGTCCCACAAATTGGAGAGGGCCAGTAGATTGGCAAGGGCTGGTTGTAGAGGACAGGTAATTTTAGTGGGAGTTGCATACCAAAGGATATGTCTCTGTTCAGTCACAGGCATAATGCTGATGCTGAAACACCCAAAAGAACAACAATCAAGAAGTGCTAAACAGTAAGTTGAATAGGAAAGTTAACCTGACTGTAAAGAGAGAATTGAGATGACATTATAATGATTAGCAGGGGGTTGATGGCCTTGTTGGCCCCTTCCAACTTCACTGTTCTATGATTCTATAATTATTATTGTTTCCAAATCTAGATGTATAGTAGAAGTCTTTAATAATGATTAAGCATCACATTCATTCTCTATGAAATATTTAAACAAGTTGTTTCTTGCAAATAAGAGTGATGTTGGACCACTAATTGCATGGCGCCTCTATGGAATTCAGTAGTGTGTAATTGAACAGAGACTGTTGCTGTGGCCTTGTATATTCTGTTGAGTGGCTCTCCATTCATTGAGGGAACTGATCATATCTTGCAACTGAAAGACACTCACTTACCCACCTACATTTTTGTCAGCTATTTTACCCAGTTCCTCTATAGCATTTCTAGACAACCTTTTCTCTATCCTTAAAAGTGTCCTCATTTATTCTTAGGGCAATGAAGTGAATTTAGGCTGAGTCTCTTGGTACCTAAACAGGGCAGCTTTACAACTTTTAAATGAGCTCATAAAATGTATATATGTATATATGACAAACATGGATTAGAAGTGCACAGATAAGTAAAACTATAATGTACAGATGAACCAGATATGTTTGGAAACCTGAATATTCAGTTTGCAAGTAAGATAGTATTGACCTTTGAGGAGAGACAGAAAGAAGACAGTTTTTTAAAGACTACAACACTCACAATTCCATTGCCACCCTGACCACTGTTTAGGGAGCTGAAGTTCAAAATGGTAACATTTTCTGTCTCTGATATATTGCTTGCGTTTTTGTGAGGCTACAGAAAATCCCAGGAAATTCCTCTTTTAAGATAATGCATGGCACCATCAGCTGGCGATGGAAGCCACATCTTAGTGGCTACTCCCAGAGTCTATGCACAGCATCAAAGACATGCCTCTGTTGTAACATTAACCCTGAAAAGATATGAGAACCCAGGCTGCCTCCAACCAAAAAGAGATGCCGCAGAATGCCAGTTCAAGTGTATTGTTGCCACTATCTGCTTGCCCAAAGTGAGCAACTGAGTTCTTTAAAGGGGAGGAACCAGCCAGCTTTTGCTGTTCAAGCTGCCCTCCAGCAAAATAGGTGGGGCCCCACAAATCTGGGGTGATTCTGTATGCTCACATCTGCCAATCATTTGCCCCTTTGGGTGTGTCATCTCAAGGTGCATGTCTTACCTTGCACGATTTCCTGGTTGCTTTCTTTTTGATCACCCATGATGGAACCTCCCCTCTCCTTTGTCTCTGTTCTCTCTGAAAGGGAAGCCTGTGGTGTCAGCCCCAGCTGGGCTAGTATAGCTCAGCCCAACCTGTAACATCTCATGCTCTGACTTAAATTGATGACCTGGCTCCAGCTCTGGTTCATATGGGCTAGAAAAGGCCTCCCTTTTTAGCTACACCTCCTTGCAGATGTTTGGTGTAAACAGTAGTAAAAAACGGTTCTACCTCCTACGCTGCTCCTCCATGCCTGCCCTTATGCCTCTCAGAGAAGCAGGATGTCCATAAGCAAGGTACTGATCAAAATATCAACAGGGTCATTAAAAAAAAGGTTGGTTTGTTTTTCCAAGGGTCAATAATATTTTTCCAGAACACCCCTTGTAACATCACAAGAAAGAAAGACCCCCTGTGTACACAGAACAGGAAGGACAAACTATATATGGGGATAGAGACAGTGTATGTATATGTTTATGCATGTGTGCGTGTGTTTATGTCCTTTCCATGTTTAAACGTCCTTGAACCAATGGAACATAAACACCCAGTTTGGCTCTCAAACTGCTTCCGGCTGGTTCTTTTGTTGCTGCTTGAAGACAAAAATAGAATCATGTGAACAGCGAATGCCAAGTCTGTAAGTGACAAAGCCATGAGTTTTAAAGTATATCAAAACAAAGAGGTGTGTTGCTGAAACATACTACAAAGTTAGAGTGGAGAGAGCATTCACTTAACACAGCACATGGTGTATTGCGTAATTTTCAGCCAGATGTTATGTCAGCCATCGCTGAACCAATTTGTCTATGGCTTTCAGTAGAGTTTTGTTTAAAGTAGGAAAGCGGTTGCTAGAGGCAGAAGCAATTGTATCAAGGAATGAATGCAGGGTGATTTTTACGTTACCTCCCCTGGGTGTAGTTTATGTTTCTCATCTCCACTAACATAAGTGCCATGTAAGATTCTGGAAGCGTACATTCTACTTGAATGATTCCACTCAACACGTAAAATTGGATCCTTGGGAACCCCAGATATAATGAGGGCCCATACGGTATAGATATATCTGCTATGATGGGGATCATTCATGAAATAAAAAATAATTTTGGTTCCCACCCTCTATGGAGGTAATTTGGCTTTCAAGGCAAATGCAGTGTGCATTTTGCTCAAGTGATTTTGGTTAGATCCCTTAGGTCAGTGGTTCCCAACCTGTGGGTCGGGACCCCTTGGGGGGGTCGAACGACCATTTCAGAGGGGTTGACATGAGCCAGTTAAGAAAAAGGCACAAATGGCTTGGGTCTGGAGGAGGAGGGGGAGGAAGGAGGGGAGAGTGAGTTACAACTTGATAGGTTGGAGGGGATGTCAGTCAATGGTACCAGAGGCTGCGATTGCCTGAGGATGCCTGTAGAAGGAAGTTCTCTATGGCACCTGCGGCAGTGGCCTGTCAAAGGGGGCTTGTGGCCTCTTCCAAGCAGGGCAAGGGGTTACCACAACATGAGGAACTGTATTAAAGGGTCGTGGCATTAGGAAGGTTGAGAACCACAGCCTTAGGTGATGACCCAAATGGAATGTCCAACCCTAATGTAGTCTTTAGGATGTTCTGTCTCCCCATTAAAGCCCAATATGGCATACCCATCCAAAACATTCTCCAAACATTGACCACCAGCCCTTAAGGATGGCCCCAGGGTTGCTTGCTGACCAGGAGAACTCAGCCTAGTATACTCCTGTGCTTTTAATAGCAGCTTTGGTGTGCAGAAAATCAGAAGGTGAAGCTTTTCATAACCTCAAGATGAGCCTTATTATCCACCAGCAACGATAAACTTGAGAAAAAGCACAGGAGCAGAGGCTTCCAGAAAAGTTTACCCCTCTTTTGAAAGAATGGCCTAAAATAAATTACTTTTTTCTCAGCTTTGTCTGCCTGTCAGTTCAGCTGCTCCCCAGTTTTGCAACAGCAAGGCAGGTCCAGTTTGATGTGCCCATTTCCTTAGTTTTGAGTACCGCTGATCAAGTGTACACAGAGCGGGTACAACAAGTCTGTTATTTCCTCTATGTTTCCAGCATGCACTGATCCTTAAGATTGCATTTTTGCACTCTTCCAGACGAATAGGAGCAAACCAAATGGAGGTGGATATAAAGGTACTAATTAAAGAACTGTGAGGAAGGGATCACTCTTTCATGAGATTTTAATGGGAAGGAAATGAAATATGCAGAGGCCCCGTTCCCTCCAGATGAGGAAGGCAGCTGAACATAATCAATGTTTCATGATTACTTCATGTCAAATGTGCAAAGAGAAAAGGCCTGAGCTCACCATCCTCTTAATCCCATTTGCTGGAGGATTCAGAACAATTGAAGAGTAAACTGTGGGTCACGGTCAGCTGAAACTTGTCCTTTTACTGCAGAGTGAACAGATCTGCTCTCACCCACCATACCTGGCACATGTTGGGTAACAGAACCCATCCTCCCTATCCAGAATGGCTTCTGGCTGATGGGAACTGAACAAATCCTTTGTGAATTACAATCCCATGGATCCAGTAGACATGAGGTTTGGGAAAGCTGTAATGCAGGGGTTGGACAACATCTGGCTCCCCAGAAGCTGTTCATTTAAGATTCAGCCCGGGCCAGAATAGCTGAGGGAGGACAAGAATTGGCATCAACAAGACCTGCAATGGCATTTGGAAATTTACTACTAGGAAGAATGCCTATACTGACAGACATGCTGAAGGCATTCAGAACTGAGTAGCAGAAAGACGGTTCTCCAAAGAACAGGGCATCCTCATACCTCTAGTCAAGTCTGGATGGTTTCAGCACACCCTTTTAGTCTTTCTTCTCAAAGCAACATTCAAGACAATGAATCACCCTTTCCAAAAATGAAGCAGGTTGCCACTTGCACAGCATTTGGTTAATCAATAATCTTTGGTATACATGTCCTTATTTGTGGCATTCGGAAGAAAGCCATCCAGGGAGAGCCACTCCTAACATTTATTGAGGTACAGTGATCCCCTGCCTATCGCGGGGGTTAGGGACCTGACCTGACCCGCGATAATTGAAAATCCACTCTATGTGGATGCAGGTCAGGTGTGGCCTGGGGGGGCTAGCTGGGGGCCCTTGTACTTACCCCCAGCCTGGCCCTACCCCGAACGGGCCTGTGAGAGCCTTCCTGGGCCATGAGGCCCCAAAAGGGATCTCCCTACAAACTGGAAGTGACTTCCCATAAGCTGGAAATCATTTCTGAGGCGTCACTTCTGGTTCACAGAGAGGCCCTTTTGGGGCCTCCAGAAGGCCCAGGAAGGCCCTCAAAGGCCTGTTCGGGGCAGCTCCAGTCCTGGGGTAAGTATGGAAGGTTGAAACAGGACTTTTCCCTCTTACCCTAGGGGGCCTTTTTTCATATACTGTGGTCCTGCAATATAGCGGGACCGCATTATATGAACCGCAAAAGGGCAGGGGACCACTGTAACCTGAAAAAGATCCCAGGGCTGAGCTCAGGTTTTAAACGGACACTGCAAGCAAATATCTGGTGGTTTTGGCTGGTCTTCAATCAGTTTGATATGCCACCTTGATAATGATTAAAGTATTTAATTCAAGGGTGGGCACTTTTTGGCATCCCTTTTGTTCTACTAGAATCCCAAGGTGACCCACCCGCCAAAGCCTGGTGAAAGGGATGTACACCTTGAATCAAAGAAAGCTGAGTGCAGGAATTTGTTTTGAGTACCAGAATGAACACAATTTATAATCTTTCCACTCAAAATCTACTCCTTTCTGAGGAAGTGAGATTATCAGCTTGAAATGTTAGTCTGTTAGACATCCAAGAGGAATATATTAGCCAAGAATATAAATTCTCATATGCATTATGAAACTGAAAGACCAAAATATAACTCTTTTTCTCTAACAGCCCATTAAGTATTAATCTCAGCCATATTGGTATAGCACTTGAAATTTGATAGAATTTAGGTGAATAGATAAAATATAATTGGTCGAGGATGCCTATTATTTACTAATTTTTGTAGATTAGACAGGATATCTTAAAAGTCAAATTTGCTATCTTCACTTTTTGTATTAGATGAAAACAGATATAAATGTATGCCTATCCTATACTAAGCTAAGCAAATAGATTTTAAGTTGCTTAGTAAAATGAAGAATTATTGACATGGTTAAGATTAAATAGGCTAGCTTAATATAGTACTTCGTTATTTTCATTCCTTGTACTAGATGAAAAGATAGAGATAAGTAATGATGAATATAATGATAGAAAAGAAATATGTAAATTTGGAATATTTCAAACACTTGGCCTGAAATACTGGGAAAAATTTTGTATTTCAACTATGTAACACGGCAACACGCAAACAATATATTTGTTTTAGGTTTAGAAAAAATCAATAAAATATTAATTAAAAATCTACGCCTTTCTCTCCCAAGCTTTCTGCGTTTAACTAAATTCCTAATTTTATGATGATAGTTATAATTTAGAGTCTGAGGGAAGAAGGACACAGTCACCATTTATGCTATTTTAAGTTTCAGAAATCCTTGCCTATCCACTGCAAGTCATCCGAAGCTTTGCCATATGTCCACCCCTGACTTAGAACACTGGATCCACTCCACCACAGAGCTCACTTCGTGATCTGCCTAAAGGTCCTGGGAGTTCTCTGTTTCAGCCTAACCAAGGAAATATTCTAGGGGAAAAGAAATAGTTGGTGCCTTGGAGATCAAAACCAAAGCAATGGAGAATCATGCCCAGAATGGTTTAATTGGGTGAGCCTCAGATCGATTTTTAAACTGCAAAAATAAGGGCTAGAAAATAGATATATCTTAAAATGAGATGGAAATCACAAATATGAGGTCACCCTGATGGTTGATAACTCTGTGTTTGCTTCCAAGTGAGCAAACCCTTGCTGTGGCTTCATCTGTTATCTCATCCCAGGAAGCTTAATGAATGACCTGCTCTCCGTTTACAAAGAAACAATAATTCTGCTGCCTAGAAATTACCATGGAGTGAGATACAAAGGGGGGGGATGAATTGTTGTCTGATCTCAGGAGGGGAGTGCCAAGGAAAAACATTGACTAGGGAATCATAATGAGGAGAATCATGCGGTTCTGAAATGGCTTCTCGCCAAACTTGGCAAAGGGACCATGATCATCTTCCATGTTATGAGAACAAGAGAATTGTGATACCACTCTCCTGTAACAACATATTGACTGTCTCTCTGTGGATAATTGCTGTTTATGAATACACAGAAGAATAACTATATATCTGTCATGAGAGCAACGCATCTGGCAGACAAGTGGGCAGAAGCATGTGGAGCTGCTTGGAACAATGGATTGGACGTCCGGCCGGCGTTGGGTTCTCAAAACAGGAGAACTTTCTCCTGGAACCCAAGGCTGGTGCTTACTGGACTCAATTACCTATCCACCCAGCTAGCTTGCTCAGTAGTAGGGAAGACAAAGAGAACAGTAGGATCCAACAGCATCTGAAGGGCTGTGCTCAACCCCAAGCCCATTAATCTCAGCTTGTCGTGTGAGATGGATCAAGAGAGAGAAAGCTGGAGCCCTGCAGATGATGTTGCCCCCCAGTGCTCATCAGCCCTGCTGTTATCCTAGGATGATGGGCAAATTAATAATAAAAACAACAACTGGAGGAAGAGCCCCACCCTGCCCGCCCTGATATAGGAGTCCTATTGGACTATGTGCTAGGCTGCATTATGGTGGAAGCCCCCAATGGTCTCTCTCTCTCTCTCTCTCTCTCATCAGCTTTGAGTGCAAGGTTTGGTTGGATTATGGCAGGGAGGGTGGAGGACTGAGCTCTCCCTCCCCAGCAGAGATGCTCTGGATCCTCTTCTGGAATACTGTACTTGCAGCTGCTATTTCTTGGTATTTAAAAACCCAGTCATGTTCAATCCAAGAACGCAACTAACACCACATGTCCTTTAGACTTGATCGTAAAGCTTTCCACAGACTCTGGCGTGGCACAGGCTACAGGATTTCTACAATAATGAAGGCACTTTGCCCTTAATATTTTGATCATCTCTTTTCAGCTCAATAATAATAATTGTAATCTAGGCACATTCCTGAAGGAGGGAGAAGAAAACTACCTCTTTGGGGCCACAGTACCTTTGCACAGGAAATGAGTCCAGGGATGGGCATGTAGCACGGAGTAAAAAGGGGCCAGGATTTGCCACTGAGCACAGCCTGCCCTTCTGTCAACAGTGTTGCTCATCAGCGCATGACCTATTGCTTCCAAGCACTGGAGGAAACATCCTATTAATAATGATTAATATCTTGATTGCCAGTTTGGGAGATTGCTTGTATTTAAACAGTCATTTGTGATCTTCCTGATAGGACCGAGAGGAAGCAGGTTTGCAGAAGGTAGGTGAAAGAGTTCCAGATACAAAGAGGGTTTGGAGGCCCTGGTTAACAGGCATTTGTTTATACTTATTTGTTTTATTTGTTTATTTTGAATATTTTTACCCCACCTTTCTCCTTGGAAAAGAATCCAAGGTGGCTTACAATAATAAGAGATGTTGTTCCCTGCTTACTCGTTGCCAAAAATTCTGAATGCTCATCTGCCGAAGACAGGCTGTGTCCTTCTGTAAGGAGACACGTGTGTACCACAAGCACCTCCCCCCCCCAAGTACCTTTTCCTAGATGACCTACTATATATCAACTTTTTGCAGACTGCCATTATCCAGATGTGTTGGATTACAACTTCCACCATGGCCAGCCAGCTTGGTCCATGTGGACAATAGGAGCAGTAGTTTACCCTGTCAGGAGGGCATCAGGTTGCAGAAGGTTGTCCCATGTTTTGCCTGCTGGGAGAAAAGTGAATCATTTCTGACATTGGTGGCACAGTGGTTAAATGCCTGTACTGCAGCTAAAACTGTGCTCACGACCTGAGGTTCAGTCCCAGGTAGCAGGCTCATGGTTGACTCAGCCTTCCATCCTTCCCAGGACGGTAAATTGAGTACCCAGCTTGCTGGGGGGGGGGCAATGTGTAGCCTGCATGCTGTAACTAAAACTGTAAACCACCCAGAGACTACTTGAAGTGGTATGGGGTGGTATATAAGCAGAACACTTTATACATGGAAAACCCCGTTGGCCTAGATTATTTATTACACTATCCTAATCTTCTTCAATGAACATAATGTAACATCACCCCCTTTTCCCTTGTAGCAGCCTTGTAAGGTTAGATATACAGCTCAAATTCGATTCTCTTCTTCCTTTCTCTTTCTGACACACACACACACACACACACACACACACACACACACACACACACAGAGAGAGAGAGAGAGAGAGAGAGAGAGAGAGAGAGAGAGAGAGAGAGAGAGAGAGAGAGAGAGAGAGAGAGAGAGAGAGAGAGAAGAGAGAGAGATGTAAGCAGAGATTTGAATCCTTGTCTCTCCAATCTAAATCCAATACTGATGCCCTTCAATTGCGTTGGATTACAATTCTCTTCTTCCCCATCTATAATAGCCAAAAGGCATGATGCCTGGAAGGGTACAGATGTTTTACTGTAGTTCCAATAGTAAGGGTGACACCAAGGTGTGCTGGTGGTAGTAGTAAGAATGGTCCATCCAACCAACCACACTGTCTTTCCATTGAGGCTTCCAGGGATGAAGTGCGGATGTGCTAATTTTAGGTGCTATGTATAAAAAAAGGATTGGATCCTTTCTTGTGTAAGCTTCAGTAGGAGCAAGTCCCGCTGAGTCCAATGGGGAGAAATGGGGCCAAGTGAGGGTGCCTAGGATGTGAGCTTTAACTGGAGATTGACTATTATGTGCTGAGATACCTTGTGTTTGTTCCTTTTGAGCTCCTGTATGAGAAGCACCCTTTGTGTGTTTCTTCTGCCGAGTACTGCTATTTTAAACTAGTAAGCTGTTTCTCTGACAGCATTGTGAAGCCTTTTCTGTAAAGAAGGTGAAGGTTTATCTGTTAATTCTCTTCTCCTTGACAGGCTCCTGTCAAAAGCCCTGGGCCACTGAATCAGGGGCTTAAAAAATAGTGGAAACTACCTCCCCCCCCACCAGTTTAGCCACACCCCCTCCTTACTTTGACAGATTATTTTTTGTAATCATTCCAGGTTAGCTTGGTTGCCAGCTTGATCTCTATTTTTGCTTTTTCCTTGAATAACTTGGAAAAGTTACTTTTGTGACCTAAAACTCCCAGAATAAATATGCTGATGGGGGATTGTGGGAGCTGTAGTACACCCCCCCAAAAAAAAAACCACACAAGCTCTGCTCCTTTCCCCCTTTCCCCTTTGTCAGCTATTTCATCTACTGAAGAAGACATACCATCTATGGAAAATAAGTGATCATAATCTGTTTTGTCATAGTAGATGGTTCTTCAGGAGCACTGCATACATTCAACTGAGAGTTATCACTAACACTTTCTGACAAGGTTTCAACTTTTTCTCTCTCCATATTATTAATGAATCTAATTTTTCTTTTCTACTTAGTTTTCATTCTGGCATCTTAGGCCCTTTGTACACGACCCCTAAACTCCGGGGCAAATGGCTCCCAGCTCCGGAGCTTAAAAATGTTTCCCCACCAGCTCTGGAGTTTACAGGAAATTAAGTGCAACCACGCCCACTTCAGCGCGTCCCAGCGCACCTTTCAAGTACCTGCTCTCTGGAGGTGAAAATTCTTTGATGTGGTGTAACGATAGTGAGTGCGGGGCTCTCCTCGCTTCTGTTTCTTGTTTTTGGGCTCCCGCCCCTTTAAGAGCTACTGGAATGTTGCCACGGCAAGAGCAAGAGGCAGAAAGGAGGTGAGCCAAGTCTCTTTTCTTCCTGTTTTTTCTCCCTCCCCTCACACAGCCAGCAGCCAGGAGTGCGGAGGGGGTGGGGACGCAGGAAGAGCAACAAACCCCTAAGATCTCTGGTCCGAATTTAAGTGGCCAGCGGATCTTAGGGGTCGTGTGAAAAGGCCCTTAGTTATAATAGTTTATTTCCACGCCTTAGTCATAACAGTAACATAGTTCATAGTATTTATGGATTAGGGTCCAATCTGTATTGAGCACCATCTTTTTCTATTATGGTTTGAACTCCAAGCTGAGAAAACTTTGCCAACTAACATGTCTGCATTCCAAGATACCGTTAAAAGCACTAATTGTTGATAATACTATTGTTAGCTCCAGTTATACGGGACCAGAGTCCAAAATTAGCAGATTGCTATTTTAGCATAATAACAACTCGTGATCAAAACAAGGAGAAAAAGGAGCCATGCAAGTGAGCCTGGATCTAGAAAAAAACATTTGTAAAGGAGTGCCATGTTTGTTGAGAACTAATGGATTAAAGAAATTCAAAATAAACTGGTGGCAATAATTTAACTGATCATTCCCTTGGATGTTTGGAACCCAAACACTGGTTATGAAAGGACCACATGCACGAGCTTACAGCCTGCATTTTTTGCAAAGGTGATACTCCAGGCTACTGATAGAAACATAAAAAAGAGGCTTGCATCGATGGGTCTTTGATGCCTGTCCTACACTGAAGAATACTTAAGTACAGTACGAATACCTTCTGTGGGACTGCAATAATATTGATGGGACTCTTAAAAAATGCTACCTAATAACAAGGATGGACCGTAAGAAAAGGAAGGACAATAGTTCTTGGTGGCAGCACATCATTTTGCTGAAGTGCTGAAACTGCTCCTTTGTATACATTTGCCACCTTGGTCAAATGCCACAGCACTGGTGCTTACACTCTTAACGTTGGTGTTACCTACACTATCACGTTGATTCCAGCTTTTGACAATTGCAGGAGTGTTTCTGAGCCATATGAGCTCTTTCCAGAGTGGATTTACTACTGCTATCCCCCAGTGAGGCTGTACGGCAATGGTGGCGGTAGATTTTGAACCCACGTCTCTTGTGTTCTGTCCCAGTGCTCTTTCCACTAAGCATCATTATGCAAGGTGCCTGTGTGAGTGAACGAAGAGTCTGTAGGTAGAAAGGAGCAGGAAGGGAGAGATGGATGCTATAGACAGATGAGAGGCAACTTGCTGCCTTTCAGGATGTTAACAGAAAGAGAAACAAAAGTATTGTGGCACTTGCAGGATTAAAAGGTTCGTTTCAACATGGGTGTTTGTGGATCAAAATCTATTTCCTCTGGCACAGGACAATTTTTGTTCTCAGACAATTGTTAGGCCTCAGGACTATATACTTCCATGTACTGTAGCTGCACAGTGTAGATGGTCATGTGGATGGGAACCAAATGGGACACAGTTATGTTCAGACAAAATCAATGAAAAAATAAAACAAAACACAAGACAAAAAACAACATGTGCCACCTTAAAGACTAACTTTCATATTTTAACGTAACGTTACCCACCCTCACCCAGATCTGGTTTCTGTCTCTTTAGGAATTTTCACAACAGAGCCTGCATGCAAGTATACCTACATATACAGCGAATGAATATTTTGGTATGAAACATATATTCCATTACATATTGCACACCTCATTCTACTGCTATATGTCTGAAGAAGTGGACGTGTCCACAAAACGTTACATTAAAATATGAAACTTAGTCTTTAAGGTGCCACATTTTGTGTCTTTTGTTTGGTTTTGAATGGTACACAAAACTCTAGGTTAAACTAGCCTATTAATATAAAGAAAGTGCTACAAGCATCTGAATTTCAGCTTCTAAATGCACACTGGATTTTATGACAGCTGTTGTCATTTTTCAAGTTCACTACCCACTGTTCCTCTATCCCATTCTACTCAGTCTTCAGACTCAGAGTTATTAGCAGTCATTTAAATCGGCAGTCTAAATATTTTATTCCTTATGGTCATCCTGGCAATAGGCAGAGTAATTAGCCGATGTAAACTGTGGATTAACATTCCAAAAAAACTCACATTGAAATAAATCCAGCATCCACAATACTTTTCATTTTTTTTCGTTAGACATACTGAAATAGGTTACAACAGCTATCTGGACTTTGAGTCATGGCAACTGGACTTCTTTTCTTGTTGGACTGAAACATTTCAGTACTCATCCAAGTAGCCTCTTCAGTCTGAGGAAGGTTGGTAGGATTTATCCTCCATGTTGGTTTCCCTTCACCCTGGTCTGAATAGGCAATGACCATTTGTGTGTGTGTGCATGAACTGATGCATGTGTGGTTATGCAGCCCCTCCTACCACCCATTAAGCCTGGGTCACTAGCAGTGGCCTTCCTGGTGGAGATGTGAAATTGTTCTGATTTGTCTGGGGATCTGAGGCCCTCACCTCTGTTGAGAGGGGGATTTTCAATACACACATGAATGGCTTCCCTGTTCCCTCTCATAAACCACCTATCTTCTTTGTTTAAGCTGCACACATCTTTGTCATTTACAGTACTTATTTATACATTATAGCCTTCCAGATGTTATTACACAACAGGTCCCATAATTCTTAATTGGCTAGAGTCATGAGACCCGTACTATACAGTATCTGGAGCATCGGATCCCAAGATGATTCTTCACATTTGCAGTCTCCAACATGGAACTTTAATTTCAAATCCCTCAACATTTAGTCAGGATGAATTGAGGACTTTTTACTTCCTCCACCAGCTACAAGCTTGGCAAAACTTCCTAGTTCTAAAGACCCCAAAACTCACCTTCTTTGCATATTTTAGTGGTCCAGCCAAGGTATTGCTGAACTCTGGTTTTTTTTATCATAAACCACAAGTGTGTGTGTGTGTGTGTGTGTGTGTGTGTGTGTGTGTTTAAATCGCTCATGAGCAACAAACAGAAAACCACACTATACTTCCCGGACACTTACAGGATAGAAAACAGAACAGGTTTTCAGGGCCTGGTTTTCCCGCTATTGCAACATCCCCAAACATAGGATTTATTCCTTCCCCCTAAATGTGTTAAAAGTTAAAGCAGTGCATCTGAAACACCTTCAGGATTTAAAAACGCCTCAGCTTCCCTAACTCGTCCTAATGGGCAAAGTACTGTACATGGAAGATTTTGGGTTCCCCTCTATGGAATGTCATTCGCCTCCTGGAAAGGGAGTGGTTAAAAATATCCCAGAAAGATGTTTTATCACTAGCTTTCTCTTTCTACAACCTTAGATCACTCTCCCTACAATATTTTAAAAGGCAAAGTTAAGAGCACAGAGCAAGATTTCTGGTGTAATTCAGCCCAGCCGCATCTTCTGACATTCATAGGTTAAAGGTAAAGGTTTCCCCCCGCACATGCGTGCTAGTCGTTCCCGACTCTAGGGGCGGTGCTCATCTCCGTTTTCAAGCCGAAGAGCCAGTGTCGTGTAAGTCCATGGCCACGTGGCCGGTATGGCTGCAAGGAAACACTGTTTTATCTTCCTGCTTTTTATGGCAGTACCTATTTATCTACTTGTATTTACATGCTTTCAAACTGCTAGGTTGGTAGGAGCTGGGGTTATCAGTGGGCGATCGCTTTGCTGCATGGCACCTGGGATTCCAACTGCGGAGCTGCTGATGTTGCAGCTGACTGCTGAGCTATCACGCAGACATTCACATACTTTTAAAAACGATGCCCTTTATTGGCATCCATTTCCATCCACTGGCGCTCACACCAGGAGACCACGTGTGAAGGATGTGCCACGAGTTCTGGAGCTTGAGAAGTGCAAACTGTATTGCCACTTTCATCAGTCTCAACTGTTGCCACATGTCTGGCGAAGGGGACGTGTCCCCCAAAAGCTCATCTTAAAATATCCTAATGCAGCCATGGCGAACCTTTTAGAGACGGAGTGCCCAAACTGCTATTCAAAACCCGCGAATCTTTCGCAAAGTGCCAATACAGCCATTCAACCTGAATACAGGAGGCTGTGAAGGGGACGATGTCTGATGCCCACAGAAAGGGCTCCGAGTGCCACCTCTTTGGCACCGACCCATGCCAGAGGTTCGCCAACACTGTCCTAATTCATCTTTAAGGCGGCACATGTTTTTTAAAAACTTTTTGTTTTGTTTCGCTTCAGGCAGGCTTCCGTGCTGCGCAGAGCTCTTCGCCACAAGGCGGTGGTTAGAAGAGCGCTGCCCTCCGGTGGACCAAGAGGCGAATGCAAAGGCATTCTCTGCCGTGAACCTCGGCGCCGCGGGAGCAGCAACGCGCGTGCGCACTCTCACCCCGCTCGTTCTGCGACGGCCGGCGCTCTCTTCCACGCCGGTGAAGCCCCGCCCCCTCAGTTATTCGGCAAAAGCCTGCGGGCGGCCGCTTTTCCCTCCCTCCCTCCCTCCTTCCTTTTCTGCGTTGGTTTGCCGTCTGAACCCTCCCGCTTGCCGTAGTCAAGTGATCTGGGGGGTGGGGTAGGGTTGGGGGGGGGGTTGCCGGGGCACCCCTGGAGAGCCAGGCCGTTAAAAAAAACCAGGCCCATGGTTACCCCGCGCCGCGATGGCTCCGGACCCCTGGTGAGTCCCTCGCAGCGGCGGAGAGGCGCTCCTTGCGGCTCCAGGGAGGCCGAGCAATGAGAAAAGGGACTTTTAGCCTGGGCGTTGTAGTAGTGGTAGCGGTGGTGGTGGTGGGAGGCAGGCGAGGGGGACAGGGGGCTCTCAGGCACCCCCGGCCCGGCCCTGTCAGTGCTTGTTTGGGGCGCCTTGACGCCATGACAGGCGGGGGGAGGGAGGGAGGGAAGGACCGGCTGCCTTTCCTGACCGTCGTCGCCTCCCCCTCCCTCTCCCCCTCGCTGTCCAGCCAAAAGGGGGAACAGTTCCCTGGGGGCACACCTTTCGCCAGATGCCTCTTCTGCCATTGGGGCACAAAGGGACTCCAAACTCTTGGGCGACCACCCCCAGAAGCCTCCCGTGAGCTCAGCCCGTGGCCGGGAAGCCTTGGTAGTCCAAGCATCAGAGGCGGGACGAAATAACGAAAGGCGACCTCCCCTGCACCTTCCACAGGTGCGCCTCGGCGAGGGCGTTTAAAACAAAGAGAATCGCCCCGTAGATGACGATGGGGGGTTGCGAGTCCTCGCAAGGAGAGTCAAGCCCTTCCTCCCAAACCCCGTCTCTCACGAGCATCACATTCTGTTCTTGTTTGTTCAGGACCGTCTTATGCTTTCTGGCAAATTCATAGCTGTGCTCCCGGACCGCTAGTCAAAGTGCTGCCCCCTTCTGTTTAAAACCACTTTCTATCTAAGCCGTATGTACAATATTCTGAAATTCATGCCTGTAATATGACTAAAGAAATAAACAAAGGACACATTATGGATATTTACAGAATCAAGGACCGGGGTCTTTTGCCGTCCAGTGTTACAAACAATTGTGGACGGTGAGCTGCTGACTAACATCTTCTGGTTTGAGAATGGGGAATTGAGGGACATCTTACAGCATTAAAAGACAACATTAAAGCTACAAGAGAACACAAGCAGTTAAAAGAGAGACTAAAAATTCCATGTAAAAGTTATGAGGGATAGCTATCCTTTTCTGCCATTTAATTATAATATTTTATTGTAAATTGACTGCTCAGATTAGATTTACGATTAATCGTTCTTAGATTGACAGTGGAGCAAATTATGGTTCTTTAAATTTTGTACTGTAGCTCACACCATTTCTCACCCTGGTTTTCTCATGGAAGGGTTGATGAGAGTTCTAGTCCAGTGACATCTAACTGCATTTCATTCATTCCTGGATTACACCAATTGAAATGTGCAATGTATATTAGTAGTGGCTAACTCAAATTCCATTTACAGTACTCCGGTGGGTCTGTTTCAATTACGGCTAAGCCAGGATTCAAACCGCAGAACTTAATATGGAAAAACATGTCATATGTTGAGCCTTTCACAGCATAGTGGTACTGGACTAATGGATTTCAGTGTGGTTGCTTCATGTTCCTGTATTGTAGAACTCATCCATGCTTCATTATTTTGTGTGAAAGGCTTATGTGACTCCTCAACAAAAGAGCTGCAGTGCCTTCTGTCTTAGTTCAGGTGTTACATGGCCCAAACTAAAGGTTTGCCATCCTCAGCCAGCCTCCCCCAAACCTCTTCACAGTTGCTTGCACAGAGTTTACATCTCAGCACTGCCATTTTTGGGAAGGATGCAGAGACCAGAGGCTGATGCCAAAATGTGGGTAGCAGCAGCCACGGGAAGACTCAGATGGGCATTTACTTGGCCTGTGCCTTCATTCTCTCCCAGTGTTGCCATATCTGCTGAATAAATATGCTTGGACTATGAGAGGCTCGATGTACAATTATATACATTTGAATGGCTTTTGTTTTGGGCATCTCTCACATGCGTACTCCCCCTAAGTTGGAAAATGTTGGAATTCTGTACAAGCTATCGTGTCCCATGACTGAAATTATTACTAGGGCATTTTCTCCAATAGATAGCTTGAATATGATTTGGGTAGTCCAAGCATGATGTATCATAGATACAACTCTGTTGACGTATATTGTGGAAAATGCTATAGGATTGGGATGGTGTGATTCACATTTTTTTTGTTTACTACATCTGGTAAAAGCTAATATGTATCATACAGAATTTCTGTGTGTTGTGTCGTTACAGTCGTGACCAACTCTTCGTGGCTCCATGTCCATGGAGTTTCCTTGGCAGGAATACTGGAGTGGTTTGCTAGTTCCTACTCCAGGCGCCTACAGCACCTGGTATTCCCTGGTGGTCCCACATCCAAGTACTAACCAGGACCGACCATGCTTAGCTTCTGAAATCGGGCGAGATCAGACGTGCTTAGGGTAATTTTTCCTCCTCTGCTGGAGACTTCTACTTAAAAAAAAAAGGTGCATTCATATTGTTTCAGGTTCTCTGATCACTTGAGCGGATGTAGAAAGGCATGTGCAGAAGGGACCTGGTTAGTGTAATGTTGCAGTGACAGGCATTGGGAAGGAGGGAGGGATCTTTACAAATAATTCCATTTCTTCTTAATATTTTAAAGGCTTTATGCCCATGCTTTTGCCTTGTTTGCAGTTGAATAACGTAGTTCTTCTGTTGCCATACCTCTTGCAAATGAGGCAGGCTACAGAAGAGGTACAGTATATCAACAAACTGCAAACAATACTATTGCTCAATGTTCTCCTCTCTCCTTATGTGGCCAGTTAATACAATTTTATTTGAGGAAACTTAATGTCCTAGGGACAACTCCACAGTGAGTCAGTTTGTATTTTTCTCATTGTGCAGCCACACTCTTGTGTTTTGTTTTCAAACCATACTTATGATTTGTTTTGGGTGGAGAAATGTATCACTGTGTTTGGCTTTTTTACAATATCAGTTTCTGTTTGCTCTCCAGGATTATTTTAGTGTTGCATGGTACATGGGAAATTGAAAGCAGATGCACAGTTCATAGTGAGCATGCCTGCCTTCTGTACAGTGTTCTCTCTGAATGATATTTAAAGCATTAAGGGAGATACAGACCTTCAGACACGCAGTAAATGGAAGTAATCTGTTGAGGATCATTTCCCTAAGTGACCCTGTCTCTATGGTGTACAGGCCAAAGTGTTTGCACCATTTTAGCAGTAGATATTTCTGAAATGTGTTATCCCATGTGTTCAAAGTATTCATGAAATAGGTTTAATTATTGCTGCACAAGTGTGCAGCAGTGATCTTATGTTGGCACAGCAAATCAACATTCTATAAGGCAGTTCTAAAAATTGGGAAAGCCCACAAAAACTGCTTTTAAACTAGTATCACTCTCCTCTTTTTTGGTGCCAAATTTGTGGAAGTTTGGGCAAAAGTTTTTTTTGTGTTAGTTTTTTTAAAAAAACAATAAAAAGCAAAGTGTTCTGCTTTTATACCTTCCCATACCACTTCAAGTAGTCTCTGGGCAGTTTACAGTTTAATTATGCAGGCTACACATTGCCCCCCCCCCCAGCAGGCTGGGTATTCATTTTACCGATCTTGGAAGAATGGAAGGCTGAGTCAACCATGAGCCTGCTAACTGGGACTGAACCCCAGGTACAGGCATTTAACCACTACACCACAGGGCTTCTAAAATAGTCACCTCCCCATTTAGAAATAAGCAACCCCAAACATTCCCAGATTTGGAACATCACATAAATTAACTGTTTTGAAAGACAATCCTTGGCTCTACCTATTTTTGTTGTTGTTGTTGAAAGAATCAAAACTTTAGGGACTAAACTATTGATCCTCAAAAAAGGCAATTCAAAAGGAAAAAACAGTTGCTTTTATTATAAGACTTGAGGATGCATAGTAAGGGCTAACAAGCAGGAATGTTGCAAAATGAATCATTTTGTATATAGGTAGCAGAGGAAAATGTTTAAAGATAAAGGCTGCCATAGAAATAGACTAAAAAGATGGGTTTTATTTAAAGAGTAAAACACCCAGAAATTTGTTTTCAAAAAAGTACAGTAAGAACTTTGCATCCACAGGGGATGAGTTCCATAATCTACTGCAGATGCCTGAAGCCACAGGTAGGAGGGAACCCTGTGTATATATCATACAAATGAGTAGGACAAAGGCCACAAGGGAATGCAGGCGTATGTTGTATATAGAGCTTCAGGAAACCATAGATAACAATCTCACAGATATGAGGAGCTTGCATTCCTTTTAAAGGAATGGGAGTCTTCCAGAAATGAGAATATTTTGCCATGTATCTTCAGTAAATGTGTTAGGAGAGCTTTGATGCGTATATCCTGTCATAGTCTCCTACCAATGTTGCCATTCCACCCATCTCATTATACTGTATACTTGCCTGGTAAAAATAAAACTCCAAAGATGTTATGTGTCGACAAGTCACTTCTGATGTTTTCTCTTTTTGCTGCCACCTTTCCTGTAATATTGTCTTTTCCAATACTTTCTGCTCAGATCATGCAGGTGTAGATTCCTTTGTTGAGTCAGCCCTTCCCATCTTAGCGCTTCTTTTCTTACTGCCCCCTCCTTTTCTCAGTGACTTTTCGGGTCAATTCTTACATGTCCAAGGTAGGAAAACCTCTTTTTACTCATTTTATGCTCTAGAAGTATATTCTCCAATCTTGTGATGTACTAGTTGCACTCTATTCAGTACTGGTTAGGCCTCATGTTGAGTATTGTTTTTAAGTTCAGGACACCACATTTCAAGAAGGATTCTGACAAACTGGAACATGTTCAGAGAAGGACATGAAAGATGATTATGGGACTGGAAACCGAGTCTAATGAGAAAAAGCTGAAAGACTTGGGCATAGTTAGCCTTGAGAAAAGACGACTGAGTGGAGATATGACAGCACTTTTCAAATACAGTACTTGAAAAGCTGTCATACAGAGGAGGAGCAAGATCCAGTCTCGATCATCCTAAAATGCAGGATAACTATGGGCTCAAGTTACCGGAACCCAGATTTCAATTGAATATTAGGAAAAACTTCCTAACGGTATGATTTGTATTCCTGCCTTGAATGGGAGGTTGCACATAATGGCCTTGTAGGTCCCATCCAGTTTAATGGTTTTACGATTTTATGGATGGTTTTGACTTTGATTTCAAGTGACAACCTTTGCTAACTCTAAACCTCCCCCTTTTTTATTTCAAGAAGATGAGGAGACATCTTGTGAAAAACATGCAGAAACATGTTTGTAGAACAAAAGTTTGGAAATTGAATGGTTGCATTCTAGTTTGCATTCTGCAGAGTAGGCATGGCAACATTGGTTTACTTGAGAGGTTGAAGAGCACTGTGTGTCTTTGGTATGTGTGTTTCACTCATTAGCACCCTTGCTTAACTATTTCCTTAAGTCAAACAGAGTTCTCCAAAATATTTTGTCTGTGGAAGTGGACTTGCCCATGAATGTTCACATTAAAATATAACACTTTGTTTTTATTTATTTATTTATTTATTTATTTGACTTTTATACCGCCCATCTAGACCAAGGGCTACTCTGGGCGGTTTACAACATGTAACAACAAACAAAGGAATACATTTTAAAAACCAAAATACAAGGTACAAAATAAAATAAAATATACATAAATCAACAACAAGAACTAAAATGAAGCTAAAATGAAACTAAAAATGGCAAGAGATTTGATAAAATGGTTTAAAAATAGTGCCTTACTAAATGTTTAAAGAATCAGGGAATGCCATTCTATAGAGCCAGGTCTTCAATAGTTTTTTAAAAATTTGAAGCGAGGGTGCCAGCCGAATTTCAGGGGGTAGATGGTTCCATAATTGGGGAGCAACCACTGAGAAGGCCCTACTCCTTGTGATGCCACCATGCTTTTCTCCTTTTGTTTTTATATATGTGCAGCTCAAAATATTTTAGCACAAAGGGACTAGAGACATGTCCCAGTTGTTCTTGGTTGTGCCCTCCCCCAACAACAATCTTACAGTTTATGTGGTCTTCTTATGGGGTAATTCTACATGAGGGAAGTTGCTTTTGGAATTTATGTGTGATTTTATGTATACTTGAACTTTTGTTTTAAAAAAAACTTAGGAAATACATTTCTTTCAAAAACCTCCAGTATTGTGCTTCAGTATCTAAGATTCAGAACACTAGGAAATGGCTCAATACTGCTGCATAATATCATGCATGTTTTGTGGTCAAGAATAAGGATGCCAAAACTCAACATAGTAAAGTGACGCCTGAATGTTGACAACACTCATGTCGGTAGTTGTGATGGACTACAGCAGTGATTCCCAACCTTGGATCCCTATATGTTCGTGGACTGCAACTCCCAGAAATATTGGCCAGCGCAACTTGTGATGTATTAATCCAGGAACATCTGGGGACCAAGGGTGAGAACCACTGGTGTACAGGACACCCACTTTGATTCACTACCATTCACTACCCAGAACTTGACTCCTTTTTTATCATTTAACCATTTCCTACCCAAATACAAAGCAATTGCCTGGACTGTATTTCAGCAAATTCTCTAGGTATCAAAATGCCTAGGATAAATGGTGCTGAGAGTACAAGAGGATATTCTGTAGGTAATCTTGACAGCTGATAGTAATGTCATCCACATTTGCAATTTTAAGTTTGGCATCCTTTCCACCCTCTGAATAGTACAGTATTATATAGAAATTAAGCGATCATAGAACTGTAGAATTGGACCCATGGGTCACCAAGTCCAGCCCTATGCCAATGCAGGAGATATTAACACTGCAGTCAGGGTTAGATATCAGGCCATTTCCTGCAGTTTTGAATCATGGATTCAAAACAACGTATCTTACATTCATAAACTGTATCCCCCCTCTAAAGAACTGATTTGCCACTGTTCCTGAATATTTATAAATGCATATAACCCTGGATGCTGCTTGTTGCTTTAAAATTATGCTGGTGTGATAAAATATTTCCTGCAACGAAAACTGCTTTTCAACATATCCCATTTTATAATTGTCTAACATTTGTAACAATATATGTTACAATGTCTTCCTGATCTGTGAGCTACACTCAAAGGGATTTTCTTTCCAGTATGTAAGGTATGTTAGACTTCAGCACAGTTATTTTAGGAGGTACTGAAGTCAAACACTTAATGAACTTGTGTCGGATGAAAGCGTATGGTGAAAGCATCAGAAGTGTGCCTTAATTATATATCCTCTTATTTCAAAGGTTGTCGATGTATGATTCTACTTACCATACTGCCCAGGAGGTTGCAGAAAAGATTCAAGAGCGCAACAGGTATCAGAGGAATGGTGAGAGTACGACTAAGGTACAGTATTCAACAAAAACCATTTGCTTTATATTGTTCTACAAGAATAACAGAGAGTGTCTTTTTCCTGGAACCATCATGCTAAATCCACTAAAAGATATTCTTTTGTGTAACTTCAGAGCTTCTTTCCCTAGAGCAGCCTCTTGTAACCTGGTCCCAGGATGGAACCTTTTCCCTTAGTTGTTCATCAAATAACTGTGCTTGAAGACTGGATTGATTTATTTTCTTTTTGCCCCATTTCTGCAAGTTATGTTTATAAGAGAAACATCCAAAAACTTTTGCTTAGCTGGTGGTATCACCTTTTCTTGAACAGAATATTCAATAAATAAATAAATAAATAAATAAATAAATAAATAAATAAATAAATAAATAAAATAAAATAAAGAACCCGATCTCACAGATGCTAAGAGAAGATAACACCAAAAGTGTGGTTCTGACTAGGAATTGATTGATGGCAAAAATTAAGGATTTGCAAAATAAGTGGAAGAATATACTTAAGAAGCTCTTGCACAAACTGAAGTTAAAATCAAATGAACTTTTAGAGTACTTGCAATTCATTTATCAGATATATTAAGAGTTTAATAACAGGTAATTAAGAGTTTTAGCTTACCATATTAAAATGGAGATACAGAGGCAGTCACATTCCTTTTAATTAAAAATTCCAGACAGCAAAAACTTTTCAGTTTCAGTGAATGTAACCATCTGTTTATCAGGTTTTAAAAATCACACTAGTCCTTCACATTTTCCTTGAATTAGATTACTTCTTCTCTTCTGAACAAAGCAGGCTATCCTCTATTCACCAAACCATGGCGTTTTACTATCTTCAAAGATCGCCATAAATAAACTAGAAAAAGCAATTCAAAAATTAAAAACCTTCGGAGGTGCCTAGTTCAGATGGGCTCTATTACACCTTCTATAAAAGCTGAAATAAAAGAAGAATAAAAATTAAAGAAGGCAATATTGTTGTAGCACCTTCAAAACTAACTGCTATATTTTAATGTGAGTTTTTGTGGACAAGTCTACTTTCTTCTAGAAGATATGCATAGATGACATTTTTTCAGCCCTCTTCCTTTGTGATTTAATACTGTTTGTAAATCACATTCAAGATCTGTGGCAGCATGCCAGAATTGTTTTAATCCAATCCCTAAATGTGGCAGATATCTTTGTAGTACTGATTCATATTGCCCTAAGACAATTATCAATCAAAGTGTGAAGCTATTTACAAATATGCTGGTAGAGTAAACTCCCGTGACTCTAAATGCAAGCATTAAATTGGAGTCATAAGATTGAGGAAAACCTTGAATTAAGTGCAGCAACTATTAGATGTTGTATCCCACTAGAATTACACTAGAAATTCTTTTCTACCCCTCACTACTGCCTCATTTGATGTCTCCAGAGCTTTCAACAAACCAAAAAGACATAGATTTTTAAGGCATGTGAGGTGATGGAAATGGGAAGGGGACTTAGTTCCATACTTTGCTGTTCTTGTTCTGAACAAAAGACCTTACGTAAAAAATATGTTGATTCTTTCAAGCAGGGATGTATTTTATTGGTTTTTGCCACAGAGCTGTTAGCTAACATCCTAAACAATGATCTGAAGTTATGAGAGATTAATAATAATGACAAAATATACCTCTATAAATCTTTTATATTGATGAACTTCCAGTAACAGGTCTCTAACCCCTTGAATGAAATTCCCAGTATTAAACACATTAAATGAACATGGTGAATTTTCTGTTCTAGAACTCAACAAAAAAAATAAAAAATACTGGCCCATAACATGAATCATACTCTCAGAGATCAGCTAATTGCAATTACTAGTTTTCTGGCCAATGCTGTTTATTTAAAATACATTGGTATTACTCTACATTACAAAGTTACCTAAAATGTTCACTGACCAAGTTAAGCTTCTTTTACAATGGTGAAATAAATTTAAGCTTCCATAATCAGCTAACTGCAGTCAAGATGCCGTTCTTCTCAACATTTCAGTCTTTTGTGGAAAATGTATTATTATATCACCTGTTTAAACAATGTATTTCTCAAAATGGCAAATTTTATCTCCCATTTCATTAACAATCGTAAACAACCAGATACCCCTAATCTTTATGCCATGAATAAGGTATTATAGGAAGGTTAGGAATGTGAAACCTGAAATTGCACTAGCATACCCAGTTATGACAATTAAGAATTTGATCATTGGCTGTTAAGTAGACTCTTAGTTTAAGGTCAACATCTGAATTCTACTCAATGGTGAAGTATGAGGTATTCCTTTCTTGCATCTTAAATCCTCTGAATTTAAACCATTTTAAATAATATCCAGAAAAATATGGAGGAAAACATATTTCTTTTTCTTCTTCCTTGTGTCCTGTGCCACCTTTATGGTCAGAATAAATATAATTACTTTAGATCATAGAAGGCTCAAGGATATTATCTCTTGAGGGATCTTTTTAAATAATTTGATCCCAAGCAAGAGACAGGATCATAAACAGTTCAATTTGGTGGCAGTATCTTAAATGTAGATCTGCCACGCTATACATGTTACTTCCACTCCTAAAGTGAAAGCAGAAACTGTTCAACCCTTGACAAGCATTTGAGAGTGACATTTTGCTGTCTAAGGAAGACAGAGTTCTCACCTCAAAATTTATGCTATACTATTAGACATTTACTGTAGCATGTTATTTGGTGTGAAAAATGTATAGGAGAATGTGTACTGCACTATTGAGGACTTAAATCAGGCTCTTGTAGAACAAGATCCCAGTGAATTTGTTTCCTGTGAGCATATATGAACACACCGTTAAACTGGTACATTATTGTTACTTGGTTCTGCTAAGGAATAGTTATATTAGCAAAGACTTTAACACTATGTATTAAGGAATGTGTAGAGGTTTAGGCATATACTATCACATGTGGATCTGATTTTTACTTCATTTTGAATTAGATTTGAACATTTATATTTCTCTAGCTACAAGGTTAGAAATAGTATTACTTTTCTTTAAATATTTATATATTTATTTGTATCAGAGCATTGCGGTACACTAATGGATTGTGTTAATATCCATAGGACATTAAAAACAAACTCTTAATAGCATGAAACAAGGATTTGTGGAAAATGCAAGGATATATGATTAATTATACAGTATTTTAGAAGAAGCAAGTAAACATGGACCAAAATTGTGCTACACCAGTTGCATCATCTTCTTCCTTGCATGTTGGAGGACACAATGAGCAATGAGAGAAGTTGTGTGGGTTGTTTTTCCCCACATTCACATGTTTTTAGTCCAGCAGATGAATATTCTCATTTCTCTATATTATCCTTAGAACATCCAACACCATTTTGTAATCAGTTCAGAGATTTACACAAATCACATCCAATATTATCTACTGGTGCTAGCTGTTCAGTTGGTTTCATCCTTTCCACTAGATAGGTAATTCTAGCTCTCTATAGACTGATTCTGGCCTCCTCTGGTCCAACCGTTGGTGCTATAGTAGGATTTACGAAGCTCTTATTACATTTCAGTCTTCTCTTTGGAGATGTACTTATAAGAAGGGGTTGCATTAGTGCTACATTGCATCCTCCATTATTTGCAGCATCTTCCTATAGTACTTAGGTTGGAACAGTATTCACCAGTTATATCTTATCTATGAGGGTTACTGATAATACAGTACAGTAATAAGTATACATGAATCATTTAGTTCCACATCTACATGGTTAGTTTCTGCAGGTTAGTACCACACTGAACAAGTCTTCATAATTCGTAAGACAAGACTCTGGAACTTGGCTTTAATTGATTTTCTGATAAAATAATTGCATATGTTAAGAAATTCCAGCACTCAGGAAATTCAAATATTTATGAGGCGTTTTGTGCCATGTGGTTTTATTAGTCATAGAAACAACAACTATGTTATTGAAGCCCATGCCATAGTGAGATGTATGATCATACTTTTATAATTTTCTAAAAGCATGTGACCAGTCATAGATAATTTATTCAGATAGCCTTTATAAATAATGCGATCTTTTTGAATGGATGACATGGTTAAATTCACTGTAACAAGTTGCCTTCAAACTTTGCTTTTTCAAAGTTTCCTAATAAAATTATTGTTTTAAACATTGAGACTTATATTAAAAGAGGTTGATGATTGAGTGCTTTGTTTTGTTTTATTGTGTTGCTTTTATCATATTTTCCCAGAATGATTCCTTCCAAATTTTTTCTCCACTGTGTCACTAGGATTCAAAACAGGCAATGGAAACTGTTAAGACTAACACTATTTATTAATTGTTTGGAAGTGCTACAGATACAAAAAAGAAATAAAGAAAAGAATCCTGAAAGAGGGAAATTAGACATGGTGGGATTATGGATTAGTACAAGATAGTCTGTATGTATCTGTTTCTATCATTCACATGAATGGACATACTTGCAAGAAAAGCCAGTTTATTATCATGGGTGTTTCATAATCTGCTTCAAGCACACTTGCCAAAGCAGTGTTCAGACCTAAGCCTTTGAACTGATGAAGTCAGTCACTGTCACATTTTTACTCAATGGTGTCTGCCACTGTCTCCTTCCAGTGATAGCATTTTATATTTTAAAATTGTTTAAGTATTTCTCAGGCTTCTTTTCCCTTCCTGTTGGACAACAGTCTTTGTGATATTTGAGGCCTTTTTTCCATCAGGAGAGAATCTATAACCTGAGCGGCCTTTGAATTTGAGTATATGTCTTCCACTGTACACCTGATTAGGCGGCATGCCTCAGTTTATGAAACATACCAATTCTGAAGAAAAAATTCTCATTTTTTTCTGTTAGTAGAGTTTGAAGTACTTGTTTGGACAGCTAGTAGGAAGCCAGCATTTGAGTCCAAAGTAAGCAGAGTTTTAACAATTGGCAATATTTATTGCCTTAAGAACTGATGCTATGGATTCATCCTGAAAAACACTCAGCACATCAGTCATGTTCTCTGTGGCCAGGGGAAAAATTAATGGAAGCAAATATCCTTGCTCTCTATCTGTCAAGTAGGGTAAATGGCAACAGATGCTCATCCTTTGGGGGGATTTTTGCCACATTTCTGCAATTGCACATTTAAAAATATATTCAGAATAATGAACATAAGGAGGGATGAACCTATGCAATATGTTCTTGTCCCTCAAAATATGGTTAACTCAACCCCTTTCTCTTTCTCCTCTTCAGTTTGATTGGAAGATGCCATTCTTTAAATTGTCTTTTAAAAAACTACTACCAACCCTGATTTAACAAACATGAATCTTGTAAAAAAGTACCTAGCTAATGTATGTCCACATAGAGCTGTCCTCCCACCTCCCGTCATACGAACTATATTAGTCTGTATTTGCATAAGCAATTGTATTTCAACCCTTTGTAGAACTGTCCAAGAATTTTGGCTATATTGTAGTGAAAACTGCTCAGCCTTAAGGCATTTCAAAAACGAATATGTTTTATTTAACATAGCTTTCGAGGACTTTAGCCAATGTCCTTATTTTTGTTTCATATTGTGGATTATGGCCTCAGTAAAATGTTGATTTCTCTTCCCCTGTCTTGTCCTGATGATGCAGACCTGTGTACTAATGCATACTTACTGGATATTGCATTAATTTTTTTGATCCTTTAAAAAGCAAAGAACATTAATTCAAAGTGAATGTGGTTTTGATGAGGTGTTTTTCCATCTGTCTTCGATGCTTGTTATGCCTTTAAACAAATGTATACACAACACGGGTTTGTTATTTGTTATGGTATCAGACACTGGGTGGCCGCAGGAGCTTTGAGTTCACAATAGGCTGTAGCCTGGGAAAGGTCTTGCGAGTAGATGGCACTGCTTCGTTATCTTAGATTAGAGTGACATGAGATTCTAACAGTTTCTGAACATGAACTGGGTTAACTGTCAGTTTATACTACCTTTTTATGATTTACTGGTCTTTGACTTTCAATAGATCACAGCAAGGGAGCTGCTGTGCTGTGGTTGAAAGCCTGATGCACAATGAGGTAGCTGATGAAGTATTTAGCACCAAGTTCCCCACAAAATATACAGTGTGCTGCAGGTGAGGATCAGCTCCCTCTCGGCCATGCTTCACTTATTGGGGTTCTCCTCCCTGGGCCATGCAAGCTTGGCTAATCACGGCCACCTGAAGCCTCTTTGAGCCAGTGGCTGTCAGTTTTGATGGTGGTGGTATGGAGGCTAATTGGTGCTCTTTTGATGAAAATGGAAAGATCTATTGTTGCTGCCTAATTGGGGAACCTATTTAAGCTGGATAGCTTGGTGGTTTAGATATCTGGCTGTGGGGGCCAGAGGTTGGGCATTTGATTCCCTGCTGTGCCTCCCTAAGGAGAGCTAGCCTGTGTGGCCTTGGGCAAGCTGCATCATCTCAGGGCACCACCATCAGGAGGGAATGGTAAACCCTGTCTGAATCTTCTCTGCCTTGAAAACCATGAAAAGGGTTTTCATAAGTCAGAATTGACTTTGATGGCATGTGATTATTATTTAAGCAGAACAGCTCTTCCAGTCTCACTTGAGTGCAGTTGCTTTTCTTTTTCATCATGCCTTGGTTTTGAGTCCATTTTGGGGAACATCATCACACAAAGATGAATCATCTTTGAATTTAGAATTAGCAGGCCAATAATATAGGGAAATTATATCTCTCAATGTATCTTTCATTTTTGGTAAATTGGTGTTTGGAGTTTGTTGGTTTTTTAAAAAGAATCCTATAAAACATTCCTTTCTTTGATGAGTGGGTTTATTTATAACATTTACAAAATTACTTTTCTCTTCACAAGGCCTCTTAAAGCAATGTGCAATAAAATTGCAATGTAAATATGAATTTGAGTCAAAATGTTCTTTATAGGCAGGGTAAAAACCATTTTAAAACCGAAAGGCCTCACAAAAGTCTGGTTGCCTGTGAGAAGATCATTAGGTATGGAACACGTGAGATTTGCTGACTTTTATTTACTTATTGGCTACTATTTTTGGATTGTCTCATCTGCTTGTTCACTGTATATACAGTATACAGTACTCATTTGTTCCCTGTCTCCTTTTAGCTTAATGTTGCCATCCGGTCACTGTTACAGAATCTCAAAGAAAAGACTGATCGTCTCAAGGACCTGTTGTTTCACTCTATGTCCACACGCCAGATGTATCCTTCTAAAAGAGCTAGAATACCAAGAATGCCAAGTATATTAGAACAGGTGCATTATTCTATTTTGGAAAAGGAACCAGATGATTAAGCTGAATGTCAGGCAAATGTTTTTCTAATACTAAAGGAAAATGGAAATGCAGGATCTATGCAATTCCTTTTTTTCATGCAGGTGCATGTTCTGTAATGTCTGGTACTTCACTGTAGCACTTCTAACTAACTGTGTTGTTGTTGTTGTTGTTGTTGTTGTTGTTGTTGTTGTCGTTCAGCCGTGTCCGACTCTTCGTGACCCCATGGACCAGAGCTTGCCAGGCCTTCCTATCCTCCACTGCATCCCGGAGTTTGGTCAAATCCATATTGGTTGCATCGGTGACACTGTCCAACCATCTCATTCTCTGCCATCCTCTTTTCATTTTGCCATCAATCTTTCCCAACATCAGGGACTTTTCCAAGGAGTCCTCTCTCCTCATGAGGTGGCCAAAGTACTGGAGCTTCAGCTTCAAAATCTGTCCTTCCAGTGAACATTTGGGGTTGATTTCTTTCAGGATGAATAGGTTTGATCTCCTTGCAGTCAAGGGGGACTCTCAAGACTCTCCTCCAGCACCACTAACTATAGCACCTATTAAAATAACTGAAAGTTCAAATCTGATTTCTGCTAATACTCATGATGACTTCATGATTTGTTTTTAAAATATGTGTTGCTGTTACAAATTTGTAAACCAAGGCAAAATTTGTTGTATATATGCAGATTGTGTAAAAGTGACAGAAGACTATTCTGAGTTCAGTGATCTATGTTTCCAAGCACCAAATGGCAGATAGGGTGCTGTAATTATTACTGCTGTTTATTTTTATATATACTGACCATTTTACATATCTGTTTTACAGATCTATGAAAGTAGTACGTTATGCAAACACACAGCATGATAGCAGAAGTCATGAGTTCTCAGTGACTCCTGGCAGAAGCCTACATTATTTAATTAGTCTGCTAGTACAAGGCTTCCTTTGCTGATAGTTCTTGACGTGCGGTTCTTCCTGTCTTAATGGACAAAAGATTCCTGGCTGACTTGGTTTGTTGTTTTCAGTTTAATATTTAGAGTACCAGCACTAGCATTTGTACTCATTTATTTCTGACAAATCAGCCTTAGCCCAGTTTCTGCAGAACCCAGCTTGAAGGAGACAGACGTCAGAACTTGGTGGATGAGCTTCTTACGCGCCACAGACAACTTCAAGCATCTTTCAAAAATGAAGGCACAGAACCAGATGTAGTAAGGTAAAACACTGTCCCATTTGTGCTTTGAATGCATTCCTGGAGCATATTCGTACTTGTTTCCTGGCTCTGAACAAACCCCTCCTGTTCACTTTGTACTAATGTTATGTATGGTCAACTTTGCTGTTCTTCAGGATGATCATTTCCAGGCCTTTTGTAAGCAGATTTGCCAGTTATATAAATAAATATAAATAAAATTTTCATGTCAGACATTGCTGAGGATTCTGAGAACTATATGCAGCTCATTGCTACTTTATTATAGCAGCTGTTGTTGATTCTTGGACTACAGGTTTTCCAGAACCAAGTGTCAGGTGTTGCTTTGAGAATTAGATATTAAAGAAGGAGGCCACACCAAAGCTACTAATGATAAAAAGGCTGAGTCAGTTTGTCTCTGTGTCATAAATTTGTGTTCTTTCAGATACATAAATTACAATTTCTAATATCACTCATCAGCCATGCTCTGGGAGAGTTGCAGATTACCCATTTCTGGTCCAGGTGGCTCAGAACCAGAACCAAGCCAAAGCAGATTCTAGCATAATGCAGCAGACTCTCAGAAAAGGGACAGGTGATTCAGACAAATTCGTGTAAGGTGTGATTTTTATATTCATCCATTGACTCTCGTAGTAATTCTTGATGCTTGCATTTTATAAATTGTGCTAGCTCCTGAGCTAAGCAAATGAGAATAGATGGAAATGTTTTCAAATTATGTTGGAGGCAGATTGATAAGCTGCCCAACTTTTTCAAAACCGTAGATGGTTAAAGCATGTCTGCAAACTTAAGACCTTTTGGGTGGAGATAATTGTGTTTTGGATCCTCTGTGTCACTGAGAGAAAACCGTGGAAGAGTATTTAATCCGCTAATTGTTTTATGGTCTTGTAATCCCCAGTAAGCAGTGTAAATCCTTGCATCTCTCCTGTGTGTTGGATTTTGCATTTAGCTTAGTTTATCTGAGCATGGAAAATTAGTCAGGCAATGGCTTCCATTTGGATGGGTTGTTTGTGCAGAATTGCTGTTTATCACATGCATAAATGAAGCCCTAAAATATGTTCTTGGGATATTGTGATGCAATACTATTGAATCCCAACAGGGGGAATACACTGTTTCTTTCTCTTATATTTGCTTTTCAGAGCCAAAAAGTAAGATATAGAAACTGAAGATGTTAGGGCAAAAGGAGTGTAGAAGCTGGGTGGGTACTGAAATTATTTGGGACAATGGATATGGCTGTTGATCACCACTAAAGCTTTTTCAACTCATCCTTGCATAGATCTGGATCCCATTTTTTGAACATTTGAATACTTTTCCTTCATACCACCTTTAAAAGAAAATGTCTGGTCCAACACTGAGACTACATCTTTCAGTTTAAGAAATTTGCTTTACACTCCCCCCCCTCAACCTCAGTCACCCCCTTCCTTCATTAACCTTCTTGCATCAGTGATCACATATCTTATTGTCCGCATGCAGTGCAATTGTGAAGACATTCTCAAAATTGATCTTTGTTTATGTTTGGTCACCATTCAATGAATTTATATCCTTTGAAATCTGTTTTAATGTGAGTTCTCTTGGTGTGGTACAGTGGCCTTATTCTTATTTTAAGTGACATCTTGGGCCATGATGCAGATCAGGGCATTACTTTAGCTGTTGTCAAAGTAGTTTACCTTTCAGCATTGTCAGCATTAATTAGGAAACAGCTCTCAGTAACTAGAAGGGTAATGGTATTTGCATAGCAACCTGAATAGTGTTACTTCTCTCAACTCAAAACATTTTCTTCAATCGATTTTCAGTTAACTATGTAATATGTAAGAGTCCTTTACTATACCTGTAGTTCTTTTTCTGTGGCTTAATCTTGCATGCATATTATTGAGTGGGTAAGCTGTCCATGGATTTTTGAGGGCCAAAGATTAGGTATCTGGGTGTTGTGTAATTTTTTAAATTGAACTGAATGTTAGAATAGAGTTCCTTGTATTCATGGTTACACAAGGAGATGAATTCTTTGCTGGGAGTCTAAGACTGTCAATTTATGAAATAAACAAAGTAATAAAAATACAATAACAACCTAGTACAACAATGCAATAGTTTAAAATTTGAAGTGTCATAAACAGTTCTCATAACCTTGCCTCTAAAAAGGATCTGAAACTACAGGCTGCTGTTTTGACTCATGTCAGCAAACAAGTCCTATTATTTTTTACCAGAGCTAATCTTTTTAATCAGTTAGCTAATCTGGTCCAACCTATTCTGAGATGTTTTCTTCCTAGCAATATAGAGTTATCAATAAAAACCCTTCCCCACCTGAAGACTCTGTGAGGATTGCAGTTGAATTTAGAGGAGACAGGGAATATTGAGGGGAGATAGCAGATGATGCAAACATCTCTGTTAATCAGAACCGCACAGTGCTTTCAATGTGTGTGTCCTGGCTCTGGTACACTGCAGATCATAGCACAGAAGATGAAAAAGGGGCTGTCCGGCAACACGCCTGCCAATGTAATTATCTACCTTTTGCTGAATTTAAGAAAAATCTGTTTTGTTCTAAGCCCTGATCTCTAGTTTTCTATAATGGCAATTGGGACAGTTTTTCTTTATGTAGCCCAGGAAGTATGAAATTTTTTTCCAGCTTACCACCTTGGTTACTTCAACTCTCCATTGGTAGTTGTGAGTTTTTCGGGCTCTTTGGCTGTTTTTCGAGAAAACAGCCTGAAAAACTTACAACAACTATCAGATCCCAGCCGTGAAAGCCTTCGAGAATACATCTCCATTGGCATTCCATCCTGGCCAGGATGATGTTTGTGAAAGACTTTTCTCTCTCTCCTTATCCTTTCTGCTGTAGTTTAAGTTGAAAAATACAACATAGAGGGTGGATGTTAGAATCATGTTAGAATAAGCCATAGCAGGGTCATTAGTAGAGATGGGCACGACCAGGAAAAATGACGTTTCGAGTTGTCGTTTGTCGGGACGGGTCCGTTTCGGGTCGTTTCCATTTGTTGAGGAAATTTTCAAAAATTTGTCATTTCCGTTTGTCGTTTGTTGTTTGTGTTGGGGTTGGGGTTGGGGTTGGGGTAAGTGGGCTCTTGGAGGCACCTCTCTGGGTGCCTCTGACATCTGACCCACTAAGAAGGGAAGGGAAGGGAAGGGAAGGGAAGGGAAGGGAAGGGAAGGGAAGGGAAGGGAAGTGTTTCGCGTTGCCGCCGCGTACCATACATTTTTACATTATGTTAGGGTTGGGGGGTAAGTGGCAGAGGCACCTCTCTGGGTGCCTCTGACTCACTAAGAAGGAAAGCATACTGGCGTACTGGCGTACAGGTTAGGGGTAGGGGTAGGGGTAGTGGGCTCTGGCTGGGAGGCACCTCTCTGGGTGCCTCTGTGACCCACTAAGAAGGGAAGCGTACTTGCGTACGGATCTGGGTTAGGGTTGGGCTTAGGGTAAGGGCTAGGCTTAGGGTTGCGGTTAAGGTTAGGGTGGATTAGTGGGCTGCACCTCTGGGTGCCTCTGACCCACTAAGAAGGACAGTGTACTGGCGTATGGGTTAAGGTTAGGGTTAGGGTTAGTGGCCTTTTTATGCCCTCTGGCACATCCAGAAGTCTCAGTCAAAACCTGGCCATGCGATTGGTGGAATGGGTCCAAAAATTTGCATGGTCCCATCCCATGGCCAGCCCATCATTGCGCAAGTGTAAAAAAATAAAAATAAAATAAAATAAAATCAATGGAGACGTTTTATTGCAAGAAAAACCCACTGCTGCTACTATAAAAAAATCAGGCATTTAAAATACCTAATTTTCAAATGTTTCTGTGGTGCTTTGGTGGGTTTTTGGACCACGATTTAAAAATAAATATTGCGGTCGCCATTTTGGATCCCCCCCCACCGCATGGCAAATGGAGACGACGAGGATGGCCCCCCCAGCCTGGTACCAGCAGCCCAGGACAGGAGAGGGGAGGGGGAAGGCCGGGGACTCCCCCCCCCCCAGAAACCACCCCTCTCTGGTAGGTGCCCTCACTGAGGCAGGCATATTTTTGCCTGCTTTTTTGTCCGGGAATCGTTGTTTTTTTTAAACTTTTTTTCTGAGCTGCTTGGCATTGCGCGATCGCCGCGTTGCCATGAACGACAACGAAAAATCAGATCCAATTTATCTTTATCGGGTCGGGTTTGAGCTGGAGCGGAGTAATTCTCGTTACTGTTACCCGTTACGTAACGATAATGAGAACCGAAAACGGAAACGAGAATTTCGCCGCTCCGTGCCCATGTCTAGTCATTAGTGATGTTGCCTTTGCTTTGAAATGGGAATTTGATGTGTTACTCGTTTCTCAGAGAGCCTGTGGCTGCTGTAGTGAAAGTAGGAAGTGAATTTAATATCAGATGGACATACAGGCGTACCTCAGTTCACGAATGCCTCTGTTAATGTAGTTTTCAGTTCACACAAGAAAATCTATTGTAAATCATGCCTCAGTTCACAATTTCCCCCCACAATATCCTGGTTTACAAAAAAAATTCGTAAGGCATTGTGAAAAAAAATAATACTCAGGATGCTTTGCATCCCCGTGTGTTTCTGGCTTACCAGTTTTCTGGAATACGAAACATGCTGGAGAATGCATTAATTTTGCAAACCAAGGTATGCCTGTATAGTGTAAGAATATAGCACCGTCGTGAACAGAATTCATAGCTAATATTAATCACAGTAAGGATTAAAGCAATCTTTCTAAAAAGATTGCAAAACCCTCCCTTATTCAGAGAGTCACAGAGTTGTGAATCTTCAAGTGAAAGCCAACTATTTCAGCTTCATTGCTACCTACAGATAGGGCATTTGGTGTGTAGTGTGTCTTTGGAATTAATTTTTATGTATGTATATTAAATATTACAAAACCTTTCTCCAAGTCTTTCAGACGAAGAAAACCAGTGAGATCTTGGTGACTTTCTTCTGTTGAATCAATACACACAGATAAAATAAAAAGCACCTTGGAGTGAAAAATGGAAACATTTTATTATAATGCTGCCACAGAGTGTGCTTAAGTGCATTGTAGTATACCTACTGTAGTAGTTTTCAAAATGCTTAAATCCTGTTTGGTTATAATTTCTGAATCCAGGTTGTGATACTCAAAACACTTCAAAGATTATTACTATAGTGTCATATCTGCAAGAGAAAATGTGTTTAATAGCACAGTCCATCATCAGCTGATGTGCTTAAAAATCTTGCTGATTTTTCTAAGGCTTAAAAGTCTTAATGTGTGGGCCTTGGTCTCGGGGAACGTTTGGTTGTCTAATCCGTGTTACTTGGGAAATGTTACAAGACTGAAGCAGTGAAACAATACATTTGGGAATATAAACTCCTGTTTGTTAAGTAGATGCACTACCCTTGATTATAACCCCCCCCCAACATCTTTTATATTTGGACACATTGTTAAGTCTTTTAATTAGTTAAATATGCACACTCCACTGTGCTGTGACAGTTTCAAAGATTTAAGTGATTAACTTGGCAAAAGCGATGGGTGGCTAATTGGATAAGCTTTAATCTTCACACTGCCAAAGTGAAACAGAGGAAAATCAGTCGAAGGAGGGGAGGATGCAGGACTTGGTTGGGTGGGAAGCAAGGGAGGAAACATGTCAGAAAGATTTTTTGAAACTAACAAGTCAGTTGTCACAGGCAAGACTAGAAGCCACCACTAGAACTCAATTTGTACCAGTATAACTGAACTGTTGTTTTGGAATTGTAAATATAGTTCCTCAAATGAGATAGCAGAGCAAAAACTAAAGCTTTTGGAGTGCTAGAAAAGTTTCTCTGAGAAA
Organism: Phrynocephalus guinanensis; assembly: GCA_037367245.1. Classification (NCBI taxonomy): domain Eukaryota; kingdom Metazoa; phylum Chordata; class Lepidosauria; order Squamata; family Agamidae; genus Phrynocephalus; species Phrynocephalus guinanensis. The sequence continues at coordinate 102,428,395 of CM074734.1, read as the reverse complement.
AGCTGTGCTGAGAATTTCCTTTCCCCAATAAAGATTTGGTATTTTTGCAGATGAGAAGTAATCCATAGCAGTTTTTGCTTGATGGCCTTCATTAAGACAAAAACAAACAGACCAAAACAAAGACCACTCAGGGTCAGATATAATGCAAGAATAGGCGATTTAGATTCCCCCCACCCCTTATTCTGGAGTTGAGTCATGGCAACTGGACTTATTTTCTTGGGGGATCAGAAGAAGGTACTTCGGTGAGCAGCGAAACGTTTCAATCCCACAAGGGGAAATTAAACAATTGCCATGACTCATCACCTGAATAATCTCACCTGGATGACTGAGAATCTCCTCAGACTTTGTCTACCGTTTGCATTCTTGTGTGACATGGCCTTTATTGTTTGCTTATATTCATTTCCTATGGTGAGGGGTAATACATTGTATGATATAGACTAGGCTTTTTTTTCGGGGGGGGGGGGGAGCATTTTAAGGGAAGAGAACTTGGGATAAACCAAGCAACTATATGGCCTTCAAGTCCCCTTTGTCTTTGCAAGGCTATATTAACCTGTATATCAATTTTATTTTATTTGGATTTGAATAATGTCCTGAAATTGATATAGCTAACATTTCAGAAGAGTGGCAGTCCTAGGGTTGTAGTCAGTTGTTAGACCTGGTTAAAATAAATTAACTGGAGGGCGACCTTGTTGTTGCTGTTGTCATGAATGGCAGTTAGGAACCCATAAGTTTCTGCTACATTTCACACAGTAGATCCAGATGTACCTTCTACCCACCCTGTTTATTGTCATTTTGCAGTTGAGGAATTAGTCATGCAAAGTATAAGAAAAATATCTTAATCTGTTGAGGTTGTTTTTGGCAGCTCACTCTAACATTCTAAAGATGTGGACAAAGTTCCCATTGTCCCTTCCCCACCATCTCTGTTAACGATGCAGAAACTGGAACTTTCAAAAGTAGCAAAATGCTGACAATAGGTATCTCTCTACATTATAGGGCAGTGATGGCGAACCTATGGCACGGGTGCCAAAGGTGGCACTCGGAGCCCTTTCTGTGGGGACCCGACATCGCCCCTTCATAGCTACCTGTATACAAGTTAAATTACTGTATTGGCACTTTGCAAAAAAATTAGTGCATTTTGAATTGCAGTTTGGGCAGTCGGTCTCTAAAAGATTCGCCATCATTGTTATAGGGCCTTCTGGTGTTCTAGTTTTCAATGATTGCGGAATGACTGGTCTCCTGATATACTGGCCTCTAAAGGCCAGATAACTACTGCCTATCTTTGCATTTAGTTTCATCTAGACCAAATGTGTTGCCAGCAGGAGCATCCTTGCGGTACAAAGTCTATGATAGTAGCAGTAAAGGATATTTGCTTTGGTGTTTTTTGGCACATTTTTAGGTCTAGCCTAATGGCAGGAGGGGTCAGACAAGGTGTAACAAACCCATGGCTTGTAGAAGAGCCTGAGGAAACAAGAGGACTTGGCTTTCATGAGATCCAGCAGCAACAAAAGAGGATTATAGAAGGTAAATCCTCCTTGTGTTTATTGTTTTAGTTCTTACCCACAGTCTGTGGCCTCATGGCAGATACTCCTGACATTGACCACCTCCTTTTGTTCATAAGATGCATAAAGAAGTGAATGAGACCACATCTCTCTGTTCTATGGCATTCAGCCAAGTGCTTTCCTTCCCAGACTGGTTGCTGCTTATTGTATGTATGTTGGGGAAAAGCAAAGAGTATTGTGGAGTACAGTGATCTCATTGTCTACAATTACAGGCCAACCATGTGTTGGGTAAGTGTGCATGCAAATACATACAAACGTTCATATATATATTCTCCCACCTTGTTTAAACTCCGAAAGGATGCTTGTTTCTCCTTAAAAAGAGATTCAGCTTTCCTATTCTCAACTGGGATTTGTCCCAGATTATCCAAAACCTTTTAGCCTTTCAGTGAATATTTGTTTTGACTCCAGGGATTTTTTCTCTGCTGCTGCTCACATATGGTTTGTAAATACTACTGTGGGTAGAACATACTTGTCAACTTACTTATGAAAGGCCTCATGAAATTAGCACCAGTGCCTGATCCTTCTATAACCCTGTGATTGTTGAGAGAATGTATTTAAGAACTTCTGTCCATTTTCAGATCAGGAAATCTCATCCTAATATGATACTGTAGGGTTAAGATAAACATTCTTATTAAACAAGATCTTACCTACTATTACCTGAAACAGAGATAATCAGGGAGCTGTACTTTGTACTGTTAAATCATTAGAGACTTATGGTAGCTCTTGACAGCAAAGCGGGGCTTTGCTATTGATGTAGAACTTGAAAACAGTGTTGTCAACCCATTGGCAGACAAAAACATGTGCATGGTAGTAAGTATCTGACTCAGTGAGCATTAGCCAAAGTCTTTCTCATTTCTCAGATAACGGCTTTCCCAATCCAGTACTTGGCTTTTCGTCTTCAGTTAGTCTTTGCCCACTGGCCTTGTTTTGTTACTAATCTTGCTTTTTGTTGATCTGTAATTTCATGCTGGGAGTTTTTTTAACCCTCTAGAAATGCTGTCCCATACACCATCTGTAATTACCATTTGGTGTTTGACATGTCATCTGTGTGTGAAATAGTGCTTTCAACCTAAATGCCAAAAAGCCAATTTCCTCCATAAATATATTAAGCCATTGTAGTGTTTGTCTAGATGTTTTAAGAATCCACGCTTCATTTATGGAATTGGATGAAACAAATGCAAAATAGGAAAAAATATATAAGAGAATGCAGGAGAAGAAGTTTCTTGGTTAAATATTATACAGCTGGAAAATGGACTATAGAATAGAAAGCCAAAATAGGAGAATGTAGAAAATTGACCAAATTTAAACAATTTATAGAAGACAGAAGCAAAATATGACTATTAATGATAAACTAACTTGTGAGTTCTGAATTAGAAAAAGTCTGAAAAAAGTAATGAATTTACTTTAATATGGGATAAATGTTTGTTGTACAGTATCTATTTCACTGGGAGAATATTCAGTGCATTTTTGGAGAGAAATGGGAAGATGAGTACCTTAAAGATTTTAAACATGAATCAAGACCTGAGTGGGAGGTGGGTTGCACAGGGGTAAAAAGGTAAATGTGGTTCTTTATTTTGTGTCTAGGTTATATTGTTTTTATATTGTGTTTATGTAATTTTAAAAAAAATCCACACTTCTTATTCCAAAGACGTTACTTGTGCCAACAAGTGAGAGTGAACTGGAAGGATGGGTTTAAAAACCTCTTAATTGATATTCATGGATCTATTAGTCAGCCTTGAATCTCTTGCCCTCTTTACTTCAACAATAGGTTGCACATTATTCTTTCTCCTCTGCATCCATAAAGATGTTTTTCTTCTAGGAAATGCCATTTGCAGTAGCCGTAGTAATAGGTTTGGGGAAGAAAGTTGACACCTGCCCATTTATTGGCAAGAGTTCTTTAGACAACTAAAGTATAATTCAATGCCTTTTAGGAATCAAGCTTGTGGTAATGCCCATGTACTCTAAAACAGAAACTATTTTGTGAGGCTAGAAAGAGATTTGTATTCTGGCTATGGTTGCTATCGTCCTTTCTGCCAAGAGGAGGATTATTTCTCATAAGAACGTTGCATGTGCATACAACTTGAAAAACTCTCTGGATTCCTTGGTACTTGTGTCATGTATTAGTTTCTCAGTCATGTTAAACCTTTCTTGGAAAATCCAAAAGGCTTAATCAAGAGACTAAATTGAACGTGGTGGAAAGCCTGCTTCTCTTAAGATTGAGAAGCAGCTGCCCGTCCAGTTTCCGAAAAGCTCTGGAATCTTGGCTAAACTTAATTGCTTAGAAATTACCCAGCACAGTCAGCGTTTGTCCTGGTTTCCTTGAGATCTGTTGGGGTGGGATTCCTGATCGTGCCATTGGTGAGGCGTCCTTATTTCAATATGTCAAGTGTCAGCTTTCTTATTTTTGCCCTTGTGGTTTATAAACCTGGGTCTTAATATTAATAGGATGGGATTTTTCTTGATTTTCATTGAGTTCATATGTCTGTTTCTGTGCAGAGCAAGATGCTGGTCTCGATGCCCTCTCTTCAATCTTATCCCGGCAAAAGCAGATGGGGCAGGAAATTGGGAATGAGTTGGAGGAACAGAATGGTAAGACCAAGAGGCACAGCAGTGTTCAGAACATGATAAGATCTGTTGAACTTTCTTGTTAGAGTATAAGAAATGGAGATACTGTGTGTGAAATGCCATGTGAGAACTACAAAGATGCATTTTACCAGAAACTATTATATCTTGCTTCTTTGCAAACATCATATCAAATGTAAGGAATGTTGCAAAGTACTTTATATCATGGTGATGGTGGCAGTGGTGATAAAAAAAGCTATCCTTAAGTCTCTTCAATTTTTACTCATATAGTATAGAAATTAATGAACTAGCAAATGTCCAGTTCTAGACACAGCATTAGGTGGGTCATTGGGATAGGGTGAGAACTGCAACTTTCATGGCAGCAAAAGACAGATCCAGTTTTTTAAAAAGCTAGTGACTCCTTTCATATCCCTTGCCATTCTCACCATATGTGTTTTTATCAGCATTGTGCAGTTGGTAAAATTTCCCACTCATCCATCAAAGTTACTGGGTGACCATGGCAAGTCACGCTCTGAGATTGATTACAGTGAAGATTAGAAGTGAGGGGTATAAAAGTAACAAGTAAATAATAAATCATAGTAAACATGCCATCATATGCCCTAAGTACAGTGGTACCCCGACTTAAGAGCAATTCGACTTAAGAGCGGAAAACTGTTGGCATTTTAACTGCCGCCCTACAAATTTTAGATATGGTCTGCTCGACTTACAAATATATATTTTTATTTTTTAACTTGTTTTTTAATTTTTTTAGATAGGTACCCCAACTTAAAAGTATTTCAACTTAAGAGCATGCATTTGGAATGGATTAAATTCGTAAGTCAAGGTACCAGTGTACCATTATGTTGTAGGATTTATATTTGGTTGACCTTCAAGAATGAAACTGCCTTTGTTCTGCTTATACACTGCCCATCTCTGTGTGGTTTACAATATACTTATGCAGGTTACACATCCCCCTCTCCCCCAGCAGGCAGGGTATTCATTTTATTGACCTCTGAAGGATGGAAAGCTGAGTCAGCCGTGACCCAGCTACCCGGGGATTGAACCCCAGGTTGTAAGCACAGTTTTAGCTGCAGACTCCTCATGGAAATTAATTTCCTGGTGAAAATTATAGATGCACTTTTGTTGAAGATGTGCCTTTTGCTCCTAGAACTGAAGAGGGAAGGTTTATGTCCAGTAGAAAGTGTGGTATACTTCATGTAAAGAAGCATGTGGGTGTGTGTATATGTGCATATATGGAGCCTGATAGATGTGTGTGCTTGCTGTTCTTAGAAAGTTAGCTGTGTGATTTTTGCTCTGAAGGCCACTGGGTGACAGCAGAGAACAGTGAAAGACAATTCTCCAGCTTACGCTTTCAGACAATGAGATGTTCTGTGCTTCTTTTCTTTCTCTGGAGAGAAAGAAGCCTCTCATTCTATGTTTTATCTTCTTTCCCCGCAGTTCATCGCAAATACAGTCTCGCCCATCCTAATATAACGAATTTCTATTATATTTTCTGAGTAATGCTTGACCATTTTTCAAAAGCAGCTATACAGTTAGTTTTAATTATTTTGAATCTAAATATCCCAGGCCACTAGCATGGAGTGCAGCACATACTGCCCTCCCATCAACTTCCTCATCCTCTCAGTCTCCAGGAGCAGGAGGCACAGCCTGAGCCAACACTTCATACTCCTTGTTCAATATTTAGTAGGCTCAAAGCCTCATCACCTGTAAACTGAAGGCAAAAGTGTAGTTACATTGTGAAAAGAGGCCAAGTGTCTCTTTCTAAGTTATGATCTTAATGCACTGTACTCAGATTTTTTTTGCTTTTTAGGGAAGTGTACAGTGGTTGGTAACGTAATGTTGTGTTGCCCCTGCCCTGTTGTATTTCTCTGCTACGTTTAGTTTTTGGCTCTTGCCGGGCTTTTATTATGATACTGTGTGTTTAGCTTTAGTTTTATGTATTCTGTTGTTTATTGATCTGCTTTGTTTATAATCAATGCTTATTTATTTGGCTTTCACGTGAACCACCCAGAGTCCCTTCAGGGAAATTGGTGGATCAAGAAATGCAAAAATAAATAAATAAATTTATGAAAAGCAATTCAAAGTAATAAGTTTAAATAACTAGAGTCTGAGATCACACTTTAACCGGCTTACGAGCAGTGTATCACTTCTTTCTCCCTGAAATTAGTGCCCAGCCAGGCACTGAGGAAAAGTTTGCCTAAAGAGAAAGGTCTTTGCCTTCTTGTGGAAAGACAGCAAAGATGGTGCTAGTATGGCCTCTTGTGGGATGGAGTTTCAAAGTCTGGGTGCAGCAGCAGAGAAGACCAATTCCCATATGCCCACCAAAAGTGTCTGTGAATGTAGTGAGACCAATATAAAGACCTCTCCAGATGGTTTTAACACCAGGCAGGCTCATAATGGGAAAGATGGTTTTTGAAATAGCTTGAGAATGCTACCCCTGTCCGCTTTCCTTTACCTGAAATTGGTCCATCATGTTATCTAGATTGGATATACAACTTTAAATGCTAGTTTTATGTAGGAACAATTTCCTAAACTCTTATTGAAGTATTTGTAAGAAACTCCCAATTATCTTGCTATTCGTCTTCTTTTTCTTAGCATTTGTCCTGCTTGGTGGTGGGTATGCTACTCTTGTTTTGGCCTTCTGCTTGGCACAGTCATGGGTGAACCTGGGACAACTTCAACAACAACAATCCAAATGTCTTGCTAGTACTTAAGGAAATTCAGTTCTTGAATCTCTATAGGGTTTACTTCTGGCCTATAATATGTATTGAGACTGTAGCATTGCAACAGAGATAAGTATAATTAAACAAAGAGGATGGGGTGAGGAAGAGTAGTGGATTTGGGGGTGTAGGGAAAATGAAACAGGGGTGTGTCTCCTAAGCGGTAATACTTGTTAAAAACTGCCATGATAGTTACTTTGTATTTTGGTGCAAAATGGTTAACTGATAAAAAAATTACCCAGATTCTGATATTTTTCTAGGTTTAATGTCTCTTTGTTAATGTTAATGAGCAGGAAAGGATGCTGCAGACTACTGGTTACCAACCTTGTGTAGCTTAGGTCTTCTTGGACTGCAGCTTTCAGGAACCCTGACCAGCACAATAAGTGATGAAGGCTTCTGGGAGTTGCATTCCAAGAACATCTGGGCTTCCCAAGGCTGGGAACAAGTGCTATATATGATCCCAACATGTCAACAATACTATGCAATACTTTGCATTCTTACTCCTTCTGGCTGTGCAGGCAAGATATTGCCTAGCAAATTCAAACCATATCCTGGTTTTCTAAAACATGGATGCAGAAACAATAACCTGTAATCACAAACTAGAGGCACTTGGAAGGATTAGTTATCTTGAACTAGTGTTAGTCAGTACAGTACTCAACTTGCATGGGTTTTATTTCCATGTTTCATCTGCAGGATATGTAAAGTTATGGGCTTGGAGCATTAAAAAGGTGTATTTTAAATTCATTGATGGACAGAAAGGCATAGCTTTTAAAAGTGCATAAAATATAATTTTCTTCTTAAGGCAGGCTCAAGCTTATGCTGTAATTTCAGAAAATACAAACACCCCATTGAATTCATTCCTTTCTTTGAGTCAGCCTCAGTGCAACGTAATAGTAAATAATAAAGTAATAGTAGACTCTGCTCTGAGAGCCCACACGATTTGATGAACCAAGTCCTCCTCTTATTTTACTGGGTTTATGAGTTTTAGTTAGTTACTAGAAGGAAGAGAACCAGTAGATTTCCTTGATGAAGCATACACAATCCTGGTTTATTTGCATTAAACACCAGAATTAAGCCACAGTTGCCTGGTTGAAATGTAAATGTGCCTTGGTTTAACATAAACCAAGGTGCGCATGCCAGATCTTTCAAACAGTAGAATAACAGGTGGGATGGAGGATGAGAAAGCAACATCCAGCCTTAATAGTTCTGCTGGCTTTATAAAGCATGGGTTATCACACCTACTATCCATCACTGGATGTTCTTAGGGCGTTTATATACGACCCCTAAGCTCCGCTGCAAATGGCTCCCAGCTCCGGAGCTTAAAAATATTTCCCCACCAGCTCCGGAGCTAACAGAAAATTAAGTGCGACCCCGCCCACCTAAGCGTGTCCCAGTGCACTTTTCATGTACCTGCTCCGGGAGAGTGAAAAATTTTGATGCGGAGAGTACTGGGCTCTCCTCGCTTCTTTTTGTTGTTGTTTTTTGCCTCCCGCCCCTTTAAGAGGAACCAGGAAGTGACGGGGGTCGGAGCAACTTTCACCGGCACTCCGGAGGTAAGAGTGCATTCTTTTCTCCCTTTTTTTCTCCCTCCCCTCACGCAGACAGAACAAGGAAGTGCGGAGGGTGTGGGAACGCAGGGAGAGCGACAAACCCTCAAGATCTCTGGTCCGAATTTAAGGGACCAGTGGAGCTTAGGGGTCGTGTAAAAAGGCCCTTAGTTAGATGACTTGAGGCAACATTTAATCAGCATAGCAGTTAATTAAGTAGCTTGGATGTGCCCTTTACTTAGTGGACAAAAGGGATTGTATGAAATGAGATTAAAAAGCAATTTCCAACTGTACTTACAAGTACAGGTTCAGCTCTGTAGGGGACTAAATGGAGAAAAGATAGCATATGTGTGTTCAAACCAGGCCATGATAGTTAAGACTGCAATACTTTTATCTCAGGAATACCATGCTTAAGTGTCTGCAGAATCATGTGTAAGTATTTTTACACTTTCATTTGTCCTCTCATTGTAAAGATGGTATGTTCTGGGTTTGTGTGCCTCCCCACTCTTCATTTGCAACTGCATTAACCAAGATATGCCAAATACGACTTTCTTTCACTCATGCTTTTCTTCTGCTTGTTTAACCTCCTAATATTGCAGGAACAAGATAGACATATTCACTATATTTATATACTACTGATTGTAAGACTGCTGGGAACTCACGAGTAACATAAAGGAATCGTGCAATTAATTGGTGGCCTCTCGTATTTATTTACTCTGTTACGTACGTTTCCTGCCAGAAGCCTAGAATTTGATGCGCCGGGTATTGCATGCATCCTGGTGATCTCATTGAACTGGCTTTTGACTGCTCTGAGTGTGCCTAATGCTTTTTCCAAGAGGATGTGTAATCCAACCCAAACGTGGAGATTTGCAAGACGGGCAGCCAAAGGAGCCTACATCCTTGAATGCAATTATGCTATGTGAAGTTACTGGAAAATGTGGTACTCAGAATTAAGCAACCACAATGAGTCACTTGCTTATGTTCTGTCATTTACGGTAATTTGGGGTGATAAAGCTGCTTGTGTATAATGTGCAGTTAATGGGACAGAGCTGTTTGGGAGTCTAAATCCTTAGCTTCTTTGCATCTTCTCAGAGAGACAAGTATTGCTGGGGAATGGTGAATTTCCCATTTGGTGATCAGTTGTTCTGGGACGTTGGCTCTGTCTAATGGAAGGGCCAGTTAGGTGATGTTTAAAAAAGTAAATTCTGGTCCTTGACATAACAGTACTTTTGAGGTTAAAGTGAACTCTAACAGGGTCTTCTATTAGAATTAAAACGTTTGAGTGTTCTCCAGTGCTTGGTAATACAGTACATCCAGAGTGATGGATAATACAATTTGAGGCTTGATAACCCATGCTTTATAAAGCCTTATAAACCCCTTAGAAAGTGTGCTAGATTATACCCAGTGGCTTCGGCCCCTTGAACACAGATTGTTTGGGGACAGGAAGATTTTGGTAAAGCAATGAATGCTTCCTCATGTTTCTAAATTGTGCCTTCCATTGGAAGGACCAGCTTTTTGAGGGTTTTTTTAGGGGGGGTGTTACTCCCCAGGATAAAGTGGAAGATGTATCATAACATTTTTATTACAGATTTTCTGGGAACTTTGACAGTCTAATAACATTTTAATCAGGCCCAAATAAATCAAATGTTGGAAACAGAATTAAGAAACAAGTTCTTGGTTTTATTCGATATGGCCTCTTCCTGCTTAAAACATGTTCAGTAAAAATAATTATTTCTGAGCCATATCCTGTAAAACACTTTATACAGCAGTTATGGTTATTGACATTAGTAAGAGATGTGTTTTTGGAAATAGACGAAAGCTTTTGAATGGTTCCTTTTCATGGCCCTTATAAAAAGAAATGAAAGCTAGTCACTGTTAAAAAAAATTAAAAACCAAATTTGCTTGTAACAATTTTTTATTCTGCACAGTCTCATTCTGCAGTGATGCGTTTCCTCTGTGGAATGCCTTTATTAGCATTAACCATATTAATTGGCATTATTGTTATAATATATAGAGGAGTGTCATGGCACAGCGGTTAAATGGATATGCTGCAGCTAAAACTGTGCTCATGACCTGGGGTTCAGTTCCAGGTAGCAGGCTCAAGGTTCACTCAGCCTTCCATCCTTCAGACGTCAGTAAAATGAGTATCTAGTTTGCTGGTGCGGGGGTGGGGGATGTGTAGCTCGCATAATTGAACTGTAAACCATCCAGAGAGTGCTTTAAGCACAATGCGGCAGTATATAAGCAGAACACTCTACTTTATGTGCTATCAAGTTGCCCCTGTCTCATGGTGACCTTATGAATGAGCAATCTTGAAAATGTCCTGTTCTCAACAGCTGAGTTCTTGCAAATGCACAAGTGTGGATGATCTTGGTTTCCAATGACACATCCTTACGTTTCGTGATCTTTTATAATTTCTTCATTGCTGTATCCCGGTGAAAGTGGCAGTGGACCTTCCTCTCTGGTGCTTTCTATCTTAACCCCACCTTCTGTATCAAATTCCCTATATGGGGGAAAGCTTTCATATGTATTATAAATCTACAAAGAAATGTTCAGTAAACTGGCACTTAGCCTTTTAAAAACCTCTCTCCCCTTTTGGTAAGCGTGAAAAAAAATCTCCTGACTCTTTGCTACCCCCAATAAGTTTGTTTAAGAGCCTTTTCACACGACCCCTAAGATCCGCTGGCCACTTAAATTCGGACCAGAGATCTTAGGGGTTTGTCGCTGTTCCTGTGTTCCCACCCCCTCTGCACTCCTGGCTGCTGTCTGCGTGAGGGGAGGGAGAAAAAAAGGAAGAAAAGAATGCCGGCTCACCTCCGTTCTGCAGTTTCGCTCTGCTCCCGGCAGCATTCCAGTCTCTTAGTATCTCTTAAAGGGGCGGGGGGCAAAAAAAAAAAAACAGAAGCGAGGAGAGCCCGGCATTCACTACGTTACATCCGCATCAGGAATTTTTCACCCCTGGAGAGCAGGTACTTGAAAAGTGCGCTGGGACGCGCTTAGGTGGGCGTGGTCGCACTTAATTTTTTGTAAACTCTGGAGCTGGTGGGGAAACAATTTTAAGCTCCGGATCTGGGAGCCATTTGCCGTGGATTTTAGGGGTCGTGTGAAAAGTCCCTAAATTCTAAAATCCTGAGACATGGATGGGAGAGGTGACCCATAGGTGGCTGCCTAGTACTCTGCCCGCATTTAATCTAGCACATTGTCTGAAAGAACAGCTTAGTTTTGGGTGCAGGGGAGAGGCAGTTTATACATTCTTATACAGTGCTTTACACAGAATAAAGAACATTTATTTATAGTTAATTTGTTTTTAATCTATGTTATGCCATTAAAGGTTTCTTGAATGATTGAATGTAAAAAGAACATTTATTTATAATTAATGGAAACTAGAATGGTTGTTTAGAGATGGAACAGCCTTTTCATGAAAACTTGATTCATACCTGTCGACCTCCTGTACAACTCTTCATCTTTTGCATCCCTTGATAGAGGTTATTTGAAATAAAATGCTCAAAGGAGAAGAATGGCAAATACTTACTTTAAAGGCTTTGTTCTCTCTCCCCCACCCCATATTTTCACGCATCACATGTAATAATTTTCTCTTTTCTAGGCACTTTTTAGAAAAAATAGGTATCGTATCATAAAGGTCTTGATTCATCAGATCTGTTATCCAGTTGTTTTCATGTTTCCTGTTCTTTAGAAATTCCTATAACCAATAGTATAGTTGATTGAAGATAACAGGGTCTCTTTTTCCTAGATTATTTCAAAATTTGGTATTGCGGTGTACTCCTGTCATATAGGGTAATTTGTTGTTTGCTCAACTTTCTCTGGTAGATGAGTTTGGCCATTGGCATTTGAAAGGTATGTCCTACTTGTTACAGTACTTAGTAGGAGACGATGGCAGAATGCATTCACTTTAATACACTCTGTGGTCTTTATTTGCTTGTGATTTATTTCTGGGTGTGATTCAAGGGGCAACTGGCATTTGTGAAGCAATGTTTTGAGTACTGTACTCTCAACCTTAGATATCACTTCTTCCCTGTGCATTTATATGCATAGTATGCTCTGTTGATAACAATCTGTAAAGAGAGTAGGAGGGCTCTTGGATTTAGACAAAACAAACAGCCAGGACTGTGCTACTGCTTCCCTCTTTAGAGCCCATGAGGTAAATAAATAGCAATGTACACCCCTCCCTACAATAACACTGGAGTTAGGGACACTGGGCCCTCGTGCAGTTCAAAATCCATGTATGAATTTTATGTCCCCCCTAAAACATAACTATAAAGCACAACCAGTTGTTTAACACATGCACATGCACAAACATGAAAACCTCCCCCAATTTGTGTCAGGTTCCTGACATGTCCTAGGACTCTTCCCAGCCACCACATGGAATTGTCATGTCAGGAGAAGCAGCTGGACAGGCCATCATGATTGGTTCATGGGCTGCCATACCAACAGGAGAGGCCTTGATAAGTCTGAGACCCACCTTTTCCAAGCCATTTCCTGGTGATAACAGCAGTACAGTAATGTGTTGTGTAATTATTTATTGAAATAATTATAGATTGATTGAATGATTGAAAAAAAAAATCATGTATAACCAAAGTCATGCTACTCAGACCCATGCAATTCAGGGGAGAACTGTATTATTAGAGACAGGGCCATCTAAAGGGCTAGAGGGCTTCTGCTGTGTGCGTTCAAAAGGGTACTCTTGTACATTTCGACTTCTGGCATACGTCATAAAAGGGCTATTCATCCTTATGCTGCTTTTTTTTAAATAGCTCATGTTTAGGACATGGTTCAAAACCTCTTCAGGCTAGATTGTGCCAGTATTATTTCACAAATTTATGTTTTCTGTGGTCTTTTCACTTTCATATACAGTGGAACCTTGACTTATGTCATTAATCCGTTTCAGAGGTCTAGACATAAGTCAAACATGACTTAAGTCAAATGAACTTTTCCCATAGAAAGTAATGGGAAAGTGGATTAATCCATTCCAGATAATGAAAAAGACCCCTGAAAACAGCATTTTAACACAAATTTGACTGGGATAGGAGATTCCTTCCGGGGATGTAAATGAAATATCTCTTCAAAGAGAGGAGGAGGCAGTGGAATTGTAGTCCACAAGTTATACGCCTCCACTTTTTAATTTCATAGCAACAATGTCTAACATTTAAGTTTTACTGATTTTTAACCTGGCGTTCCAAGTTCTGAACAACTCTGTGCTTATCATTAGAGTCCCACAACTGTACAGCTCCCCAACTAAAATGCTTCCATTGTGGACCAGTATTCTGCAGCCAGATTTTTTACAAGACTGAGCCGACTGTCTAACCAGCGAGGCCAGCCCTGAGCTCCCGGCCCTTCTTGTCCTCCGGCGGCAGCGGCGGCTTTGGTGAGGCTGAGGACCAGCTCCAGGTGCTTGGAGCTGGCCTCGGCGAAGCCGCCGCTGCCGGAGGAGGGGAAGAAGGCAGGAGCAGTTTGGAGGCGTCAGCCGCGATGCTGGGTCGTGGCTGCTGCCCGCTTCCGGTGCCTTGTGCCGGGGCTCCGAGCTGTAAGTCAAAGCCTGCGACTCAAGTCAAACAGGCCCCTTCTTGCTGCAAGTCAAATATGCTGCAAGTGAAGCAGCATGTAAGTCAAGGTTCCACTGTACATCCATTATAGACATAATTAATTTAGCTATGATTTTCTGTATTTTAAAAAAAAGCTGGCAAGAATTTGCTGTATCTCCACAACAGTGAGGTCAATTGCCTATACTGGATTTGGTTCGATATTGGACAAGAGTAGCAGCTGATCCTTGGGAATGTTGGACTGATTCTGCAATTCTCATGACGCCTGGGCACTTTTCTCATGAAGCCGCAATTCTCATTTTTAGACTCCCTGAGCAAGCCTGTAGCTTCTCTGACCAACATACCTTCAAATCATAAGTTAATGACTTGTAAATTAATTTCCTTTTGTTCTCTTAAATCTACAACATAATTTTTTTCGCACCTGGGACTATGTCTTAACCTTGGAAGGTATATCCTGCAAAGCTTCTTTAAGGCACTGTACATTACAAGAACCAGCTTTTTGTTATGGATGTTGTGGGTATTCCATGTGGAAGACTGACCTGTGGTGGAAATAGTCCCCAAGGGCAGTTCTTTCCCTGGTATTCTCCATATGTGCAGGAAAGGGAGTCTCTTTGTGCACGGCGAGGAAGTGAGGCCTGTAGATTGCAAAGCACTACATTTTTCTGTTACTCCCAGTGGATGCTGCCCAAAATGATTAATATTTTAATGTCTTTGTGTTCTCTGTTTTACTTTTAACACCAGGGCTCTTTAAATCACTTGGGAAGAAGAGTGTCTGTCTCTTCTACAGTTACATAAACAACCAGTGGTAGTGGGTCTAAAAATGAAAACAATTTGGGTGGAGTGGAGGGAGGAAGGGAGGGAATAGAGAATGAAGGAAAGCAGTTTTTAAAATACTGCCTCCAAAAGTTCATTTTTCTGTTCACTTCGTGATTAAAAAGAGGCATCCTGTGTTGTGCTTGACTGGACTCACTTAGAGTCCTTTCTATTGTGTCCTTCTGCCATCATCAGTGTATCTTAAAGAGGTGTCTGTTCACCTTCACATTTTGGCAGTCCAATTTTTCTTTCCCACATCTTCTTTAGTAAAGACCTATTGCCTGGCTGGAATGGCTTAATTCCTGAAGTTGTTATTTTTTAAGCTTTGAAATTGCCCAAATTAATGGGCATATGTAATTATCTATATGGGAATGAATCACTTTGCAGCTGCTTTCAATTAACACTGATCATTTATGAAATGGTTGAGTTGGTAAAAGTTGAAGTAATGTAACCGTAACCATTTTGGTCCTTCGCTGGTCTCTTCTATGCACTTTGCCTGCTGAAGTGATTCATGAATGAGGGAGTGCAGTCCTAAGAAACATAGCTCAGTTCCCTACGTCCATACCACCTCAGGACATTTTGCTAAGTGAACTGGAGTAGTAAATGCCCTTCCAGGCCTAGTATCCCGCAGCCACCACATTATTTGGTCCATGAGGAATTCCATAAGAACCCCTTCCCTAGTTGGCAGCAATGTCAACTGGTCCCCCCCCCTTTTTTTTTTTTTTTTTGCTTGATGAGTTAGAAGGCAGAACAGTGGTGGAGTGAACCAGGCATGGCATGCTAAGCCAAGTGGCTACCCATATCGTTCCACACATGTATGCATAGGTAAGTATGGACCCATACACACAGCAAGAGACAGGCAAGGTCTTGACTCTCTGCCTCCAGTAAGGGGACAAGCAGGGGTGGACTGTTGGGGATATTTATTTATTTATTTATTAAATTTATATACCGCTCCATCTAGCTACACTGCTACTGGGTCTGAAGTGGGACAGCACTCTATGTGCCCTACATAATAAGCCTCTACGGTGTGGTAGAGCATACCACAGTAGAATGCCACGATAATTGATGGAATAATTAGTATCTGTCCACCTTTTGTAAGATCACAGGCAGCCTCAGGCTCTGCATCTTGATAAAGAGTGCTTTGATAAAGAGTGGACTTTGGAAATAGTAATGTAACCTCTTTTACCTTTCCTAAGCCTAAAATCAATATTATCAGTTTTTAAAAGTCAGCTTTTATTCTCTCTGTGTACATTTTACCGTGTAATGTAAATCATTCTCCTGTTCATTAGGACTCAGGCAGTGGGTTACCAAATCCACTATAGCTGTGGTGACGAACCTTAGGCAATCCAGATGTTTTGGACCCCCAACTCTCAGAATTTCAAGCCTAGATTGCCAATGACAAAGGACTGTGGGAGTTGTGGTACAAAACATCTGGCGTGCCAAAGGTTCGCCACCATTGCATTATAGGCTTGCAATACTATATCTGTAACAATATTCTAGGGCCAAGGAGGATGCATAGTGGTATTCTAGTATAATTTGTGACCATAGCACCTGTTTATATATAATAAAAATAAGAACATAAAATACAGAAGGGTGGTGCTCATCTGTCCTTTCCACAGATAACCATGTCCTCTTACGTACAGTACCTCTCAAATTATTTTAGGGAAGCTGGTGATTGTAAATACGGTTGAATCTTGAATTGTGTGTCTGTTTGGGGTGTTAGGATCTGATTTTTTTAAAGACACAAATGAGAGTGTAAATTTGGCTATAGCTTCTTAATTGCGCCTGTTGAAAAATCTGTGAGGGTTTCTGACAATTAGGCAGACAGGAAGTGCACAGTATGAACTGAACATGAGCAGATCTTACAGAAGGGTGTAGGGATCTTCACAGAATCCAAAGGCCAGATTTCTGACCAATTGAAGTACCGTATTTTTCACTCTTTAAGATGCACTTCCCCCACCCCCAAAAGTAAGGGGAAATGTCTGTGTGTCTTATAGAGTGAATATAGTTGTTCCCTACCTATATAGCACAGATTTTCCTTTAGAGATAATTTACCTGCATGGAGCCTCTGCCCTCCCCTTCTGAAGCCTGGATTCCCCATTCCCAATCACCTTGTTTACAAGCCTCCCTTTTGCAGTTTGCATTCCACAGTTCCAATCACCTTGTTTGCAACCCTCCCCTTTTGCAGTTTGCATTCCACAGTTCCAATCACCTTGTTTGCAACCCTCCCCTTTTGTAGCCAGGATTCCCTGGCCATGAAAGCTTAGGCTAAACATTTTTTCTTGTTTTCCTCCTCTAAAAACTAAGTGCGTTTTATGGTCAGGTGCGTCTTACCGAGGGAAAATACACTACATTGAATGCCCTCTCCCTGTACATAAAACAGAAAATATACTAATGTGGAGGAGAGTTTCTTTCCAGGGCCACCTGATTTTGTTTTGGATGTTTATATTGAAGATGTTACAGTTGTAGCCATGCATGTAAAATCTGGTTTGGCTCATCTGGTGTAAGCATGCAGCTGCCCTGTCACTCTCTGTCTTTCTCTTTACTTTTTTAGGATTAAAATGTAATAAACCCATTGGCCCAAATCCTATTGAAGTTGCACGATTTTCTAATTAGGTGAGCTGTTCATTGTGGGATTAATTGTGGAATAAGGTCATAATAGTGAAGCAACTAACAACACACAAAATAATGCATACCGCCTGTTCAATTGCCTTTCTCGGCTCCGTATTCCCAACATGATTTTGCCTGTATTCTTTCCAGTTAATGCTTAGATCTGTGGCTTCTCTCTTGTTGTGACTCCCTTCAACTTAACCCAAAGTATGCGGTGAAAAAAATAAATAGCAACACTTGTCTCTTTTCCCAAGGAGGGTATGATGGAAGACATATCAGGCTTAATGTGACCTCAGGACTATCTTACTTAATCACAAGTTTTCAGGGAGTGGAGGGAGAGCTTTTTGCGCCACCTGTATCACACTACTCTCTTTTTGTATGTTAATCGGCCATTAATCTTGATTTTTGTTGGGTTTAGGAGTTTTCCTCTTGGCACATATGCAGAACCAATTATATCGTAAATCACTTGTGTTTCAGCAGATGTCATTCTGATTGTTCCCCACTGCATAGAGTACTACTAGTAAAACATTTGAGGTCAGGAACCTGGATTCCTCAACCACTGTATTCAAGGAAACCCATTTGTTGTTCTGTCTCAGTAGAAAAGGTTCATTTCTCTTAGACTTATATCACATTGGCAGCCAATCAAGGAAAGTAATAATTGCATTTATGCATTTGAGGTGGGGGTTGAGGATGCATTAATCTGTCTAAATGAATTAAGACTGCTGCCCTCCTTTCACCCCCAATATGTATGTGGTAGATTCTTAGGAATATAGCATTTTGTGTTCTTTATCAAGCACAAATTACACTTTGGGTGTTCAAACAGAATGCTTGACCTTAACATCTATTGCATTGTAACATTGGTACATGTATTCTTTGTAGTTGCATTTGCCCAAAGGTTTTAAGGGAGGCTGCCATGGATTGCACAAAACAGTGTTTGTCTCAAATTATCCTGAGCTGCGTACTGAGATTTTTTGGTAGCTTTCTTGTGGTGACTTATGCTATGAAAATTGGATGATTAAAAAAACAGCAGCACATGAAAGTATTCTTCAGTGTAGTGGCTGAATTACCAGTAGGCCTATCTGCAGTGAAAGAAAAAGCAATCATAGCATGTCTTACATGGGAGAGGGATTTTGGCAGCTTGCTATTGCCATCAGCTTAGCTGATTGCGTTGTGCAGTTTGTTCATATCTCCAGGTTCACAGAAAAAATGTTGATGAGATACAGTATACAGACATGTTCATGAAAGCATCTAGCATTTCCGGGAATTGTTTTTATGCTTTACAAGTCTTAGGTGTGGATCCTTCAGTCTTGCCACCAGCTTGGGGTAGAGCAGCTGTTTCCAAGCAGTCAGAATGGTGGCCCCCAAATATATCAATTTCTTTTTTGGCTTGGGATAAATGAGTGAGGTCATGATCTGGCTAGAGTGCAGTATATTGCACAAGCCCCAAGTCTGCAGAAATAATCCAAAGGTTTTTCATCTTGTAAACTTGGAATGTTTTTGTGAGGACAGGTGTAAGTTTAGGAAAGGGCACTGCAAGAGAAAACAGAGAGTTAACAGAGGCATATGGAACTGGAACTGGAAAAGGTGCAGAAGAGAGCGACTACAATGATTACTGGCCTGGGGCACCTCCCTTATGAAGAAAGGCTAAAACATTTGGGCCTCTTTAGTCTGGAAAAAAGGCGCTTCAGGGGGGATATGATTGAGACATACAAAATAATGCAGGGGATGAGTAAAGTGGATACAGGGAAGCTCTTCTCTCTCTCCCAAAATGCCAGAACTAGGGGACATACACTCAAATTGAGGGCTGGGAGAGTAAGAACTGACAAAAGAAAATATTTTTTCACCCAGCGCGTTGTAAGTCTATGGAACTCCCTGCCACAGGATGTGGTGATGGCATCTGGCCTGGATGCCTTCAAAAGGGGATTGGACAGATTCCTGGAGGAAAAGTCCATCACAGGTTACAAACCATGATGGAGATGTGTAATCTCCAGGCTTTAAACCAGGGTACTTCAAGGGCCAGATGCAGGGGAGTGGTATCAGGAGACAGATATCTAGTCTCATGCGCTCCCAAACGCATCTGGTGGAGCCGCTGTGATATACAGGAAGCTGGACTAGATGGGCCTTTGGCCTGATCCAGCATGGCTCTTCTTATATGGAAACTTTTGGAGAGATAACTGCAGAAATTCAGTCTCCACCTGTTGAAATGTGTAGCCACAGCCCATTTCAGAGTTGCTCAACACTACCCGAAGATATCTAAGTAGTTGATCATATTGAATTGTTCCTGTTCATGGAAGGAGCCAAGATAACATGTTAGTATAAATGTAAGCAGAAAACCTTGAATTGCCACCAATAATGGTCTTCCCTCGTAAAGCTAGAAGTTAAGTCTTTCAGTAACATTATTTGTGCAATATAAATGGTTGATGGTATTCAGAGACCATGCAAATAAATAAAACAAAACAAATGAATGAAAAAGGATCTGCTTAAAGCCTTTATCACATTCTACGGTTTCAACTACGTTTCCCATCCAAAATTTCACTTCTGTGTTGGACCAGGTATATTCTTCTAGGATTTGGGTCCTGCTAGCATGGTCACAGTCTAGTTTATCTATTATGATGGGGAAGGCTGGAGAGGGTAAGCTTCCTGGATGGGGGTGGGGTGGGGTAAAGGTTATGCCACAAGTTTTGCTTGTGGCATTGTTGTCCTCATCTTCAACGACAGCCCCATTCACATTGGCTTGATGCTAGTGTTTGGGTTCCCAACAGGAAATTGCTACAAACTATCTGTCATTTCTGACATTGAAGGCAAAATGCCATTGACAACAAACTCTTTAAATTTCCATTTAACAGTGGCTGTGAATGGTGTACTAAAGCCTGGGAACCATTGCTATGAGAACCATAACAATGTATCAGTGTATCAGAGTGTAAGCATCCTCTGTAAAAGGAAGCAGTCTGTCCTCACAACGATTGATCACATCTGTTTACGGATTAAAGAATTAAGGCCTGTCACTTACTCTTTTGGAATTATTACTTTCTTTAGATAGATAGATAGATAGATAGATAGATAGATAGATAGATAGATAGATAGATAGATAGATCTCCAACCCTATATCATAAGACCTCAGAGTGAAAAAAGAGCAGTATACATCAGTCGTACAGTTTAATATAAATAGTAACAATAACCACTTGAAGTCAAGTGAGGATTTCTGATGGCAACTCTTTCCAGGGCTTTGCAGAGTTCTCAAAAAATACTTTCCAGTTCTTTTGAGGATACCGTGGGACTGAGCAGCTGGTTTTCTCCCAGGAAATTTAGTGAGGCATCAGATTTTCAACCTCTGGCTCCACAGCCAGTTGTGTAGCTCATGGAGTTATCCAGCCAGCTCATTCTACATATAAGTAAAGTATTATACATAGTTTGTAGTAACATATATACAATTGTTGAAAATAATTTGACACCATTTAAAGAACACTAAACATTTAGGCAATTTAAGCAATTTGAAGGTATTAAAGCACTACATGTCACAAAGGCTTCACAGCCTTTTCAAGCCCAGAAGTCCAAAGACACTGCTAAACTGCCATGTTTAAACCAGTTGGTCAACCAAAGTCAGCATTAGTGTTAATCAAGCCTCCAAGGGATAGCATTCTGCAGCCAAAGTGTTACAGCTTAGTGCTCTTTTCCTGAATCCTTATACATGCTAGACAGATACCAGTATGTGCTATTCTTTCTGGATTATAGGAGAACAGTAGTCCCCCATTGATCATGGGGGTTGCATTCCCAACTCTCCAGTGATAAACGAAAATCCACAATATATGCACACCATCACCCCTTTCCCAAAGCACTAGGGGAGGCACTGGGGGCCGTTGAGCGGCCCATCCATAATGTGTGCCACCTCCTTGGGGGGGGGCACATTGCAGGCTCTCTGTTGCTACCATGGTGTTCCTCCTCACTGCCAGGACCCTGCCTGCCACAGAACCTGACTCTGAGGGGTTAAATGGTGAAGAGCTGCTGGAGGAGCCTTGCAGCTCAAATCAGCAAGCAGCTGGGTCTGATGACTCAGCTGAAAACATATCTTCACCTCCTA
Organism: Phrynocephalus guinanensis; assembly: GCA_037367245.1. Lineage (NCBI taxonomy): Eukaryota > Metazoa > Chordata > Lepidosauria > Squamata > Agamidae > Phrynocephalus > Phrynocephalus guinanensis. The sequence continues at coordinate 102,406,927 of CM074734.1, read as the reverse complement.
GAAGGGCCATGAGCAGGATTCTGCAAAGATCTGCTACCAGAAGAGCTAGGGAAAGGGTCTTTGATGCTAGACGGGGAATCAGGTCAGGAAGCTATGAGTACTAGCAGAAGCCTTTCCAGAAGTAAGGGTGTGTTCCCTGTTTTGTTTCATTTGTTTTGTTTCATTTGTAATGAATTTTAAAAATAGTTTCATTACAAAATGAAACAAAATGAAACGAAACACTATGCTCCCCTGGGTCCTTAAGGACCAAAATGGCTGGGGAGCTTACTCAAGCGATTCTAGGTAAGACCCTGAAATTTGGAGAGATATCAGTTTCAGGGGGCTGAGTTATTAAGGTCCAAAAGAGGTGCCCCTAGGAAAAATTCTTTCTTTTTGGATTCAGAACAGAAGCCAATCCGTGGCTGTGCTAATTGCTCACCCACCAAAGCTTGGCTTCAGAATCCAATTAGAAAGAATTTTTCAGTAGAGGCACCCACTTTGGACCTTAATAACTCAGCCCACTGAAATCCAAAGCTTTCCAAATTTTGGAGGCCTCCCTAAATTGCTCCCCTGCCATTTCCTCTAGGACAAATCTTTTCATCCTAGAGGGAGAAAAATGTGTTACATCATGAAATGAAATGCGTCCTACTGTTTTGTTAGGTAACAAAGTAATTTGTTACCTAACAAAATGATGAAACAATGTTTCATTTTTCATTTCATGCCCATCTCTAGTGCTGAGAGCAGGTGTAGTTTGTTCCCCATTCTATGGTTTATTACTGATACTCTTATTCATTTTCTAATATTCCATTTATGAGGTGCTATTTTAAGAAAGTGTTATCATTATGCAGTGTACTTTGGTCATTTCTGGATAAATGTAATCATTTTAGCCATTACAGCAGCCTACCTTCTTTTTTTAATTTTAGATTTTCAATATAGATATTAAAACAAACAGCCAAAACAGAGGAAAACAATCAAAAATACATGGGTGGAAATGCAGTATACCTAGAAACATAATAATTCCAATTCAGCCTACACATATGCTGAATTGGAAATACAGTGTGCTGAGAAACATACTAATAATTAATATTTTCAAAAGAAAAAGGGCAAAGAAAAACCACTATTTATACACAGGGTTTGATAAAAGGCTTTTGAGTGTCTAAAAATATACCCATGCATAGTTGCCATCTGGAAGTAATAAATTCATAAATCACTGATGTAGTAAGAGCTTTTGTCCACTATATTACAAGGGCAGGCATCTGTCTTTCCAGTACTGCAAAAATAAGTCTTTTGTCAGTAGTAAAGACATGAAGAGTCCATTTATGCTGGCCAATGGTTAATCTCCAAGAAGTAGGTAAATAATTTAAAAGTACTTGTTATTCAACAAAGAAACATAAGAGCAGTCCAAAATTAATATGAGTAATAGCTTTTCTCCAAAATGAGATGATGACTGGACATGGCTATAGCATATTCCAGGCAGATGCATCAAGAGAATTGCAGCATGCCTTTTGAGAACTAAAATCTGACACTAATTCAGATGCTAAGTTTGGTTTGAGGATGATTAAATACCATATGCTACTCCAAGTTCAATAGACCAAGTTTCCCTAAGCCATGCAACTACACATGCCTCTGGTGCCCTCCACGCAGGGGAGTTGGTCTCACATACAAAAGACAGCCCTGCACAGCGCTGATGAAAATTAGAGGACATGTTGATAGTGATACATTATTTTCCATAAATTCATCTCCTAATAAGCTTTGTGTTTTCTCCATGTATGTAGAGAAGCCATAGATGTAGCGAGCCATAGAACTGCTGAATTAGAACACAGAAGTGATATATTTATATTTTTCTTTCTCCATATGTAATAACAATTAATAGGAAGTAAAATGGTTAATTTTTACAAAGAAAATTAGAAACTTATTAATATAAAATCTGGAAAAATAATGCATCAATTTAAAAATATTTGAATTCCAGCAGAGTTATTTGGCTAAGACATTGCTATTCCAGATGTTGGATTTCTGTTTCCATTTTTTTATTTTATTATATATTTGCATTAGCCATGGCCTTAGCAAAAGAGAACAACATTTAAATAGATATAAAATTGGCATACCAAATCATAAAAGTAAATACATAGAAGTAAATACATATACTAGCAACATTCCTGAGGCCAACCATGATTTTAAACTAACAATCATTTACAGATTATTTGTTCAGATTTCTGTTTCCATTTTCCTATAGGATTGTAATCCTAAACCATTCTGCTGTTGGTTTCATTTTCGTGGTAAAACTGTCTGGAGAAAGTGCTTTACTGAAGATCCAGACATAACTAGACAGGGGCACTTGGATGCCCACGTGTCATGAGAGATGAGTAGTCAACTTCATCAAACATTTAAGTAATGTATACATGTATTGTTAACTTGCTGTCAACAAATGCATTTACAGAGCAAAAGTTTTTTTAGCAATCCATTTAAGCACTCTCACAGAAGTTGCTGCTTTTATGACATCTATGTTCATATCATTCATAGGACCTTTTTGGAACCTGTGATTTTCTTCAGCATGGTAGGATAGAAAATGAAGTGAGGAGGAAGAGGAATTGTGTTTGCATTCATTAATTCAACACCTAGGTATAGAGGGCCCTTTTGCTGCATTAAAACTGTCGTGAAGTAGAAACAAGAAAGAGGTTAGGTGCCATAACGTCTCACCCAGAATTTATTTTTAAGAAAGATTTATCTGCTGAAATACTTTGGAGAAGGTGTCCCTGGAAAACCTAACCGTTCTGTGGGTTTTATCTTCCTACCAAACTGTATTGGTTTTAAGTGCACATTTTCTGTTTTCTGTGACCAATCAACCACTTCCTAAAGATTTATAACTCAGCTGTTTCAATTTGTGATGGCCTGAAGTTCTGGCATGCAGATTGTCAGTCCAGATGTTAGACTTTCCTTAAAAAAGAAGATTGAAGAATTAGGTTTGGTATGTGTGATTTTTTCTTCTTCTTTGAAGGTTGCACATTCTACTTTGAGCCATAAACCTATGACTTCCAGTTACCTATTAGGTATGTCAGCTAACTTTCAAACTGGAAAAGTTCTTGTTCACCGTTAAGTGCTGAACTGAAAAATTGAGATAGGCTGGTGCTCCATGGCTAATGTAAATATTTAACTATAATGAGATATTTTCATCATTTGTGTTTATTTCTTCAATACCAAGATACAAATGGAAAAAAGGATTCAGATTTGCATGTTGAAGGCATATGACCATATTTGTTTATCTTTTTGAGGTGAAAGATACTGTATTTCTAGCAGTACATTCATAGTTGACCAAAAGTCCAATTACTGTACTAGGTTTATGACAATTAGTCCATCAAGATCCCCAAATATGTTAAAAGTGGCAGTTATAAGTTAAATATTTTTAGTTTGCTTCTTGTTTTGTGAGTTTTCAATAACATTGACCCCCCCCAAGATTTCCTTGAGCTGCTGTTAAATTTTTATATAGGCTTCTTTTAAAGTAGTTAATAGCAAGATAATTAATGATAGTTGATCATTAGTACAGTAGCCTGCTTTTTCAAAATCTTTGTAGATTTTCCCCAAGGGGTAAAAATTCAATGACCAGTTGATGAGGTAGGAAGAGGCATCTTGCATAATTAAAAAGGCAATGTAAAGCTAAGAGCAATAAGCAAACAAATATAAAGGAAAAATGCCACTGAGAGAAGGAAAACATTGATGGATAATACTTCAGGACCGGGATGGGCTGATTTGTATTATTCTCCATTCATGATGTAGAAGTCAATGTGAATCAGTTTTCCCCAGTAAAACTGTGGTTTTTGCTCCAATGCTGAGGCGTCTGATAAAGAAACGAATGGCTGTACTTTACTTGAGGCAGTGTAAGCACTTGAGCCCATAGGGTGGTTTTAAGCCATTCCATTTCAACCCATTCCATCCAGCTGCAGCAGCAGTAAGAGAGGCAGATCACCATCAGAACTTCCTGCTGTTTGAATCCTTCCTCCCCTCCCCTTCCCAATGCTAGAATTTCCTTCCTTCCTTCCTTCCTTCCTTCCAAATGCTTGCTAATCTAGTGCTAAGGCAACTAGGGGAAGAGAAGGGCAGGGATCTTAAACCAGCTCTGCTCTAACTCTACCTCCTACAAATTTGGACAGCTAGCACACAGTGGAGCTACCTCAAGAATCTGGAAGAAGGCTGGAGGAAAAGATTCCTCCTGTATCTCTGCCAGCTCCTCACTTCTTCTCTTCCCTTTGGTCATCCAACTGGCCTAGCAATAGTCAAGCAAAGCTTAGCAAGAAAGAAGGGAAACCCAAGCACCGGGTGTAAAGAGAAGAGCATTCAGATGCTTACCAAGCTGCAAGCAAGGCTGATTTTCTCTTCTACACTTCAACAGAATCAAATTAACCCAGGGAAATAAAACTTCCCAGCAGACCAATTAACATTTTCTTGTGGCCCATTCTGACTCGGAGGAGTGGCAGAGGTAAAACCAGTCCTTACATATTTCACATATCTAGAAAATTCTGTAAAGAGTCATAGTAAGTGGGGTGCAACGTGACAGTCTAGATAGGCCTTTAACTATATGAAGGTGCATCACTGATGCAACCACATTGTATCCTTGTTAGGAATGAGGGCTGGGGGATTTTGAATGAGGATTTACAAACAGATCCGGGAAAAGTTACATCAACCCTATAATTTCAGACTTGGATAAAAGAGATAGGAAGGGTTGCCTCCAGCTCTTGCTAGCAGATAGGAATAAGGAAATAACTTGCAATGTGGGTAAATATGGCCGGTTAGCCATCAAGCTGAGGCAAGGCTGACTGGTCTAATAAAATGGATAAAGGCCCCACCGGAAAAAGTGGTGACTAAGGCCCTTTAGGCCATCAGATGATGACAGCATTGAATGACAGACCTTCATCATTTCACACAAGTCTTTGCTGTGTATATTTTTATATTGTAAAGTTTAAATTTGAGCTGTTTTGGAAGTTGCCACATATAGCCACAATTATGTTGACTTGACGTGTTTCTGGTTCTGTATATAGATTTTAATGTCCTAATGGCCATTGGTTAAAACTTTGAATAAAATTGAGTAACTGAGAATGAGGATTTGGGAAAGGTTGTTTAAAAAAATGTCTCCATGATTCATTTCCATGAATTAATAGATTAACATGGAAGTTTCCTGTCAGTTGTAGTACTTAGGTGCTGTTTTGAGACAAAAACTGAAATGTGATAATTTAAAACTGATGAACAGAATCCTGATGATGTTTTCATAAAGATCTGTGTAATGCCATGGCTAATTGCAGTTAAATGAAGAGGAGCTTTGACACATCTTGGTTCCTCAGTCAGATACAGTATATGACCACACATGGAAAGGAGTTGTGCCTCAACATTTTGTCATTGAGCTTCAGTTACTAACAGCAAAGTACACAACAATTATGTGAACTCTGGCCAATAAATGAAAGCTATTTGTTATTCACACTAAATCATTAACAACCTGTCTGCAAATTGTTAAAGCACATGTGTGTGGAAATTCACCAGACAACCTGCTTGCCCCATTGACAGACTTTTTTGCTTTCTTGTCATTGTAAATTTCCTCCCCCCACAAGGTTATTAAAGGTTTTATTCCTATATTTGCCTTACCTTGTGCTATGCTGGCATGCTGCCCAGATTATATAAGAGAAAGGAGAGCCCTTCCTGTATTATATACTGTACATACAAAAGAGAGAGGGGGATATTGAAGCCCATGCTTGCATAAACCTGGACTTCAAAGAAAAAGGAGTGTCATTTTCATCTGTTTTTGGATTCTCATTTGTCTTCTCTCTGGTTGACTCAGGTCATGTAATATGGTTTGCCTTCAAACACAACCAGTTGTTCCAGTAAGTTTCCTTGAGGGATGGAAGAGTTTTGGCACTCTCATCAGGAGTGGAACTATCTCTGTCCTACATCTGATGATGATTTCAGGTCGAAGCAACCTGGATTATTTACAGAGTATTTGAGAATCTACCCCATTATTCCCATGTGACTTGGTATTTGTATTAAAGCAGGGCCCCTGCCTTTGTGAGTTATCAGTCAATGTGGAGCTGTCATTACTCAAGTGCTAAGGCAGGACAAACACAGGAGTTCACATCTGTGTCTTACTGACCAGTGAGTGGTTTCTAATTGTGCTTCTCTTGGTGATATATTGCTGGGCAGGCCAGCAGCTCAGAACTGCAGAAGGGATTTATAGTGTTACATCTCTGGTTGCCCATTGAAGTTTATGTATATATTGGCTTTGGGGCCAACTCCTTTCATGCTTCAAAGAAGACTCATAAGCAGTCAGCCAACATGATTTTGGAATCGATTAAATAACCCTGACACTAAAGAATGAGCATATATCCCTGTTGCCTTGCTTACTAGGGGCTAGAGTTCTACAATGAGATGCAATACAGACTTACTATTGTGTGACACTACTATAGCAATACTTGCTAATTCTATTCCAACTGCAAAAACAAATATTACTTAATAGGTCATATGATAGGGCAATATATTGTCATAGTTAATATTTTAATAGGCCAGTGTACAGCCATGGTGATATTTTGGATTGGGTCTTCCATGATCCAAGTTCAATCCCTAGCTGAAATATGCAGTTTGCTGAAATGTTTAGATTTAGACTGGCCTACCTTACAGATGAAGTACAGAGGAGTGACCCACATATGTCTTGAGTTCATGCAGCAAAAACAGAATACCAATGTAGTTTTTAAATAATGGTCTATGATGATATATTTTATGTCTAGCTCTAAATTCACAGCAGTCGGTAGCATCCGGAATTATTTATGTGTTATTGAGAGAATAGAGAACAGGGAGTTGTCTGCAGAAGCAATAATGACCGGAAGAGCCATTCAGATCCACTCCGATTTATGACCCATTGGAAATGCTACCTGTATTTCCCAAATTTCTCCGTTATATAGAACATTTGTTTACTTGTAAGAAAGTTGACACAATAATGGATACTTTTCATGATTTTGAAAATATGTGCAAGACCCTATTTAGTTACCTTGTTTCTTAACTTCTGCCCTTGTGCACGTGTGTCCTTTAGACAAATGGATAAGCCCTAGAATAAACTCCATTTTAATTTTTTTATATCAATGTAGATTTCATGTTCTTGTTTAGAAAATGGAGGAAAATGGTAGAGTTTAATTATAAACATACAGCAGCCTGAGATAGCTAGAAGAGCTATGCTATCCTCTCTGCCAGTCATACGATCTATTTCTGCACTGAAAGTCACCCAGTTCAGCTTCAGCATACTCTTCTATTTAAGTCTGAGTATATTCTGCTTACCCATCACTTTGCATGTCTTTGACTTCATATGCAAACTCTAGCAGTACAAAGAATAACGGGATAGAGTGAGAGATGCTCCAAACTGAGATGACAGCTCATCCCACCCACCTTAAAATACTCCTTTTAGGGATGATCTGAAATTGAGCACTTCTTACCCTTGAGCACTCCAGTGAGTTCTACTTTGTAGCTAGCAGACACAAACGTCTTCAAGTGCCATGTCCTCATAGAACATTGGCGATTAGTAGTTTGAACTAGTTTCTATCTAAAACTATTCTAAAAAGAGTAGCTGTGTTCGCTGCGGACCATTGGCTTAAGTTCTTAAGCCAGAATGTTCTTGTACACCGTAGGCCACGCTTCCCATCTATTTTTCCTTAAAGGATAATTTGCAGCAGATGGTATTTCTTATTGTACATTATGTGTCCAAAATACTGCAATTTTCTTATCTTTACAGTATTGGGGAATTCTAACTTTTTATTCATGTGCTGTAATACAGCCACATTAGTGACTCTGGCTGTCCAAGGTATCTTCAGAATTTGTCTGTACGTCTACATTTCGAATGCTTCCAGCTTTCATTGGAAGTGGTATAAAAGTGGATTTGAGCCAGTCCTGTGGAATGGTTCCACTTCTATAGATGCTGTTGTATAAATCGACTGAAGGGATGTCAAATTCTTCTCTACATTTAGTCTGTGTTTTTAAAATGGAATTAGGTTTTCCTGACTGGTGGACACATGGTCACTATTGGAAAGGATGAAATTTACTGTTTGGTTCCTCTGTTGTAATCCATGTGAAAGTTCTTTCTCTAGAGGGAATGCTATTTATTGGGAGGAAATCTCCATTGGTCTCATTCATGCATTTTGTCTTAATGCAAATCAGGATTATTATCAGCCCCAACCCATTCCCATAATTCTGTCATTTAAAAATGTGCACACAAGAATACTGTACAAGCCTATCTCTCATGCCCAACCTCTAGTTTGGCTTTATTGTGGAGTTACATGAAGCAAGACAACACTGCCCCAGAATGTTCATGGTTCATGGGATGCTTCCTATGAAAACTTTTCAAATTGTAGTTCTTCATGCTTTTATAATCTGTTGCTTTACTGAGTGCAAGTCTCCATCAAGTGCAATTCTAATCAAAAGCAAAACATTTAAGAATGAGGAGGCGGAACAAGTGACCTTGACTTGTAATCAAGTGCTTCCAATTAAGGGGCTGTTATCTTGCCTAAGATAACTGGAAAGGGATACTCAAAATACTACCTTGTGTAAATATAACATTTGCCTGCATTATATCACCAAGAGTTCTCAACACATCTGGAACGAAAGCAGTTCCAGTAACATTAAAGCATCCTATTTTGGTTGGCACGCAGATGCTGTGGTATATGCCAGTCAGTAATGGGCTTTGGAAACAAGCTGCTCTAAAACTCTCTGGAGCTATTCTCCTGGGAAATTATTCAATTAAATTCAACTAAAATTAATGCTTGTCTGTTTTGTTTGACTAAAACAAAATAAGCAGCTGGAAAAGAAAATCCCTGGTGCACGTTAGAGAGCAAAGGCTCCAGTTAATATTCTGAGCTCAGTGTTCTCTTTACCTGCCTCCTCCCTTAACAAGTACTAACTCTAAAACTTTAAAACTTCGGGCTAGTGATATAAAGCTGACATATTCCATTTCTATTTTTTTTACATACATTCGTGATTTAATTTCCAGATTTGTAGCATGGGTTCCTTTTAAAATTTGTAAATTTAACAATAGGAGTTACCAATCCATAAAGTGTATTTTTAAAAGGATTATAGATTTTATGTAACAAATATAAGCAATTTGACCTGATAAGCCCCTTCCAGCTTCATTAATTTATGATTCTATATATGGAGAGCCAAAATGTCATGTCTTGATTTTGTCCACTCATTGTCTGGCCAGCTCTGCCCACAATCTTCAGCAACTTCACTAGTATGTATATTAGCACATAAACTTTGTCCCTCCAGATGTTTTGGACCACAACTCCCACAGTCCTTTGCCATTGACAATCTAAGCTTAGAACTCTGGGAGTTGTGGTCCAAAACATAAGAAGGGCTGAAATTTGAACATGGCTGAAAAACAAAGTTATATCCTGGTTTGTATGGGAACAAATGCTATTAGTTAGTATAGCTCTATTTGTACCGTAGAAAATAGGTTTCCATCTACAGTTGAATTTTCATTTGTTGGGCTTGTGGAGGTAGTGGTTTCTTGTGCATTTGTATGATGCATACGTGGACGTGCACAGAAATATATGCACACACACTCCTATTTTGAGCAGAAGATAGTGACTTGCAGCTTTGGCAGTACATTTGAGAAGCAGACACATATTCCAGATAAGAGAGATGCAATTTATGCTGGATCAAAGCAGTTCCTTCCTATTTAAAAAATCAGTTTTGTGCATGATGTTAAGGTGAGTGTTTTTACCTATCTGCTGAGCGAAGCAATGTATAAACCAGCACAGCACTGATTCCAATTCTGATTATCTGACATGAACTTTCCTCACCTGTTTTTGTGTGTATAAAAGCAGCCACACATGTTTCAGCCTTTGAATAATTGGGTTTTGTTTCCTTATATGACAATATAGTATATTGGCTTTTCTTTTTTTATATATATATATATATAATTTTCTTTCGATTTTCGATGCTTTATCTGCAATCTGCACTGAAGTCCTTTACATATACAGTGGCACCTTGTATAAAGGAATTAATTCATTCCAAATGAAATTATGTTAAGCAAATTTTCCTTTATACAAATTTCCCATAGGAATGCATTGAAAACAGGGGAATCCCTAATTGCAACCATTTTATATTGTATGGATTTGCCCTATAGATGATTCTGTTAAGCAAATTTCCCCTATCTCCGGAATTTTTTATGTTGTAGAGATTTTATGTTATACAAACCATTTGTTATACGAGGATCTACTGTATGTACATTTTCTGTAATACTTTTGACACTGGCATGATACACACAGTTTTTGCTTTCACCTTTTGAGTGCAGAGTTGTGTTATTTTGATCTAATAATCTGTAATCGTAAATAGTGATTTTTTTAAACCTGAATGCCAGAACAATTTTGGTGCTCAAGTTTGTAAATATGGAATGTATAGAAAATTTGTCTCATCGAAGTAAACAACCTTTGCTTAAATCTAAAACATCACTGCCAAATATTACATAACAAAGTGAAATGAAAAATTGCTTAGATGGTGGTATGTCATGTGATTAATCCACAAAGTCATCATGGTACACATTATCTGATGTTGGGAAGGCAAAATGGTCTGTCCTGGAAGTCAAATTCAGGTTGTTAGGAAGAAGATTGGAGTCCTGGACTTCCAAGGTAGCATTTTCAGAAGTGCTGCCTGTTTCTCGTGCAGGACCTGCCAGGCAGACAGAGCTCAGAAGCCTTAATGTGTGGATGAGGTGATGGTGTCGAGAGGAGGGCTTCAGATTTGTTAGGCACTGGAGAACATTTTGCGACAAGCCAAAACTGTTCAGGAGGGCAGGTTGCACTTGAACCATGATGGAACCAGATTGCTGGCACCCAACATCAAAAAGGCTGCAGAGCAGCTTTGAAACTGATAACTGAGGGAAAGCCAGCAGGAGCTGGGTAGCATCTGATTTGGGAAAGTGTCTAGTTGAGTAATGAAGAAGATGCAATAATTACTGAGCAGAGTCAGGAGCTAGTCACCAGCACTCCAGCAGAAGGATGCAAGAGGCAGGCTAATGATGCAACTGGACTCAAAAGACTGCATCAGAAAAGCATCTATAAATGCCTATATGCAAATGCCAGAAGCCTCCGGAACAAAATAAGGGAGCTGGAATGCTTAGCAGTAGATTAAAAAATTGATATTATTGGCATCACTGAAACCTGGTGGATGGATTATAAGCAATGGGATACAGTTATCCCAGGCTGCAAACAGGACAGGAAGGACAGGAAGGGGCAAACAGGAGGTGTTGTAGCCTTGTATGTCAAAGAAGTGATAAAATTGTATGAATTGGAATATCTAGGTCAGTGTTGGTGAACCTATGGCATGGGTGCCAAAGGTGGCACTCGGAGCCCTTTCTGTGGGCACCCGACATTGCCCCTTCATAGCCTCTTGTATACAGGTTAAATTACTGTATTGGCACTTTGGAAAAAAAATAGTGGGTTTTGAATTGCAGTTTGGGCACTCGGTCTGTAAAAGGTTTGCCATCACTGATCTAGGTGATTTGGAGTCACCATTGGAAACTCTGTGGGTAAGAGTATCAGGCCACAAGGATGGTCTAACAGTAGGCATATGCTATTGGCATCTGACCCAAGCCCCTGAGGGACACTGGCAGTTGGAGAATGTTGTAAAGGAGGCATCCAAGAAGGGAAGCCTGGTTATAATGGGGCACTTCAATTACTCTCACATACACTAGCTGAACTATTGTTCAGCACATGATAAAGAGATAAAGTTGCTAGATATGCTAAATGATTGTTCCCTGGAACAGATGGTTGAAGACCTAACTAGAGGTGGCTTCCAGGAGCTGTTCTGGAAGTGATCAAAAGCAAGAAAAGCTCATGTAGAAGATGGAAGGCCAACAGGCAGAAACATAAATTCTGGCAGAATAAATGCAAGGCAACAATCAGGAAAGCAACGCAAGACTTTGAGGAACATATAGCTAAAACACTCAAAGAATAACAGGGAGTTCTTTAAGTATGTTAGAAGTGAGAAGCCAACTAGGAAGGCCATTGGACCATTAGACGTCAATGGAAGGCAAGGGATTATTAAAGAGGAAACAGAGATTGCAGAGAGGCTCAATGAATTTTTTGCTTCAGTATTCACTGAAGAAGACAGAGACCAAATGCCCAAACAGAGCCTATCTTTGTAGGGAGGGAAACTGAAGAATTAAGCCAGATAGAAATAACCAGGGAGGAGGTCCTTGTGTGTGTTGTTAAACTAAATGCTAACAAATCACCAGGACCAGACAGCATCCACCCACAAGTTCTCAAGGAACTTAGAGATGAAATTGCTGATATCCTAGCCAAAATATATAATCTTTCCCTCCAATCAGGCATTGTGCCTGATGACTGGAAGGTAGCGAATGTAGCACCAATCTTCAAAAAAGGATCAACAGGTGATCCAGGAAATTGCTGACTGTCAGTTTGACATGTGTCCCAGGTAAAGTGATGGAAACTATCCTAAAAGATAAAATTAATAGGCACATAGAAGAGAAGGCACTGCTGAAGGAGAGCCAATATCGCTTCTGCAAGGGCAAATCATGCCTCAGTAATGTGTTGGAATGTTTTGAGAGTGTCAGCAAGCATGTGGATAAGGGAAATCCAGTTGAGATTGTTTATCTGGACTTTCAGAAGGCTTTTGACAAGGTCCCGCACCAAAGACTCTTGAATAAACTTGCCAGTCATGGAATCAAGGGACAGCTCTTGTCCTGGATCAGCAACTGGCTAAGGAAGAGGAAACAGAGGCTATCACTAAATGGACACTTCTCCAAGTGGAGGGAGGTAAAGAGTGGGGTCCCCCAAGGTTCAGTGCTGGGACCCTTGCTTTTCAACCTCTTCATAAATGATCTAGAAGTAGGAGTAAATAGCAAGGTAGCCAATTTTGCCGGTGACACTAAATTATACAGGGTAGTAAAAACTGAGAGAGATTGTGAGGAGCTCCAGAAAGATCTCTTGACACTGGGGGAGTGGGCAAACTAGTGGCAAATGAACTTCAACATTAGTAAGTGCAGAGTGATGCACACTGGGGCAAAAAACCCCAATTACGTTTATAAATCGATGGGGTCTGAACTCTCTGAAACAAACCAGGAAAGGGACCTTGGTGTCCTGGTGGACAGCTCAATGAAGGTGTCAACCCAGTGTGCTGTAGAAATGAAAAAAAGCCAACTCAATGCTAGGGATCATTAGGAAGGGTATAGAAAATAAGTCAGCAAGTGTCATTTTGTTTCTTTATAAATCTATGGTGAGGCCCCATCAGGAGTACTGTGTACAGTTTTGGTCACCATACCTCCAGAAGGCTATTATGGGAATGGGAAAAGTGCAGAGAGGGCAACCAGAATGATTAAGGGATTGGAACACCTTCCTTACCACCTGAGGCTGCAATGGCTGGGCCTCTTCGCTCATGAACGACGGCGTCTAAGAGGTGACCTGATTGAAGTTTATAAAATCATACATTGTGTGGACAAAGTAGATAAAGAAAAACTGTTTTCCCTATCGTACAACACTAGAACTAGGGGGCAATCTGAAACTTTTGGTGCTAGATCTCAAACAAATAAGAGAAAGTACTTTTTCACCCAGAGGATCACTGGTCCGTGGAACTCCCTGCCAGAAGAAGTGGTGACAGCTGTCAGTCTTGACAGCTTTAAGAAAGGATTGGACAAGTTCATGGAGAACAAGGGTATCGTTGGCTATCATTATGGATGCCTAAGGACAACCTCCAGGTTGGAGAGATAGGCAGGATATCTCTCAGTGCCATTTGCAGGGAATCCTAAGCAGGTGAAGACATCTGCTTGGGAATACTCTGAAGCAAATGGTGAGCTGCTGTGTGAGACAGAATGCTGGACTGGATGGGCTGTGGCCTGTTCCAGCAAGGCTGTTCTTATGTTCTTAAAGAAGAGACACTTAAACATTTGGGGCTCTTTAGTCTGGAGACGTACAAAATTATGCAGCGCATGAGTAAAGTGAACAGAAGGACTCTCTTCTCCCTCTTACAAAATACCAGAACTAGGGGACATCCACTCAAATTGAGGGTTGAGAGAGTGAAAATAGACAAAAGAAAATATTTTTTTAACCCAGCGTGTTGTTAGTCTGTGGAACTCCCTGCCACAGGATGTGGTGATGGCATCTGATCTGGATGCCTTGAAAAGGGGATTGGACAGATTCCTGGAGGAAAAGTGCATCACAGGTTACAAACCATGATGGAAATGTGTAATCTCCAGGCTTAAAACCGGGGTACTTCAAGGGCCAGATGCAGGGGAGTGGTATCAGGAGACAGATATCTAGACTTGTGCGCTCCGAGATGCATTTGGTGGAGCCACTGTGAGATAGAGGAAGCTGGACTAGATGGGCCTTTGGCCTGATTCAGCATGGCTCTTCTTATGTTCTTAAAGAAGAATTAGCACCAGCATTTAGCACCTTCAGACAGCTGGAGTGGGATCACATGGTTTTGACTTGCAGTCTTAAATTTCCCATATTTCATCTCCCTTTATAGCCTTTCTATAAAGAGTTGAGATGGTGCTTTATTGTCAGATTTAGAATAGCCACAGTCACATCCTCCAAAAAGGAAAAAAAGTTATGTAGTGTTGAAGAAGACAAAGGAGGATAAAATATGCATAGAACATACATGAACATACATCATAGGTATACATGAATGGTGGAGGGCTGAGCTTTAAATTGCAGAAAAGGCAAGCCAATTTCCCACAAAAATCACCCCATATAGATTTTTTTCATCAGATCATTCAGATCAGTTCTGTGCCAATTACATCTCTCCAACTCTTTTCCTACCCAAATAATCCAATTTCTGTTCCTTAATTATTTTGTCATTGGTCACTTCTAATGTAGACATTTGGCACATGGACATTTGGTGTCTGGCGTATGTCTTTGAAGATTCTCAGTCATCCAGGTTAATTTATCTGGAAGTTGAGCCATGGCAACTGGGCTTCTTTTCTTCAGAGATTGAAATGTTTCACTCCTCATCCAAGCAGCTTCATCAGTCTGAGGAAGGTTAGTGGATTCCTCCAATTTATAGTTCACCTTGATTTCACATCACCCTGGTCTGAATAGGCTTGTTAAGTGGACAATGGCCTGGGGTGCGTGAAAGTCCCACCTATGCAACCTTTTCCAACACCCATTAAGTATGGGATGTTAGCTATGACCTTGCTGGTGGTGGTGTGAAGTGCTTCTGATTTGTCTGGGGGATTGATAAAAGGACAGCTTGATAGGAGGAACTTTCACACACCCTAGGCCGTTGTCCACCTAACGAGCCTATTCAGACCATTGTCCATCTATGGACCTATTCAGGCCATTGTATGCCTAACAAGCCTATTCAAGTGACTGTCCAGCTTATGAGCCTATTCAGACCAGAGTGATGTGAAATCAAGGTGAACTGTAAATTGGAGGACTCACCACTAACCTTCCTCAGACGGATGAAGCTGCTTAGGTGAGTAGTGAAATGTTTCAGTGTCTCCAGAAAAGAAGTCCCGTTGCCATGACTCAACTTCCAGGTGTAGGGTATAGCAGCACCAAGCCAGTGAAATCAACTCATCTGGTAGCTTTCCCTTTCTTTAATGAATAATGAAGGAAAAGAAGAGGAGAAGAAGGAAGAAAGACCATCTGCCAGCCATCAGTTTTCCTGCAGTACATCAGGGTGGATGTTTTGCTGGGAGATAGAATGCTTAGGCCTAAAGCTTTGCCAGATCTAAATAATACTTTTACATCTTTTAACTGAATCAGAAAATCAGTTTGTACAAAGATGGAGAAGAAATCATTTTGTACAGGTTGCTTTCCTTTGGAGTACTATAGGATTTCCATAGTTCTTGGGACTTGGTGTGTGGTAAAAGAGTGCTCATGGCTATGTGGAAGGGTCATACCTGAGTGATGAAAGGCAGAAAGCCTTCATTAGGGACACAATGAAGCACAGAAGTAAACCAAATAAACCCCCCTCTTCCAAGTATAAGGAAGGAGAGAGAAAAATACTGATACTTTACTTTGGTCAGAATGGAAGTGTTGTTTTTCTGAAGCTAAACTGTTTTCTGTTCTCCTCCTTGCCCATCTGCCCTGAATTTCATTGAGTTTTCTTTCCCTTTCTTCCCATCTCCCCCTTTCTCCAAATTCCTTCCTGGTGAACTCATTTATAAAGAAGAGTGATGGAAGGGAAGCTTGTTTATTTTCTTTATTTCTTAACATTTTGTAATATCCTAGTCTCCTGATTGGTTCCTCATGCAGGCTGCATATTTTGGTCTCATAAAGATTAGGGACTTCCAAAGCTGTGGACTCTTGCCATGAACAAGAGCCTTTAAGGGAAGCTGTACAAAATAAAAAAGCTGCCCACCAACATATTCCTTGAGCAGCTGCCCAGGAATACCTTGCCCCTGGCCTTAGAATACTTAGAGGCTTGTAAATCTCCTATGAGGGTGTTGCTCTCCAAGTAAGAAGTCCTGAAGGAGAAGATATTGCCCCCCATGGGACTGTATTAGGTTTCCCACAAGTAAAGATGCAAATATAACGTGTACCAGCAAATCTCAATCTACCTCTTGCCCATCACTGTTAGGAAATTTGGCAACATGAATGGCAGTGAGTGAGTTCATATTTTATTTGCCTCAAAAGGTAGCTTTGGAGCTTCCATTCTAGCTATAATATGGTTTTGTGGATGTTTTGCTTATTGTTGAGGACGATGTATGTAACTGTGTGAAATACATAAATTTAATGCATTTTGAAAATAAATACGTCATAGCAAGTTTGGGGGCGGGGGGAGATCCTCTTCATGGAAATCCAAGTTTTGAAGTTTTGGAAGTACCTCAGGTATCAAAATAACTGTAAATACCCCCCCTTTTAAGTAAACTTTTAGCAATTCTGCAATGCAAATGTAGTGAAACTGATAAGAATCATTTCTAAATTTTGTAGAAATTATTTCTAGAATCAGTTTTATGTTCAAGAAACTGGATTATCACAATGCAAAAACTGTAACAGAATAAAAGCAGAATTTTAGTGTGACTGTGTAACTTATGAAAGTCATATTTCAGTGGTGTTTGAGCAGAAGGAGCATACTTTTTAAAAAATACAAAGTACTTCATAACCTATTGCCTGCCAGTTGTGGAGACAGGAGATTGAATTTAATGAGACACTGATCAATAGCTGGGAGCAAAAGATTCACAATATATTGAAACATTACTGTGATTTTGGCTTCTGTCATCTTACCAGCTGGCCCTTCAGAACTTTGCTCATATTAATTTCAGGTGCATTGGAAGCTCTGTGGTGAAAATCTATCTGTCTATAAGGAGCATTCCTATACTGTACTTACATCCTTCTGTGCTCCATTAGAAGAAAACAAAAGTAGAAAAAGGAAAACTCTTGTAATTCATGAATAGCAATTAAATATTTGGCTGTGTAACACCATTAATCCTATTAAATGGCTAATAGGGAAGCCCTGTGGCACAAATGCCTGTACTGCAGGTAAAACTGTAATTTAAAACTGTAAACTGCCCAGAGTCTACTTGAAGTGGTATGGGGTGGTATATAAGCAGAACACTTTTAGTCTTTCTTTCTTTCTTTCTTTCTTTCTTTCTTTCTTTCTTTCTTTCTTTCTTTTTTCTTTCTTTCTTTCTTTCTTTCTTTCTTTCTTTCTTTCTTTCTTTCTGGAACATTTAAGACATATTCAGGTTAAGAACGGAATTAAAAGAGGCATCTTAAACATTAAAAGGTAACAGTAGAGCTACAAAGGGCATACAAAAATAAAATCAAAATCTATTATGAGGGGTGGAAAGTACCATGGAAAACATTGGTGTTCTGATGAAATCAGTCAATGCAATCATGTATCCATATAAAGTTACATAGTAAGAAGTCCCTCATTCTGGCAAACCTTGCCTGAAGAGGAAGGTCTTTGCCTGTTTCCAGAAAGACAGCAGAGATGGGGCAGTCCTGGCCTCCTGTGGGAAGGAGTTCCAAAGTCTGGGAGCAGCAACAGAGAAGGCCCTTTCATGTGTTCTTTTGAGGCACATCTGTGAAGGTGGCAGGATGGAGAGAAAGGCCTCTCCTGATGATCTTAGCACCCAAGCTGGTTCATACTGCAAGATTCTATCTTTGAGGTGGCTTGGACCCAGGCCATTTTGTGCTTTGTAGGTTAAGGTCAGTACCTTGAATTGTGCCCGGTAGGTGATTGGCAGGCAGTGGAGCTGTTTTAATAGGGGTGTAATGTGAGTTCTGTAACCTGCCCCAGTCAGCAATCTGGCTGCTGTGTTCTGGACCCATTGAAGTTTCCTGAGACTTTCCATCAGTAGCCCCACATAGAGTGCATTACAGTAGTCCAGCTGGGAGGTCACTAGGGAATGTCTCACAGTGGCTTTAGGATCTTTGGGGCATAACTTCCCTTCCTACTAGCTTATTCCTGGAAGTGTAATCTCTGCAGAAGCTGGAATTTCAATCTAGTTTTACATGTATTATCTTCTTAAGATTCTTGTGAGTAAAATGTGATAAAATTTTGTTGTGTTTAAGACAGTGGATGAAAACTGTTGCTTAATAAAGTAGACTGCAGTAGAGCAGGCCCATTGAATCAATGGGGATTTGGTGAGTTGTCTCCTCCATACATTCTGTTGCTTCCAATGGCATACTACATTTTATGTTTTTTGTTTTTAGTGCAGTTAAAATGGGCTCACTATAAGTAACAGAATATCAAGTAGAGTATACTCACTTAATCCCCATTGCTTCAGTGGACCTGTTCTGTACAGAATTGCTGGAGAGGTTTCTAAGACAAGCTTCAAACCTTGGTCGAGACACACACAAACTGCCTTTTTTCAGCCAGGGGAGCAGCCTCATGTGCACAAGCAAATTGTGGCATTCCTCTCAGAAGGCTTCGTTTTTATTAATCTTATCTATGTTGACAAGCAAGAGCGGAGAGCTTACAAAAACAGGAGCTTGGTTTGGGGGCAGGTGCCCTTTAGCCCTCTGGCCCTGCCTCAAAGCAAAAGGTCAGGGGAAATACAAGGTCGGTTCCCTTCCAGGCATGCCGTGTTGACCAGGAGTGTGTGCGTACCACTGCAGTCCTCTGGAACACACCCTTCAAAGGAAGGTTCCCACACTGCTCTAGTGCAGTTTACTGTGGTACGCAACATGATTTTGACCAATATATGAGTACTTTTATTGTAACAGCATTTTGAATTTTAGTTTTTGCTTTTTGTTTTGTATATCAGAGGCATTATTGAAATCTTATAATGAGCACAAAGATGAAATGATACAAGCAAAATAGTGTTCAGGAGATCACTGAGAGAGGATAACATTTGAGAATCTGATATGATGCAGAGATAATAAAGGATTTTTAAAAATTATCCGATGATTGTTTCTTGTCATAATAAGTGGGGAGACTTACATTTCACAGTGTACAGTACGTGGCCATGAGTCAGAATTCCAGTTTCCGTCATGAGAGTTAATTTGCAAATATGTTAATATAATAGGTCACTTCATGTATCCAGCATAAACAATGTGCATGCTGTGTAGAGCCCTCAGCCATTTTTTGCACATTTAATATGTGTTGGTAGTGTTAATTTAATTTAGTTCGTAAAGGAACTTGCTGTGGTTTATTTAACCATACTAAAACCTTGAGTTGCCCCAACTTAAGAAATCACTTCTCATATTATCTGTTTCACACTGAGCCAAATAACTCAGTTACCTATATATTTCCATCAATTCAATAGTTTTTTCTTAACGTTAATGTGATTAATTTACTGTACTTTTATTAATTTTAATTTTAATGTATTTATTAATGTGATTAGCACTTGATGACTGTCATACTCTTCTAGTTCTCCTTAGAAGGAGAAATATTGCAAGGAAGTATGTGAAGTACAGAAATAAAGAAAATGTTTTATATGGAAGCTTTTTGAATAGGAATATGTTTTGAATATTAGTCTTTGTTTCTTCTCACTAACTCTCAGATCTTTAGAAAATTTGTTACTGGCATATACAAAGGTGGTGGCATTCTTTGTTTAAAAGCATGGATGAAATTTATGATATAATGTAGTATAGTGAATGTACTTTTAGGAATGAAATTGAAAAGCCAGTTTCTAAGCTCAGCTTACTTGGAGGGTTAACATCAGTGAATAATTTTCCCATTATAGAGGCTGTACAGGCACCCTACATTAAAAATACAAGACTTCCATCTTTCTCTGAATCATTTGTGTGCCAGCTAGAGACCAGTCAGTCAGCCTCTTTGTTGGCATGCTGTTAATCCGTTGTACTATTTGGGCATAGTACCTGTCTATCGCTACACAATGCTTGGTGGTGACTTCCATGTGGTTATTTTAACAGCTGAAATTGCCTTCCATCTCTAGAACCTGCACTAAAAACATGCCTTAAAATGATATAATCTTATTTATTTGTAGATAGTGGCGGAAAGCTTAAAATACTGATATTATGTCATATTCTTCCTTTTAGAAATCATTGATGATCTAGCCAATTTGGTTGAAAACACTGACGACAAACTGCGGAACCAAACCAGGCGTGTGATGATGGTGGAGAAAAAGTCAACTTCTTGTGGTAAATTACACTTGGACTTAAAATTCTGTTTTGTTTTAGGATGGCTAAGTCGTTGTAAATTCCAATATCTGAGTTGAAACTGAAAAGTCTAAACTCTGTGTGATACATTACTGAAGGGTGATATGTCACCAATCACAATGATTGTCATATTATCATAGTGATTGTCACCCTCTCCTGCTAATAGTTTTACATGGTAACAATTAGATTACTGTGATCTAATTACTTCCGCTTCTAACAGAAGGGATGAGAGAGGAAGAGTGTTGTTTTAATAGTGGTTTCATTAGGTTTGTCACCCACCCCATTTTTCAGTTGAGGTGGTTCATTCACATCAAGACCACCTCAGCAGCCATTTGTATGTTGTTATGTTTGCCATTACCACAAACATGGCAAATAAAATGCTGCCAGTTAAGCTTTATATCCTTATATAAATATATTTCTTTTACTTGACAACCCACGTTTTTGGACTTTAGTTCCCAGAAACCTTTACTACCAGCTGTGCTGGCCAGGGTTTCTGGGGTTTTTAGTTCAAGAACACCTGAGATACCGAAAGGTTGGGAATGAGTTGTATAGGGCATTAAACACCCTTTCAATTTCATGTAATACACTGCTCCCCAACCCAGGAGGTAGATGGGTGGACGAATGTAACTCAAAGGAGTAGAAGGCCAAGGGATCGCTCAGAGAGTCTCATATTGCACAATCAATTTGAGGCTCTTTCCCTCATCACACCTCATGAGGCACACACTGAGGAACAATTGGTTCCACCTGGGGATCTCTCCCTCATCACTATTGATGAGATACAAGATCAGGTACATGTAGATGAACAGGCTGCAGGAGAGAAGCTCCTTGTACTAGGAGATTCTATAATTAGAAATACGGAGGGATGGATTTGTGAGGAGCATGATAACCGTATGGTCACTTGCCTGCCAGGTGCAAAGGTTGCAGACATCACGAGAAATCTAGATAGCTTGTTAGAGAGAACTGGGAAGGAGCCAGTGGTCATGGTACACGTTGGTATCAATGATGTCGGGAAGGCCAAGCGGTCAGTCTTGGAAGCCAAATTCAGGTTGTTAGGTAGAAGATTGAAGTCCCAGGCTTCCAAGGTAGCATTTTCAGAAGTGCTACCTGTTCCTCGTGCAGGACCCGCCAGACAGGCAGAACTCAGAAGCCTCAATGCGTGGATGAGGCGATGGTGTCGAGAGGAGGGCTTTAGATTTGTCAGGAACTGGAGAACATTTTGGGACAAGCCAAACCTGTTCAGGAGGGATGGGTTGCACTTGAATCATGATGGGACCAGATTGCCTCAAAAAGGCAGCAGAGCAGCTTTTAAACTGATAACTGGGGGAAAGCCGACAGGAGCTGAGTGGCATCCAGTTCGGAACACCTCATCCTCGGGGAACGAGGTTGGAGAGGGTAGAGAATCACATAGAGATGACATAGCAGGTATTAGCACTGGGAGAATAATGGACTGTGACAGTTTGTCTACTGAGAATAAAAGCTGTGAGGGGAAAAGAGCAAGGCAGCAGCTGTTGTTGCGGGACGCACTGTACAGGTGCTTCTACGCCAATGCTCGAAGCCTCCGAGCAAAGATGGGAGAACTTCAACATTTGGCAGCTAGGGATAACATAGATATAATAGCCATAACAGAAACCTGGTGGAATGTGGAGAACCAGTGGGATACAGCAATCCCAGGCTATAAACTCTATAGAAGGGATAGAGAGGGGCGGGTTGGAGGAGGAGTGGCCATCTATGTCAAAGAAGGGGTAAAATCCAGCAGAATGGAGATGGACAGAGGGTCTGACTCCACCATAGAATCACTGTGGGTTAAACTACCAGGTCCAAGGAGTGATGTGATAGTTGGAGTATTCTATCGTCCACCAGATCAAAAACTTGAGGGGGACCTTGAAATGAGGAGAGAAATCATGGAGGTGGCTAAGAGGGACAGGATAGTAATCATGGGGGACTTCAATTATCCCCACATTGACTGGGCCAATGCGAGCTCGGGGCAAGAAAGAGAAACTGGGTTTCTCGACTTGCTGAATGACTATGCCTTAGAGCAACTTGTCATGGAGCCCACCCGAGAACAGGCAACTGTGGATATAATACTGTCTGATACTCAGGATCTGGTCAGGGATGTGAATGTCACTGAGCCTCTGGGGAACAGTGACCATGCTGCAATTTCCTTTGCTATGCATGTCGGAGGAAGAGTGTCAACCAAATCAGACATAAAAACCCTTGATTTTCGAAGGGCAAACTTTCCTCAGATGAGGAAACTAGTTAGAGAGAAATTGAAGGGGAAAGTTAGAAGAATCCAATCTCTTCAGAGTGCATGGAGCCTGTTTAAAACAACAATAATAGAGGCCCAGCACAAGTGCATACCACAAAGAAAGAAGAGCTCATTTAAGTCCAAGAGGGCACCGGCATGGTTAACGAGTGGAGTTAGAGAGGCTCTAAAGCACAAGGAGAGGTCTTTCTGTAAATGGAAATCCTCCCCAAATGAGGAAAATAAAAAGGAACACAAACTCTGGCAAAAGAAATGTAAGAAGATGATAAGGGAGGCAAAGAAAGATTTTGAGGAACGCATGGCTAGCAATATAAAGGGTAATAATAAAAGCTTCTTTAAATATGTTAGAAGTAGAAAACCTGCCAGAGAACCAGTTGGCCCTCTGGATGGTGAGGGAGGAAAAGGGAAGGTTAAGGAGGACTTGGACATTGCAGAGAAATTGAATGACTTCTTTGCGTCTGTCTTCACGACAGAGGACCTTGAGCGGATTCCGCTGCCTGAGCCGCCCCTCTTGACTAAAGAATTAAATCAAATACAGGTTAAAAGAGAAGATGTTTTAGGACTAATTGATAAATTGAAGATTAACAAGTCCCCGGGCCCAGATGGCATCCACCCAAGGGTTATTAGGGAACTGAGAAATGAAATTGCAGATCTCTTAACGGTTATATGCAACTTGTCTCTTAAAACTGCCACAGTGCCGGAGGACTGGAGGATGGCAGATGTCACACCAATTTTTAAAAAAGGAAGGAGGGGGGACCCAGGAAACTACAGGCCAGTTTTGTCCCAGGGAAGATGGTGGAAAGCCTCATCCAAGAGAAAATCTTAAAACATATAAAAGAACAAACCTTGCTGATAGAAAATCAGCATGGCTTCTGTAAGGGTAAATCTTGTCTGACAAACCTTTTAGAATTTTTTGAAAAGGTCAACAGGCACGTGGATTTGGGTGAACCAGTGGATATAGTCTATCTGGATTTTCAAAAGGCTTTTGACACAGTCCCTCACCAAAGGCTGCTGAGAAAATTGCAC
The DNA here is from genome assembly GCA_037367245.1 of Phrynocephalus guinanensis. NCBI lineage: Eukaryota > Metazoa > Chordata > Lepidosauria > Squamata > Agamidae > Phrynocephalus > Phrynocephalus guinanensis. The sequence goes on along the minus strand of CM074734.1, from coordinate 102,383,107 downwards.
AGTCAGGGGATAAGAGGGCAGGTCCTCTTATGGATTGAGAACTGGTTGAGATCCAGGAAACAAAGTGTAGGTGTTAATGGGAAATTTTCACAATGGAGAGAAGTGAAAAGCGGTGTGCCCCAGGGCTCTGTTCTGGGACCAGTGCTTTTCAATCTGTTCATAAATGACCTGGAGACAGGGATAAACAGTGAGGTGGCCAAGTTTGCAGATGACACAAAACTTTTCCTTGTGGGGAAAACCAGAGAAGATTGTGAAGAGCTCCAGAAGGATCTCTCCAAACTGGGGGAATGGGCTGAGAAATGGCAAATGCGTTTTAATGTAACCAAATGTAAAGTAATGCATATTGGGGCAAAAAATCCAAACTTCATCTATCAACTCATGGGCTCTGAGTTATCCGTGATGGCTCACGAAAGAGATCTTGGTGTGTTGGTGGACAGCTCCATGAAGGTGTCTCCCCTAGGGATTATCAAAAAAGGGATTGAAAATAAAACAGCCAAAATTATAATGCCATTATACAAAACAATAGTAAGGCCCCACCTGGAGTATTGTGTACAATTCTGGTCACTGCATCTCAAGAAAGACATAGTGGAACTGGAAAAGGTGCAGAAGAGAGCGACTAAAATGATTACTGGGCTGGGGCACCTCCCTTATGAAGAAAGGCTAAAACATTTGGGCCTCTTTAGTCTGGAAAAAAGGCGCTTGAGGGGGGATATGATTGAGACATACAAAATAATGCAGAGTATGAGTAAAGTGGATAGAGGGAAGCTCTTCTCTCTCTCCCAAAATAGCAGAACTAGGGGACATACACTCAAATTGAAGGCTGGGAGAGTAAGAACTGACAAAAGAAAATATTTTTTCACCCAGCGCATTGTAAGTCTTTGGAACTCCCTGCCACAGGATGTGGTGATGGCATCTGGCCTGGATGTCTTCAAAAGGGGATTGGACAGATTCCTGGAGGAAAAGTCCATCACAGGTTACAAACCATGATGGAGAAACCAGGGTACTTCAAGGGCCAGATGCAGGGGAGTGGTATCAGGAGACAGATATCTAGTCTCATGCGCTCCCAGACGCATCTGGTGGGGCCGCTGTGAGATACAGGAAGCTGGACTAGATGGGCCTTTGGCCTGATCCAGCATGGCTCTTCTTGTGTTCTTATGTTCTTATGCTCAAGTGCAAAGCAGCTCAGAACAGTGATCTGGATGGTGAAATAGTGTTGCATGTTCATCTATAGCAATATCCAAAATTGAGTCATGGCAACTGTACTCTTGTTAGATTGAACCTTAGCCCCCCGGATGGCCTTGGATTAAAACTCCCAGAAGCCTTCACCACTATCTATGTTGGCCAGGATTTCTCGTCATGGCGAGGGAAGCAGCACTGTGAGGGAGCTCTGATGCTGTGAAAACCCCTTTGATCCAGAAGGACCACTGCCGGAGCTAAGAGGTCTGGACAGAGAGCTTACAGGAGAGTGAGCTTTCTCAACGAAGCAGGGTTGGGGGCTAAGAGAGCCTGCTTTATCTTAAAGCAGTTTGATCTCGCCCTGGACATCGCCTGCTATTCAGGATCAAGAAGGGGAAGGCACAAAGCCAAGCAAGCTATTGACGCCCCGGTAGGAGAGTTCCTGTGGTAACAGCAATTGCAAGATCTTAAGGAGTATGTATATCTGTTTTAAGAACTTTTGTTTAAGCTAAAAAAGTGGAGCTGCTGATTAAAGACTTTGGAAGGAGAGAGAGAAGAAATCTCTAAAGTCAAGCGGCAGAGAGACTTTTGAATTGCCAATTAGCTGAGAATTGTTCACTGAAATCCAAGGACAATATACTTAAATTGGGCTATTAAGCAGCTACTAAGTGAGGAACTGAGAAGCATAAAGCGCGTATGCTCTTATAGGAGAGAAAACTTATAAGAGTTAAAAGTAAAGAAGACTTTAACCCCCCCCCCCCCCACTCCCCTTCTTGCATGGCTTCTTAGTTCTATTGGAATACCCATTTTGAGTACTGTACATTAATTGAATGCAAGTTTCACCTGGGGAATCCACTATCTGAACTGTTTAGACTCGAAGCAGTACGGGTGACCTTGAATTCCCCCCCCCTCCTGGAAAAGTGAAGATAACGGTGTTGGAGAAGGCTGGAAGAGACACACTGCATTGATGGATTTTAAATAACACACTCTCTCTACTGTGAAGAACGAAATTAAATAGACTTTGAAGACCTGGAAGAGACATACCAACGGATTACAAATAATTGTTGAACAGTAACTTTTGAAACCCACAGAGGGATCTTTAAGAAAAGAGAAAAAAGGGAAAAACATTTTTTGGGTTTACCAAACTCCATATCTGATTATTTATAGCCCAAATTGGAGGTGAGAGACCAGCCTGAAAGACCTGGGAAGGTGAAATATTGAAGGTGTATATAAAAATTTGTTCTGGCTGGCAATCTAAAGAGACCTGGGTGACTGAATTTGGAGTTGGGATAAAAGGATACTTAGTTGGAGATAAAATTGCCAGTTAGCTAGATAATCTGTTACGTGAAATCTTTAAAGTTAAAGGGGAAACTTATCATATTAAGAGTTCTAGACACGTAGTTTACTGAATATATACTGTTAAGCATAAGAAAAATAGTGGAGAGTTGACAGTACTTGATTTATATCAGTGTCAGTAGCTGTTATATGTTATAGACAGGGTTCAATTAGTAGTGCCTAAGGTTTCTTGGGATAACTCATAATATTGATTAATTGACTAAAGTATATGAAGTATATAATTTATTAACATGGCTTTCAAAGTACCAACAGGAAGAGGCAAGACCACACCACAAATGACACCTCAAACTACACCCCAGAGTTCTCCTGAGACGACAGGCATGACAAAATTAGTAGGACAATCTTCAACAGAGAGCTTAATATTACACAGTCTGCAACAGATGCAGGAAGCAATGAATCAACTCACACAAACAGTAAGCCAATTGACAAATGAGGTGAAAGGCACAAATACAAGGTTCGATGATCTGTATAAGCAGGTGAAAACAAATACGGAACAGCTACAGGAAAGAAAGGAAGCAGCAGTCAAAGCTGAGAATCGGATGGATGTCATAGAAAATATGCAAAAGTTACAAGAAGATCGAATAATATCATTAGAAATGGAAAAAGCAGCTTATTTTATAAGATTGCAGAATGTCCCAGAATCCAAAGGGGAGAAGCTGGCAGATTTGATAAGCACATCATTGGCACCAATTGTGAATTTGAAAATGGAAGAGTTCCTATCACAAATTGATTCAGTCTACAGAGTGAGTTCAGCTTACACAAGAATGAACAGATTACCAAGGGAAATTCACCTGAAATTCACAAGGAGATCGATGAGAGATATGGTGCTTAATGAAATACAAGGAAAACCAATCCAAATTTTAGATCAAGATATTACAGTTTTAAAACAGGTACCCTGGGAAATGCGGCAAAGGAGGAAAAAATACTCAACTCTGGCAAAATACTTAAGAGAAAACTCAATTATTTATAAATGGCTGATACCAGAAGGCATATTTTTTCAACTTGGCCCTAAAAGATATACAATCAATTCTGTGATGAAGGCAGAAGATTTCCTAAGAAGCAGAGGGGAAGATACACCCTCTGATAGCGAGGAAGGAAAACAGAGGAGAGGAAAGGGGAAATCGCAGCATGAGACAAGAGAACAAGAACAAAAGCGTGCCATCACAAGAGAACAGAAAAGGAGAGAGGAAGAGAAAATAAAAGATAATAAAAAGGATGAAAATCTTGAATAAACAATTGAAGCTAGTCTCAATCAATATTAATGGACTGAACTCAGGACAGAAGAGGAAAAGAATATTTTTACAATTAAGGAAATTAAAAGCAGATGTCATCTGTATACAGGAGACGCACATGAAGAAAAAAGATGAACACCTACTGAATTGTACTAAATTAGGAAAACTCTTTGCAGCCTCGGATCTGAAGGAAAAGAAGAGAGGTGTGGCCATATATGTCAAAAAGGAATGGAACCCAAAACTGATATATGCATCTGAAGATGCAAGAATCCTAATGTTAGAAATACACAGAGATGGGAAAAAGACTTTAATAACCAATATATATGCCCCTAATGAGAAACAGGAGAAATTCTATAAAAGTCTAGAACAAGAATTGCTTAAAACCTCGCAGCAGGAAAATTTAATTGTAGGGGACTTCAATGCCGTGTATGATAGGGGCTTGGATGTAAAAACACCACAAGAGAAACGAAAAAAGAACAGGCGAAATATATTGCCACGTGACTTCTTGCAATTGGCAGAGGAATTAAGCCTAGTGGATGTATGGAGAGTAAGGAACCCTTCTGCTCAAGATTACACCTTCTACTCAGATAGACACAAATCATGGTCAAGAATAGATATGTGTTGGCTTACATCAGATATCATGAGAGAAGTAAAAGAAATTGAAATTCTACCTAATACATTTGCTGACCACAACCCCATACTTATATGTCTGGGAAATAGAAAAAATAACTGGCAATGGAAGCTAAACACTTCTCTCCTGAAAAATGAAACATTTTTGAAACAAATCAAAGAGGAAATGAAGCTTTACTTTAAGGAAAATATATCTCCAGAAATTCCTATGGCTACTGTATGGGATGCTGGCAAAGCTGTTCTAAGAGGCCAAATAATTAAATTTGCGACACACCAGAAAAGAGAAAGAGAACGGGAAAAAGAAGAAGCAGTAAGGTCTATAGAAGAATGTGAAAAAGGTTTAAAACAAGACCCAAAAAAGGAAGATCTAAAGGCAAGGCTGAAAATGAAACAACATTATCTGAATACGCTATGGGCAGAAGAAATAGCAAAAAACATAAAATTTGCAAGAGCAAATTTCTTTGAAACAGCAAACAAACCAGGAAGATGGCTGGCATACAGACTTAGAAAAGAAAAAGAGAAAACACATATACAAAGCTTAAAGGATAAAGATGGAAAAGATAAATTTGACCATGAGGAACTGAAGAAGATAGTGAAGGATTTTTATCAAAAACTTTATTCACAAAAAGAAGTGCCCAGAGAAACGCAGGAAGAATATTTAGGGAAACATAGCAGGATAAAATTAACAGAAGAACAAAGGAAAGCATTAGAGGAGCCAATAACTTGTAATGAGATTGTGGAAGCGATTAGAAGTCAAAAAAATGGGAAGGCGCCAGGTCCAGATGGACTGCCCGCTGAACTTTACAAACAAATGACAGAGATCATACTATTACCATACAAAAAATTACTTGAAGATATCACTGAAAGAAAAGAAATACCCAAAACATGGATGCAAGCAACAATATCACTAATACACAAAGAGAATACTGACCCTAAGGAGATAAAAAATTATAGACCTATCTCTTTGTTAAATGTAGATTATAAAATTTATGCATCAATTCTGGCCACACGATTAAAAAAAACTTCTGGTGAAAGTGATACATCAAGATCAGATGGGTTTTCTGCCAAAGCGACAGATGAGGAATAACATGAGGATAATCCTCAACACCTTAGAGTACTACGAGGCGCATCCAGAAAAGAAAATGGCATTGATATTCCTGGATGCAGAGAAAGCATTTGACAACATCAATTGGAATTTTATGCTAAGCCACTTAAAACACATAGGAGTAGGCCAAAGATTTAGGAACAACATTGAAGCTATATACACAAAACAAGAAGCTAAGGTGAAAATTAATATGGATATGACAGAGAAGATAGAGATAGAGAAGGGAACACGTCAGGGCTGTCCACTCTCTCCACTGTTATTTATCTTGACATTAGAAGTATTAAATCAACAAGTAAGAGATCAGAAGGCGATAAAAGGGTTAAGAATAAAGGAAGAAGAATATAAGTTGCAGGCATATGCTGATGATGAAGTTTTCATATTAGAAGACCCTATTGATTCAGTGGAATGCCTTTTGAAAACTATAAAGAACTTTGGAGAAATGGCTGGTCTGAAGATAAATCAAGAAAAGACTAAAATCTTAACAAAGAATATGACAGCAAAAGAAATTAGAGAATTAGTAGAGCAAACACATTTTAAAGAGGAAAATACTATTACATATCTGGGAATAAAGATAACTAAAAAAGCAAGTACGATATGGCAAGACAACTATCTAAAACTTTTAAAGGATATACAAATAGATCTGGAAAAATGGAGCAAATTGCATTTATCATTACTGGGACGAATAGCCACAATCAAAATGATGATACTTCCAAAATTACTATTTTTATTTCAGATGATTCCATTACTATTAAAAAAAACATTTTTCAAGGAGATAGAAAAAGTAATAATGAAATTTATATGGCAAGGGAAAAAACCAAGGATCAGGAAAAAAGCTCTACAAGATGATACTTCTAGAGCAGGCTGCGGCCTACCAGACTGGGAATTGTATTACAAAGCTTGTATACTGGTGTGGATAAAAGAGTGGATTACATTAGAAAATCAAAGAATTTTGAAACTAGAAGGCCATGATCTAAGGTTGGGGTGGCACGCGTTTGTTTGGTATAAGAAGGCTAAGGAACAGAAATACTTTGGAAATCACATGGTGAGAAAAGCACTCTTTTGGATGTGGGAAAATATTCAGAGACAAGTTTATAGGAAAATACCCGGATGGGTGTCACCAATAGAAGCATTTACACAACCAACACTGATGAGTGAAAACAAATTAGTGAGATACTGTGAGATACTGAAAAATGAAGAGGAACTAAAATCAGAGGAAGAATTTCAAAACCCAAAAGTGACGTTAGATTGGTGGGCAAAATCACAATTGACCTCAAGGTTTATTAAAGATAAGAAAGAGGGTTTTTATATAGAGAGAACTGAACTGGATAAACTGCTCTTGGGAACAGAGGGAAAGCTGATTCAGAAAATTTATAAATACATGTTAGATTTGAAAATGCAGGACGAAATTGTGAAAGACTGTATGATAACATGGGCACAAAACCTAGGACATAATATTGAATTAGCACAGTGGAACCAGTTATGGGAGTGTAATGTAAAATTTACTAAGGCAATAAATTTAAAAGAAAACATATATAAGATGTTTTATAGATGGTATATGACACCACAAAAAAATAGCAAAAATATATGGAAATACCTCAGATAAATGCTGGAAATGTAACAACAAAGAAGGGTCTTTTTATCATATGTGGTGGACTTGTGATGTAGCAAAGAGATATTGGAAAATGGTACATGAGATCTTACAAAAAATGCTGTGTTATACAGTTCCATTCAAACCAGAAATATTTCTATTGAATATTATGACAGAAATTAAGAATGTTAAGATAAAGCATTTGTTATTGTATATTGTCACAATAGCAAGAATTTCATATGCCAAATATTGGAAAGTTGCAGAAACACCAACCAGACAAGAACTTTTGGAAAAATTCTTTGAAGCAGCTGAAATGGATATAACATCAGAACTGATAAAGGACAAAGAGCTACAGAAGGCAAGAGACTGCTGGAAACCACTATATACTTTTTACGAAAAAGAACTAAATAGCTTAAAAAAGAGACTCCAACACTATTAAATTAAAATATTGTCTGTGTACTAATATATAGAAAAATATTGTAAATATACCACTTGAACTTTCCCTGTTTTATCCTTAGATTTCCCACCCCACCCATACCCTATCCTATGTAGGGACCCCGATGATATGAAACAAATAAAAATATATTAAAAAAAAAAAAGTGCAAAGCAGCTCAGAACAGTGATCTGGATGGTGAAATAGTGTTGCATGTTCATCTATAGCAATATCCAAAATTGAGTCATGGCAACTGTACTCTTGTTAGATTGAACCTTAGCCCCCCGGATGGCCTTGGATTAAAACTCCCAGAAGCCTTCACCACTATCTATGTTGGCCAGGATTTCTGGCAGTTGTAATCCATGAACATCTGGGATACCCAAGGTTGGGAACCACTGGCCTATAACTATGCCATGTTCAAGTATATGTAAATTGTACTTGTTTACTTTCATGTGACTTGGAATATAAAAACTGCTGTTCAGATAAGAGTACTTAATATCCATTAATTTCCTTTTTTTAATTAACAGGACAGTTTAACACATGTTTACTGCAAAATGTTAATCTCATTTTTAATGCAGAAGTAAATTTACAGAATGATTTTTGTAGTTGAAAAAGCAGTGAAATTATGTTAGATTGACAAGAGATAATTATATTTCAGATTTTTACCGATGTATTTGTTTTGTGTTTTGCTTCATGAAGAGTGTTGTGCAAACTCAAAGATACACTGGTTGCAAAGGATTTGCAGTGACCGAAGCTACTTGTGCTGGCACAGCAGCCTTTTGCTGACACAGTTGCCCTCATGCTTGCTGATCTCAGGTCTTATGTTGCAACTAGATCTGCCAACAGAACTACTGAGTAGCAGAGGTCAGCAGAACAAAAAAAAAAGGAAGGATAGAGAACGAGAGGAGCTGAGTAAATCTAGATCCAAACCATTCTCAGCCCAGACTTGCAGCCACTGCACTAGCACAAAGTTAAGCCAAGGCTCAAATAGCCCTACATCTTTTAGCTGGAAAGGATTTGGATTCAGCAATGCCTCAGCTGGCTTAGTATCAGCCAGTCCTCAGCCATCTTGGCTAGTTAGGATTGAACCCAAAGAATCTAAAGTGGGTGACAGTATTTGAAAATTGACACATAATAGAGGTAATACAATATACTTTATACATAATAAAGAGTTAAGATGTGGTTGTCTCAAAACTCTCATTTTCTCTTATTCCACAAGATGGCATTGCAGTTCAGTATCCTTAGGAAATTCCCATTGGAGAAATCATTTTAAATTTTGACAGGTTTTTTTTTTTTGAGGCAAACAAAAACCATGGCTTTAATTTTTGTCTGCTTTAATAAAAATGTGCTTCACTATATTTAACCTGTCAGAGGAATGATCAGTTTTAAGGTACTCTTCAAAAGTTATCTATTTTTTTTTACAAGTTTGCAACAGTTTTATTTAATCCAGATGACAATCTAAAGGAATTTTCTCTTTTCTCTAAAATTGTTTTCTAAAGAAAATGTGCTGTCTTATTCATCTTGCCAGTGTACGTCCCACCTTCTGGGGGGAAGAATTGGCTTGATAAATACAGGACTGCAAAACATTGGGTTTATTCATCTGGTGTAGGCTGTTTGCATTTTATTTTTAGCATAGTGGAGAACTTAGTTTCACTCGGGATGAAGTAAATCTTTCCTGTGGCCTGTTTGCCAGAAGGTTATGCCAGTGTTCCTTCCAAATTACTGCATGGACAATTGCCTTGGATGGGAACCAAAAGATGATTTTCTCCAAACTTTTTCCTGGTGGTTGAGTTTTTCCATTTTGGTTTTCCCCTTTTACCTCTTTTCATATTTTCTGTCTAGCTGTCTGGGTATTCTCATTCACTTTCCATGGTATAGCTACAATTCTGCTTGTGATGGGTACATGTATTTTTCCTCGAAATTGTCCTTGAAAGGGTAATTTTGGTACTTCATACCTTGATGGTACTGTAGTTCTAAATTGAGACACTCTGTTTAGAGAAGGGTGCATAAGCATGGTAGTTTTCTCTTAGGACGTGAGGTGGAAGGAAGGGTGTTTTGCACACATAGAAGTGAGGACCACGTTGGGAGTGACCTGAGCAGCATGACCGCAATTAACATGTAGACTTGCTGTTTCTAAGGATGGAATTTTTGGAGTCCAAGGACTCCTAGAATGGTAATTCAACATTATACCTCCAGGATGAATTATGGGAGTAGGAGCCGCAAAACCCACAAGAAGTGGAGCTGCTCCCTTACTTCAATGCAGTCCCTACACTGCTTCTTCCAACTTTTAGAAGCCTGCTGTACTGTGGGAGTCATGAGGATTCCCTGCCACTCACAGACGTACATTGGGGAATAAGTGCCTTCAGTGGCTGCCTTGTACTCCCAGGTGGCAGTGCGACAATTTTCTAAAGGTTCAAATAAGTGGTAAGGGAGCAGCATGGAGCTGAGGGAGCTGCTCTACCTCTTGCAAGTTTGATGGCTCCTGGTCCCATAGTTCAGCCAGGTGGGGGTGAGGTCCCAACTGAATTATTGGAAGAGGAGTACTTAATTCCAAAAATCCCATCTCTAGTTGTTACATATTGGTGTCTCAGGAAGTATTTCTTTACATGCAAATAGCTTCAGAGAGGTAGTTTATCCCAGGGCTTTGGGAGGGCAAAAGAGAGTTACATTTCCCTTCCTTCGTCCCTGATTCAATAAATAACATGGTTGTTAGTTGCAATTTTCTTGTTAAAAGTGCCCATTAATGTAATACGCCCTATGTTTGTATTGGCTTAGGGAGAGATTGTCCCAAAGGTTGTAATATTTTTTATTTATTTATTTATTTGTTAGTCTTATACCCCGCCCATCTTCCCAAAAGGGAACTCTGGGCGGCTTACAATAAAAAATAGGTAAAACAGAAGCAAACAAGTAAAAAGGGAGCAAGATAGCGAGCATACCCAAAACAAAATAAACGTGGGCAAAGGAAAAGAAAGGAAAAAAGACAACTAAACAGAAAGGTCGCCGAACGCCTCCCTGAAGAGATAATAAGTCTTCAGGGCCTTTTTAAAGGCGGGCAGGGACTCTGTCAGGCGCAGCTCACTGGGTAGGTGTTTCCATAGCATGGGGCCCACCACAGAAAAGGCGCGGTCATGCGTACACGATTTCCGTGCCTCTCTGGGTGTGGCCACCATCAGTGAGCGCGCCTGAACCAATCTCGTGGGTCTGGTCCCAGTTGATCTTTGAGAGATACGCTCCGCCAGATACTCAGATCCCAGGCCGTGGAGGGCTTTGAAAGTCAAAACCAGGACCTTGAACCTAATCTGGAGGACAACTGGGAGCCAGTGCAAGCGAGTCAGAGCTGGGGTGATGTACTCGAATCGACGAGCACCCACCACCAGCCTGGCCTCTGCATTCTGCACCCGTTGTAACCTCCGGACCAGGGTCAAGGGCAACCCCACGTAGAGGGTATTGCAGTAGTCGATCCTCGAGATCACTAGGGCCTGCACTACTGTCCTCAGAGAGGACTCATCGAGGTACTGGTGGATCTGGGCGATCCTGCGGAGATGGATAAAAGCGGCCCTGGACGCAGCCATCACCTGGGCTTCCAGGGAGAGGGCTGAATCCAGGACCACGCCCATATTCCTGGCCCTGTCCGTAGGCTGGAGGGAAACACACACACCCCAGTTTAGGGAGGGGGGCATTGTACCCAGACGAGGCCTCCCCGAAGAACAGAACCTCCGTCTTCTCCGGATTCAGCTTGAGCCTGTTATCTCTGGTCCATTCCAGAACTGCCTCCAGGCACAGATCAAGGGAGTGAACTGCCTCCTCTGCAGATGATGAAAAGGAGAGATAGAGCTGCGTGTCATCAGCGTACTGATGACAGCGAACTCCAAATCTCCTGATGACCTCCGCCAGCGGCCTCATATAAACGTTGAACAGCATGGGTGGGATTGCCGACCCCTGGGGCACCCCACAAGGGAGAGTCCAAGGAGCCGACAAGTCATCACCCAGCTGAACCTGCTGAGTCCGGCCGCCAAGGAAGGAGTGGAGCCAGGACAAAGCCTGATCCCCAATTCCTGCCTCGGCCAGCCGGACCAGCAGGTTACCGTGGTTGACAGTATCAAAGGCGGCTGACAGATCAAGGAGAACCAGCAGGGAGGAACACCCCCTGTCGGCCTCCCTGAGGAGGTCATCCTACAGAGCGACCAGGGCAGTCTCGGTCCCACGAAGAGGTCTAAAACCAGACTGGAAGGGATCCAGAATACGATTTTCCTCCAGGTATGACTGGAGCCAGACAGCAGCCACCCTCTCGACAACCTTGCCCAGGAATAGTGGCTTGTTGTTTGACTGAGGGCACTACTGGCACTACTACACATTGTGATACTTCTGTTTTTCGACAGTTGAAACTAAATCTCCAACTAAATTATGTACAGCCAAGTGTGCATTGCTTTTGACCAAAAAGTATTTTTTAAACACCCATATGGCTGTTGTTGATTTTGAATCAAATTCTGGTAATTTATTTTTAAACAAAACTCATTTTGGCATGTGCGTGATAACCTGTGTGGGAGTAAATATTACCTGTGGAAGGTGTATAGAGTTTACTAAGTTCTGAGTGCTAAGTACAATGGGCTGCCCCAAATAGAACATATAATGCTGTGGCTCTTCAAAACTTGTATATGTATAAATATTAACAAACGTGATTTAGACCAGACATGATGATTCTTAAGGACAGAGAGGACAGCTGTTAGAGTAGTTGTAGCTTGCTGATGCCAGCTTTGTTGAATGAAAGCTGCTAATTCTGGCATTTCTGCCTCAAGAAGGACACAAAGTATGGTTAAGATGATGTATTGATTTCCCAGTACCTGCCTGTACAGAGGGAAAAACCAAAACAGAGAGCACTGAAGTGCCAATATACCACACAGGTTACAACTGAACTGAAAGTTATTCCATGAGGACACACACACTGACTCAAAAGGTATGTGATGTTCAGTCAGTTTCTCAAAACATGAACCGGCTTCCAAATTAATTCAATATTGTAGGTGCACCCCGAACAAGCACTATAACCACTGTGCTGCTATTTACTTCAGATTCAGGACTTAAAATACCACCCCCTCATGCCTGTCAGATACATTTGGAGGATTGCAACTCCTTTGGTATGTTAATAACTTTTATGGTTCAGATAATTTTGCCCGGTGCATGACTCACTGACTGCAGATACTTACAGGACAATGGCATGTCTTCTTCCACACAGCTGCTAATACAAATAAGCTTATCTCCATCTGACTGCCAATTCCCTCTCTTAATGTTCCACTTTCTCCTGTTAGTAGAATAAGGGAAAAAGTTAAGTTGGCTTGCCAAGGTCACCCAGACAGCCTATGGCATAGGTGTAATTAAACTTTGGACTTGAATCATATAACAACTTTTCAGTCATTTGGCAAAGGTCCGTAGTGAAGATCAGGAAGAAATAATCTTGACAATAAATCCTCTCAACCCCCAGGGACTCCTTCAAACAAAACTAAAAGGCACAAGCTCAGTTAATATTACTGTGCTTTTGAGAAGAGAAATCTGAAATGCAGAGTGCTACATCTAGAGTTGGGATGCTTTAGTCAGGATTTTTGTATCTGCCAGTCATAAATATTGATATCTCAATAGTACCCTTAATTTTGTTCATTATTTATAGATACAGCATATCTAGTTTTTAAAAAGTGGGGTGATTTGCCTCTTTCTTTTTATATTTAAGGAAATGATTAAGCAGGAAGCCTACTGTGCCTATGAGCAGAAAAAGCCAGCAACACCTAGTTAATTACATTTGCATATGCAGCTGTTCAAATAGAGCCTCACCAGTACTTGCTCTCACCTCGTGGGGGATTTGGCACAGCTGTTGCTAGCCTTTACCATCTGGCTCTGCCATTGGAGGACTGCTTGAGACCCCACAACACCCCCTTAACCATCTATCATTTCAAAGGCCAAGTAATTACTTATATTTGAATACAAAGAATAAAAACCTGGCATTGTGTGAAGAATCTGGGGCAGCTTATAGTTTGGTTTCCAAGGCTACATGTCAAGGAGTTAAATCACTGTTTGATATTTCTGGAAACAGTGCTGAAATCCAATAATCAGAATTGGATGCCTGCTCTTTCTTTTAACAAGACCTATAGGTCAGTGGGGGCTTGGGTTATTTTTTTTTTCAAACTTTGCCTTTAAAAATGCATACAGAAAGAGTTAGCCATTGTGCTGAAGTTTTATTGCGATCATAGCTTACTTTGCTTGAACCTCTGAAAATTAAGTGGGATTATGCACTACCCTTTCAGCCTGACTATACACATGTTCTTCTGAAGGGAAAATATGGTTAATGAATTGCTTTACCAGAAGGATAGGAGTTTCATGAATAGAAATTAGACAGTACAGTGGTACCTCAACTTACGAGTTTAATCCATTCCAAATACGTGCTCTTAAGTCGAACTGTTCTTAAGTCGGGGTACCTATCTAAAAAATTGAAAAAAAAAGTTTAAAAATGAAAAACATTACGTCGAGCAGACCATATCTAAAATTTGTAAGGCGGCAGTTAAAACACCAACAGTTTTTCTCTCTTAAGTCAAATTGCTCTTAAGTCGAGCTGCTCTTAAGTCAGGGTACCACTGTCCATAAGATTCTGGAGAAAGCTGGAAGATGGTAGAAGTAAGATACATATTCATTAGAGGCATCCCACCATAATGGGAGTCGTAAGGTGTATAGAGCCTTTCACAGTGGACTGCCAAGATTCCATAGCATCTCATTTCTAAAACTGTGCATAGCGTGCTGACTCTTTAGGTCTTCTTGTCTTTGTAAGTATGAAAGATCAGATATCAAACATTATGTTTGAAAAATCTAGCATATTCCATTTATTAGTCTCTGTGTTGAATGGTGATAATAATTTCATTGTTCAGAATGAACAAAACGTTTTCTCAAAACATGTCCCATCTCTATGGCTCATCTTTTCTCATTTAACATGAATATAAAGCAACCAAGTGATGGAGAAGCTATGGGAAAGTATTTCTCAAATGGCTCTATGTGTTTTTTTCTAACCATGCTTCCCTGTCTTTTATCTTGGGTGCAGTATTTCTAAAGCCAGTAAATGGTGATTTTTCTGAAGGATCATAACATAAATGCAGCAAGAGCCCCATTTAGGAAATTGGGCGGTCTAGAAATGCAATAAATAAATAAATAAATAAATAAATAAATAAATAAATAAATAAATAAATAAATAAATAACTTGAGATTATCCATAGTGCTCTCATTTTCCTTCCCCCACCCTGTTTTAGTTCTTTTCCCCCTATCAAAAATGAATTTCTTTTATATGAATCCACCATACATGCTTATAACCTTGTGTGTGATAGAATTGATGCTATGTTTTCAATGTTAGTTTCCATCACTCATAACTTTTACATGGAATTTTTACTCTCTTTAACTGCTTGTGTTCTCTTGTAGCTTTAATGTAATCTTGTCTTTAAATGCTGCTTCAATTCCTTGTTCTCAATACTTGAATATGTCTTAATTGTACTGGACTGCATATTGTCCCTCATTATTGTAAGCTACCTTGGGTCCTTTTCCAAGGAGAAAGGCCGGGTAAAAATACTCTAAAATAAATAAATAAATAAATAAATAAATAAATAAATAAATAAATAAATAAATAAATAGGTCCAGTTGGGTGAGCCATAATTGCAAGTACTGTACAGTATTTGGATGGACGTGATATTAAAATCTGTGATGGAGGTACAGCACAAATATTTTGTCTTCACCAAAGACAGCATCTGATAGAAAAATGGGACCTCCTTAGAGTATAGAACGTGAAAGCAACTAGTTAAAAATAATTGACAATAACCATATTAAATTAGGCTTGTAATTTAAATAGGAATAAATTCACCATTTTCCCAGTGTAACGGTGACTTTTCAGTTACCTGTATATTACATGAAAAGTGGTCTCTTGTGTTTTGTCTCAGGCTGCTACCATGAGCTCTGTTGTGGGTGATATTGAGGTACGTGGTCTGAGATTGTATTCTGAGCAAGGGCCAGTTGTGTTTGTGTGGTAGGTGGGTGGGAGGTCTTACACTTCTTGCCACTCTGTTTCTGCCTGTTGAGCTATGATCTGAGTCTCAGCCATTTTCAAAGAAATGGGAAGACAGATTTCGGGAAGGCATTTGGAACTGTCCTATTGTACGGACATGCTTAGTATTATATTGCTGCAGTAGAAGGTGTTTTGTTGATTGTTTTCCCATAAAGAATCATGGAATAAATGTTAGGAGCTTCCAGTAGAGAATAACTGCAAACAAATTTAGTATTTCCAATTCAAAATATCAATGGGAAATCACATTGTGAATCTTTGGTGTTTATATATTTACACATGTTTGGAACTAATAAAGCATCTCTTTACACTCTCCGAGTTTTATTATATACCAGTATGAAATATTGACAAAACCATTTGTATTGGTCCAGATGACTTCCATAATCTGTCAGAAACTACTGTCCATGAATTCCATGAAAATAAGCCACCCAGAAATTGTAACTGGGTGTACAAGTCTTCCCTAATTAATAATAATTTCCGCTTTGCATTTTTCTTTTGTGCCTTATTTTGCTCTTTAATGGCCTAATGCAACACATACTGTATTGTATTGACATATTCTTGTTAAAATGGGCTTCAAGCTACCCTCTCCCTCCTTTTCTTTCTTTCTTTCTTTCTTTCTTTCTTTCTTTCTTTCTTTCTTTCTTTCTTTCTTTCTTTCTTTCTTTCTTTCTTTCTTTCTTTCTTTCTTTCTTTCTTTCTTTGAGATGTGAGATTTGCTTCGTCTCTTTGCTCTTTGTGGATTCTCATCATGAAGCAGGGGAGTCTGCTTAGGATGGACTTATTTACCTAATAAACTGGCTCCTGTGTCGTTGAGGAAATGCTGACATTTTTGAAAGAGCAACTCCTAGTAACAGGCAAACAAAGGTCCAGCAGTTAGGTCTGGTGAAACAACGAAATGAAGGTCAGCTAATATTGCCCTCGTCTTTTTCCCTGTGGCCATGACAGCAGGGGAGGTTTATTTGAAGATCCCAGACTCAGAGTCATTACTTGTATTGTTACCCGTCGGAGCATTGGAGTCTGTGCCAACAGTTTAAGATATTAATGTATTCCACAGATCAGTGAAAAGGGAATTCCTCTGCATGTCTTTTTGTTTTGTTTTCTCTATTTTTTCCCCTCTCTCCTTTCCTACCCGTATACTTTGTTTGCAGGGTCTTTGTCTGGTGAATGTTGCTGGGCATTTCTGACGAGAAAGCAAGGAATTACCGAAGAAGGGGGAGGGCTGTGTTAGCACTTTTAAAACATAAGGTGAAAGTTTTTTACAAGCTAGTCAGGTGCATAGAAATTCGTATTCTGGTTGGCACTCTGAATGCAAGTATACAACAGAAAGCTCCTTTTCTAACACGTAAATCTCATTGATTTGCTTCCTGGAGCAAGAAAGTACTTTAAGTAAAATTAAACACTGCTGCTCCACAGGATGCCATGCCTCAGTGCTTCTTTAGTATTCATCCTTGCTTCATTACCAGAGCCACCTCTCAGCCCACCCTGAACAGCTGCTAAAAGGGGCAAAATTACAGCAATTCATACTGCCAGTGACTTACTGCCAGGGAATAATTTGGTTTCTGTTTTCGAGGGCATTATCACAGCAAAGCTTGGAAAACAGAAATTGTTTGTAGGGGTTTTTTTTGGTGGGGGGGGGATTCAATGGAATGTACTTATCAAGATTTTCACAGGATCTATAGAGACACAGTTCAATGGAAAGAAAAGATTTTTTTCCTTAAATGAAGACACAATTGTTGAATAAAAAATGAGCCAGAGAAAGGAATTTGAGCAGGTTTCTTGAACGGATCTCTATATTCTGCTCTCCTAGAAGGAATTGTACTTAATACTTAGATATTTTTTAATATATTCTCCAATCACTCATGGAAATGTTAATGAGCCAAAATGGGCTAAAGAGCTCTCCAGACACTGCCTGGAGAGGGAGGAATGAAATGCAGACCCTCTGGAGAGCTTCTAACACACAAGACGTCCCTTTGTTTCCTGTTTTATAAACCAGAGACATGTCTAAAATCAGCAACAAATGAGAGTAGGATGAAGAGGCACTGCTGAAGACCAAGGGTTCTGTATTTTTAAAAGAGGAAAAATTGTTTGTTGCTGGCTGTGAATGCGGTGGCCTACTTGATGGGCAGTGCTATGGCGTTTGAAGTCCAGAATGAAGGTACTCGGACTATGTGAGCAGGATGCAGTTAGGCTTTCTTTCATATAGACTTAATTAAGAATCTTGCTGGCTTTGTCTCTTGGGGAGCCTGTTTTGTGAATAGGGGCCTCGGCCCTGAAATTGTATATACAGGCCCGCTGCCTTTGTGTTGGGTTGCAGCAAGTGCAGGCCCTGCGTTGGTGGTGGAGGTCATCCTCTTGTGCAGACACATGAGTCCACGTCCCCAAGAGAAAGCGAGAGGAGTCCAAGGGACTCTTTCTTAGAACCAGGGAATAACCAACCTTTATGCTCATGTGTGTATATCGGTAAACAAAACAAAAAACAGTGGGAGGTAGAAGAGGTTTTGTAACACTTTCCACGAGCTGATTATTTACCCTTCATGAAGAGTCAGAGGGTAAACCAAAAGGGGCAAACACTTCTCCTCATGGAGTCAGTATTCTGTGTCTGTTTCTGTGAATGGAGGAATAACCTGAATGTCTTCATAGGAGACATAAGTATCACAGGTACTGCTTTGTAGAAGAATCAGTCGATTTTAGCTTTTATCATCATAATAAAATTTAATATGATCAACAGATCAAAAACAAACAACATAGATCAGCAACATAATCACACAAGAACAGAAAAAACCAACACATACATAGCATGCTTTGAGCACAGCTTTTATCATTTTTATATGATGTTTTCAGTACATATCCACAATGTGATTAGTTGCCATTGTTTTGATTTTTCAGTCAAGAAACTGTGTTGGTGAGAGGGTGTTTGTCACCAATAACTTTTGACTGAATCCATTAAAGAGCTGGGATTTGCATAGAGTCTGGGTATATGGAGAAATGAATACTCTTCCTTATTGTGTTAGATAAGTTATAAGGGAAGTTTAAAGGTGAACATGTTTTGGTTTCTCTTGGTAGAAGAAATTGTGTTGAAAAGATCTATGCCGAATAGATGCACAAAGAGACTGGCCCGCTGGAGATTTGAAGGGCTTGGACTTTGGATTAACATGATAAAATGTGTGTGTGGGGGGGAAATAATTACAATAAATGTATGCATTCTGATAATTTATCTTCTCCCTCGTGGCCTTCGTGAAGCCACACAGATGGGTTTCCCAGGCGCCCTTGCTCCAGAGGCCGGCCTTCCCTAGCAGTAGGAAAGATCGTTAGTCTCTGCCCCCGACCCCCCGTGCCTGCGCGGGGCCCTTCCCGCCCAAACCTCAGTTCTTCTTTTCCGCCATCGGCTAGAGGTTCGCCTTCGTTAGTCTCCTGAGCGTTTCCTTTTTTTCGACGGGTTTTCTACGGATTTTCGACCAGATTGCTTGACTAATGCCTTTTCCCCAGCCCTTTAAAAAGTGTACTGACTGCGGAGCCAAGGTTCCGCACTCTGATGGACACGACAAGTGCCTCCTCTGCCTCGGCGAGCACCATCGCCCCGAGGCCTGTGCCATTTGCCGCGGTTTCAGCTTGCAGGCACGTAACCGGCTAGCCTCCTTTCTTCTGGAAAAGTCCCTTCAGCCGCAGCCCATGGAGAAGAAGACCACCGCGGAGCAGCCCCGTAAGTCAGAGGCCCCGGAACGGGAAGGAAAGTCTAAAAAGATCCCCGTCCTCCAAACGGTCTCCAAGTCGAAGCCATCCAAGCTTTCCTCACCCAAGGGCTCCAAGTCGGCTAAGCCATCGGAACTCCTGCCTTCGCAGGTTTCCGCGGCTCCAGAGACTCTAACCGTGGAGACGGAATTTTCGGGTTCAGGCCCTCCACATTTCTGCCTGGCCCGAATTCGACCCCCTGCTCCGGTCCGACGAGTCGGATCAGTCATCTGATGATGACTTAGCTGTGCTGCCCGGCGTGACCATCATTGGCAAGGAGCACAAGCTACTCTCGGATCCAGGGACCCGTAGGTCCATCCTTGATACCGGGACCCGTCGGTCCCCAGCGCGCAAGGCGCTCTCACCAGCTGCGTCGCTGCCTTCGAAACTCTCCTCTCCACCAGCTCCTACCGCTGGGTTCGAGGAAAGATCCCCTAAGGCGCTCTCCCAGCCGTCCGCTTCGGCCTCGGCTTCGATGGCCTCGAATTCGGCATTGTCTGCTCCCCCAGCGAAGAAGCAGAAGAAGCCAGACAAACACCGCAGGCGCCACCGGTTCCGGCGGCAGAACTCCCTACCATCCAGGAGGTCTGCACCCCAGCGCCGACCTCGGGACCGATGGCCTCAGTTGCCTCGGCAGTGGCCAAGGCCCTGACCCCGCCTGAAAAGCAGATGCCGCCCCCGAAGAAGGGCCGCACCGACGACGACACTCTCCCGGGTCCGACCCTCTCGGTACCGCCGATCCCGGCTTTCTCACTGCGCTTCGACGGCCGCCAATGGTCCATTCAGACGGCCGAACCCGAGGACCAGCCTGCCTCCCGAGAGGGCTCGCCGGTAGCATCAGCAGCCGAATCCGACGACCCCGAACCCGAATCCGAGGCCTCGGATTCGATCCAGTACGTCACGTCTCCATCGTCGGATGTCGAGGAAAAGTCCCCACCCTCCGCAACGGAATCGATGAGGAATTACTCGGCATTCATCGTGAGGATGGCTAAGACCATCGACTTACCGATGCACTGCCCGAAGCGCAAGAGGCCCTGCCACATCTTTGGCCGCATTTCATCCGATGAAACAGCGCCGGTGCACTTGACCCTCATCCCATCGTTTCTCACGATGGCGGAGGACGCCTTCCAAACCCCAGCAGCTGCTTCGGTGTCCAGGAGGTTAGAAGCCCTTTACAGGGTCCACGATGAGAGTGCCTCCTACCTGGACAAGCACCCGCCGCCGAACTCTGTGGTTGTCGCCTCCTCACAGGTGCAGTCCAGGACCAAACAAACACCGATACCCCCTTCCAAGGAAGGGAGGAAGTTGGACACTGTTGGAAGGCATCTATACTCCTGCGCCACCCTGATACACAAGACGTGCAACTACCAGGGCGCGATGGGGGCCTACCAAAGAGACCTCCTCACCCACGTTCACCCGTTCCGCGAGAAGATCCCGGAGGAGCACAGGGCAGAGGCCATAGCCCTCTACGACTAGTCCATGGCGCTCGCAGGACAACAAATGAGAGCCGCCAAGCACACTTTCGACTGTGCCTCTAAGGTAGTCATGCATGCTTAAGGAGGCATGCTTGGCTTCGCACAACCGGCCTCTCGGACAACCACAAGGCCCAAATCGAAGCCTTACCGTTTGACGGCGTCGGTCTCTTCCATGCTACCACAGATGATCTTATGGAAGATCGACATAAGAAACAAGACACAGCAAAAAAAAAACTAAGTGTCATCCCTGCAAGATCGTCTCACTCCTTTCGCACCCAATCCAGACGCCGCTACTGGCCTCCATCCGCTCAATCCACCTCCAGGACCCAGCGTGACAGACCGGCCCCTCCCTCTAAGCCCAGAGACAGGAGGCATCGAGACGATTACTGACTCGGACACCGTCAGGCTCCGACCCTTCCTCACTGGCTGGCAAAACATCACCTCGGACCGTTGGGTCCTCTCGGTAGTGAGGGACGGGTACTCCCTCGAACTTCACTCCCTACCTCACCTCGGATCCATACTCCGCACCCCTCCCTCCCCTTGCTTGCTGGAGGAGGTTGCTTCCCTGCTCCAAAAGCGAGCCATCCAACCTGTTCCCCCCCCACACCTTGCCTCTGCAGGGCTCTTCTCCCGCTATTTCACAGTACCAAAGAAAGACGGGGGACTGCGGCCCATCCTCGACCTCCGCATACTCAACAAATTCCTCGTATACAAGAAATTCCGCATGGTGACACTAGAGAAGATTATTCCCCTCCTCCGCAGAGGAGATTGGTTTGGAGTTGTGGATCTAAAAGATGCCTACTTCCACATCTCCATCCACCCAGCCCATCGGCATCTTCTCCGCTTCGCCATCGGCGACCAGGTTTATCAGTACTCAGCCTTACCCTTCAGCCTGGCAACAGCACCAAGAGTCTTCACAAAATGCATGGCCCCGGTCGCGGCCTACCTCAGAACTTTGGGCATTGTCGTATTTCCTTATCTGGATGACTGGCTAGTCGTCGCAGAGACCGAGGACAAGGCCAAAACCGACATTGCCACAGTCCTAACAACCCTGGACTCCCTGGGCCTGCAGGTAAACCAAACAAAGAGCCGACTCCAGCCTTGCCAGGTCGCTACATTCATCGGGGCCATGCTGGACTCAACTCGAGCTATGGCGTTCCCGCCCCGAGACAGAGTCCGAGAAACCTTGACCCTTCTGCAACTACTCCGCCCAGGACAGCCGGTTCAAGCCATTCAAGTTCAAAAGCTCCTGGGATATATGGCCTCCATGACCTCTGTGCTCCAACACGCGAGGTTGCGGCTCAGACCCCTGCAGAACTGGTTCTTGAGGCATTTCAACCCCACCTCCGACCCCCCGTCCAAGAAGCTGACCGCCCCCCCACTTACCTCTTCATCTGAGTTGGTGGTCCAGCCGTCAAAACATTCTCTCCGGCAGGCCATTCAGGGACCCGCTCCCAACGATTCAGCTAACCACGGACACGAGCAACACCGGTTGGGGTGCGGTATGCCTCTCTCACCAGATCTTCGACTCGTGGAGTCCCCACGAACGTCGCCTACACATCAACGAGCTAGAGCTCCTGGCGATCTTCAAAGCCTGCAGAGCCTTTCTCCCACACCTATCCGGCAATGTAGTACTGGCAGTCACCGACAACACGACTGCCATGTACTACATCAACAAGCAGGGCGGAACACACTCCCAACGCCTTCTCGACCTCACGATCCGTTTCTGGGACTGGTGCATCCTTCACAGTATCCATCCGGTGGCGATGCACCTGCCAGGACAAGACAACATACACGCCGACTACCTCAGTCGCAGGCAGCACTCCAATCACGAATGGGAACTCCATCCCACTACCTTCAGCCGCCTGTGCAGGACGTGGGGCACCCCTCAAGTCGACTTGTTCGCCTCCGCCGAGAACAAGAAGTGCCAGCGCTTCTGTTGCAGGGCGGGACTCGGCCGCCGCTTTAGGGGATGCACTACTTCTCCCGTGGACCTCCCACCTCCTCTACGCATTTCCACCCATTCCCCTCCTGCACAAGGTAGTCATCAAGGCTTCCCAGGAGGCACCCGACCTCATTCTGATTGCCCCCTGGTGGCCGAGACAGCCGTGGTTCGCCCCGCTACTCCGCATGGCCTCGTCCCACTTCCGACTCCCGCAGCATCCGGACCTCTTGTCCCAGGACCAGGGGCAGGTCCTACACCCCGATCTCCCTCGCCTCCAGCTAACAGCATGGAGGATTCTGAACTCCTAGAGACCATCTTCAAAGCCTGCCGCAAGCCGTCCACCTCCACGGCGTACAGCTACAAGTGGCGCAGGTTTCTCGCCTTTGCAGCTCTGCACAAGTTCACACCCTTAAACCCCCACCTAGTGTGGGTTCTCCGCTACCTCCTTCACCTTAAGAAGTCAGGCCTCACCATGTCGTCACTCCGAGTCCACCTCTCCGCGATCGTCTTGCACCAACCGCCGTTGTCGCCGGCAGCCAACTTCTTCAGACATCCCCGGCTGAAGCTTTTCCTCCGAGGACTCAACAACACATTCCCAGACAGGAAGCCCATTCCGCCACAATGGTCTCTCCCTCTTGTACTCCGGGCTCTTCAAAGGCACCCCTTTGAACCCTTGGCCACTGTCGATGTCAAGTTCCTTTCACTTAAAACAGCCTTCCTAGTGGCCGTCGCTTCTGCCCGCAGAGTTAGCGAGCTCTGCGCACTCCGCTGTGATCCACCTACCTACAGTTCTTTCCGGACAGGGTGGTCGCTTACCCCGACGTCACCTTTCTTCCAAAGGTGGTGTCCTCTTTCCATGTCTCCCAACCCATCATCCTCCCTGCATACTTCCCGAACCCGACAACCACGGAAGAGAGACACATGCACTCCCTCGACGTTAGGAGTGCCCTCGCCTTCTATGTCTCTAGGACCAGGACATTGAGAAACTCTCAGAGGCTATTCATCTGCCACGACCCCGCGGCTGTTGGTCGCCCTGTCTCCTCCCAGCGTTTCGCCCGTTGGGTAGTGCAAACCATCAAGCTAGCCTACAAGGCGTCCAACAAGCCTTTCCCTAGCCCGGTCAGGGCCCATTCTACCAGGGCCATGTCCTCCTCGGCGGCATTCCTTAGGGGCGTGCCCCTCGACGATATCTGCCGGGCCGCCACATGGGCAACACCACAATCCTTCGTGTCCCACTACAGGCTCGACTCCCGTATGAGGTCCTCCACAGCATTCGGGAGGGCGGTACTATCCTATGTGATGGCGTGACTCCCACCAGCCTGTGAGTACTGTTTGCAATCACCCATCTGTGTGGCTTCATGAAGGCCACAAGGGAGAAGAACCAGTTACTTACCTGTAAAGGTGGTTCTTCGAGTGGTCCTTTGTGAAGCCACACAGCACCTGCCCGCCTCCCCTCTGACCGTCACGCCCTGACTGGTGCTCACCTGTCACCTGGCGGTCAAGAGGAACTGAGGTTTGGGTGGGAAGGGCCCCGCGCAGGCGCGCGGGGTGGGGGCGGAGACTAACGATCTTTCCTACTGCTAGGGAAGGCCGGCCTCTGGCGCAAGGGCGCCTGGGAAACCCATCTGTGTGGCTTCACGAAGGACCACTCGAAGAACCACCTTTACAGGTAAGTAACTGGTTCATTTGTGGCAACTGTGAGTGATGGTTGCAACCTATCTCCACATTCCTGGGTGACATTGTGGCTTTGGACCATGGCCCTAACCTTTTTTTTTTAAAGTTGTGCTGGATTATCTTTGTTTAGTAATCAACTGCTGCTACTTCTTGATGGAATTCAACTAATTTCCTTCTTTATGATTTGGGGGAATTTGGTTTGGGCTGGTTCAGTTCTTTTTGCCTATGGTTGTGTCAATAAGCCCACCCTGTTAGCCTTGCCTTCCCTCTTATGAGAACTTGAATCCATTTGTCAACAACCATCTAGAAGATTTATTTGACTGGTTGAGTATAATGAAGCATGTAGAAATCAGACAAGACTGCAGGTGTTATGTCTCATTCCATCTAGAGGCTATGTATGGACATGCAGGTCCACTCTTAGAAGATCAGATACTTAGGCTGGAAGGTGCCAGGGTTTCCAGATAGGATTGATACATACAGTGTGCAAATGTTGCCTAAATAGTAGTCTAAATAGTAGTTGGATGGAGCTGCAAACTAGATAATAGGATCTGGAAGTTGAGTCATGGCTACTGGAGTTCTTTTTTTGAGAGATAGAAACATTTCGCTGTTCATCCAATAGGATACAAATTTTATTTATTTATTTATTTATTTATTTATTTGATTTCTCTGCCACCCATCTGGCAGTGGGGTTTACATAGTTTTTTTAAAGTTCTTCCTTCTGAAAAGAGATGGCTGCCCCGAGTGGGAAAGTTTCCCCAGATAAGAAGAGGAAGCTGCTGTGGGGTGGGACGGGATAAAGTCACCAACCCAGTATCCCTTATTATGGATAAAGATTTGTCACTTTTACTGATTTATTTTGCTATAAAATAGCTTCTGATGAATAATGCACAAGTAGCAAGTGACTGCCTCATTAGGTGCATGATATTGCAATAGTTTGACTTTGATATGACAAACCTGCACAAACCACAGTTGATTGTGGGCCCAATTCAGGTTGTTGGTTTTAACCTTAGACTTAGAGCCTTAAATGGCTATCAAAGAGATTATCTTTCTTCTTACAGATGTTAAAGTTGGTGAGGTCTTCAGTAGAGGCCTTCTGGAGAATACCAACAGTCACAGATGCTTGTCTAATATTTTTTAGAGTAAGGTTGACTTTGTTTGATACTAATTGTTAAATCTGTTTTACTTGTGCTTTTTAAATGGTTCCCAGTGTAGTGTAATGGATAGAGTGACAGACTATAAGTCGAGTCTGACTTGATGGCACATAACAATAATAGTTTTATAAAGATTGTAAGCCACCTTGAGCCCTTCTTTGTAGTGAAGGTAAGGGTAAAGGTAAAGGTTCCCCCCCCCACACACACACACACATGCGTGCTAGGCTTGTCTGACTCTAGGGGTGGTGCTCATCTCTATATTCAAGCCAAAGAGCCAGTGTTGTGCAAGTCCGTGGCCATGCGGCCAGCATGGCTGCAAGGAAACACTGTTTTATCTTCCCGCTTTTTATGGCAGTACCTATTCATCTACTTGCATTTACATGCTTTCGAACTGATAGGTTGGCAGGAGCTGGGGTTAACAGTGGGAATTTACTCCGCTGCGTGGCACCTGGGATTCGGACCGCTGAGCTTCCGACTTTGTAGCCGACAGTTTTCATTACTCTAGCCCGCTAAGCCACCATGCCCCTGTAGTGAAGACAGGGTAGAAATGCAATAAATAAAGATGCCTTAGTTCTCCTCTCTCTATTGGTTAGATCTTATAAGAAGTTTCGTCATTTACTCAAATGTGACTAAAAACATAGCCCTCTATTCTAAAGTCCACCATATTATCATTCCTCCTCCTATGTGTTTTAACATTCCATATCCCATTCCAAACACTACATTGCTGTATTAGCCATAGCACCATCAAAGCAGGAACAATCCAGTTTCACTTTCTCACTCTGCACATATACAGTATATCACAGAAGTGAGTACACCCCCTCACATTTTGTAAATACTGTATCTTTTTATGTGACAACACTGAACAAATGACACTTGGCTACAATGTAAAGTAGTGTGTATACAACTTGTGTAACAGTGTAAATATGTGGTCCCCTCAAAATAATGCAACACACAGCGATTAATGTCTAAACTGCTGGCAACAAAAGGGAGTAAATCCCTAAGGGACAATGTCCAAATTGGGCCCACGTAGCTGCTTTCCCTCCCTGGTGTCACGAGATCCCTTAGTGTCACAAGGTCTCAGGTGTGAAGGGGGAGAAGGTGTTATCGCTTTCACTCTCACATTTGGTGTTATTGCTCTTACTCTCTCATACTACGGTAGTCACTTGAAGTTCTACATGGCACCTCATGGTCATGAACTATCTGAGGATCTGTTTTTTAAAAAAGAATTGTTGTTCTACATCAAGATGTCCTAGGCTAGTGATGCCGAACCTTTTAGAGACCGAGTGCCCACACTGCGTTTCAAAACCCGCCAATTTTTTGCAAAGTGTCAATACAGCCGTTTAACCTGAATACAGGTGGCTGTGAAGGGGCGACGTCAGGTGCCCACAGAAAGGGCTCCAAGTGCCACCTTTGGCACCCGTGCCATAGGTTTGCCAACACTGGCCTAGGCTATAAGCAGATTGCCAAGACCTTGAAACTGAACTGCACCACCTCCATACAGTGGTTTAACACAATAGGTTCCACTTAGAACAGGCCTCACAATGGCCAACCAAAGAAGGTGAGTGGCCATGCTCAGCATCATATCCAGAGGTTATGCAAAATAGACATGTGCTGCCAGCATTGCTGCGGAGGTTGAAGGGATGGGGGTGGGGTCAACCTGTCAGTACTCTGACCATACGCTGCACACTGCATCAAACTGGTCTGCAGGGCTGTCATTCCAGAAGGAAGCCTCTTCTAAAGATGATGCACAAGAAACCTGCCAACGGTTTACTGCAGACAAGCTGACTAAGGACATGGATTTCTGGAACCATAAAGTGGTTTGATGAGGCCAAGATAAATTTATTTTGTTCAGATGGTGTCAAGCATTTGTGGTGGCAACCAGGTGAGGAGTACAAAGACAAATGTGCTGTGCCTACAGTCAAGTATGGTGATGGGAGTGTCATGGTCTTCACTGAGGGCACCATGAATGCCAACATGTTCCATACTGTAACATAATGAAGCAGAGCATGATCCCCTCTGGAGACTGGGCCGCAGAGCAGTATTCCAACATGATAGCGACCAGAAACACACCTCCAAAACAACCACTGCCTTGCTAAAGACGCCAAGGGTAAAGGTGATGGACTGGCCAAGCATGTCTCCAGACCTAAAGCCTAATGGGCATCTGTGGGGCATCTTGAAACGGAACGTGGAGGTGCGCAAGGTCTCTAACATCCACCAGCCCTGTGATGTCGTCATGGAGGAGTGGAAGAGTACTCCAGTGGCAACCTGTGAAGCTGTGGTAAACTCTATGCCCAAGAGGGTAAAGACAGTGCTGGAAAATCATGGTGGCCATACAAAATATTGACACTGTGTGCCTAATTTGGACATTGTCACTTAAGGGGTGTACTCACTTTTGCTGCCAGCGGTTTAGACATTAATGGCTGTATGTTGTGTTATTTTGAGGGAACAGTACATTTACATTGTTATACAAGCTGTATATTCATTGCTTTGCATTGTAGTCAAGTGTCATTTCTTTAGTGTTGTCACATGAAAAGTGTGAGTGTCGCACTCAGCTCTACCTCTCTTTTTCCACCAATCCAGGTGTGGCAGTCTCTGTTCTGAACTCATACTTGAACTCAATAATGGACTGGATGAGGGTCAATAAATTTAAGCTTAATCCAGACAAGTTGGAAGTGCTATTGGTGGGTGTCCCACCTAATAGGTTAAAGGGCCATTCCCCTGTGCTGGACGGGGTTGCACTCCCCCTAAGGAACAGGGTCTGCAGCTTGGAGGTGCTTCTGGACAAGGGTCTTACACTGGAAGCCCAGGTGGACTCAGTGGCCAGGAGTGCCTTTTTACAGCTGCAGAGATTATATCAACTTTGCTGTTACCTGGATGAGTGGAGCCTAGCAACAGACACACATGCACTGGTAACAACCAGACTGGACTATTGTAATGCACATTACATGGGGCTGCCTTTGAAGACGTTCCAGTGATTGCTACTGGTACAGAACCGGGCTGCACGGCTGGTGAGTGGTGCCACTGCACGGACCCATATTACACTGGTTCTGAAACACACTGGTTGCCAGTTGCTGTCCGGGCCCAATTCAAAGTGCTTATGCTTATATATAAAGCCCTATGTGGCTTAGGACCTGGTTATCTAAAGGAACCGCCTTCTTTCATATGAACCTGCCCGTATACTAAGATCAGGCCAGGAGCCCCTGCTGAAGTTGCCATCCCATAAAGAGGTGAGGGGGTGACATGTTGAAGCAGGACCTTCTTGGCCATTGCCCCCAAACTTTGGAATGCCCTCCCAACAGAGATCTACCTGGCACCAAACGCTTTTGACCTTTCAGCGTCAGACAAAGACCTTCCTGTTTAGCCAGTATTTTAATTAACTAACGTTCTTTTAGCTGGGTGCATTGCTAGCAGGATTTTAATATTTATATATTGATTGTTTTAACTGTTTGTTATTTTGATGATTTTTAAGATGTTGTTTTATTGTTTTAACATATTGCTGTATGACGCCCAGAGACCACTTGGTAATGGGGCGGCTAAATTTTATTGTAAATAAATAAATAAATAAATAAATAAATAAATAAATAAATAAATAAATAAATAAATAAATAAATAAATAAAGTAGTACAGAAACTCTTATTTCAGCATTGAAACTGATGTTCCTTTCTATTTTTCATTCCTTTGGGAGGGAGATATTGGAAACTTCTGTAAAAGTTCTTGATTGCAGATTATCCAAATACGGTTGATGAATGTTCACTGTCAGGAGCAGGGGATTTGGAGTATGCCTTTCCCAGGGTCTGATAATCTCATAGGGCAACTGAGTGTGACTCCTTCTCCAATAATCTACTTAACTCAGTAGTTTTCCCCTCCCCTTGCCTTGCAAGGAGAATGAGGGATGCAGCCTGTTTGCATGATAAGTAGCTCCAGGCTCTGTAAGCCTTTGAAGGGAAAGATGAGAGTTAATTGTGGCAGCTCAAACTAATGGTTTCCCATGTTCACTGGTAGGTTAAGTGAGGAGGAAAGCTTGAAAAGCACCCTTCATTTAAGCTCAGTAATGAGCCTCACTTTGCATTTTGAGAGCCACAACGTAAATACCTGTTTTCTATTCTGCAATAAATATGTCCTCCATGTTCTGAACCCAGTGGACTTGCAGGATGATCATAGTACCCTAGGCTTTACCCTTGACTTGTAGGTTGAGCCAACAGTGGTAGCCTGTGTATGTCTGTATATAAAGAGGCACAGAATGTGTATTAAATGTCTACATTACATGTTTATCACGTACTTCATTGTCAAGAAGCACAGAATCCTACACATACTTTTGATCTTGTAGCCTTACCTCCTATATACTTACTTAAAGCTTTGTGGGTTATGGTAATGACTCACCCAGTCACCCAGTGAGCTTTGTGGATGGGCAGGATTTTGAACCGCAGTCAAACACTAGCTATTACGTGACTTTCCATCACATTTGAGGAAGTACTGGAGATTCACAGAGGATGAAAGTAGATGTGGTGGAGTGAGTGGGATAACTCAGAAAAGGAATTTATTTATTTATCTATTTATTTTTATATTTCTATACCATGCCAATTTTCACCAAGGAACTCTGGGTGGTTTACATAGAAATCAACACAAAACAAATGTTACAATTGGTGCAGAAAATAAAAGTTGAAACCTTTAATACAATAAAAATGAAAAATAAGGAACCCGGCAAGAGGCACCAAAAAACAAAAACAAAAGAGAGGATAATGAGAACAACACCATGAAAGAGGAGACGGACATAGAAAGATGTAGCAAGCATTCTGTCTAAAGCATTCTAGAAATCTTCCAATTGAAATGATGCAAGAGCCATTTTATGTGACTTAAAAGAAGACATTCATCATTTTCATTGCACAACCCGTTAACATGAGAGGCACTGGGAGCATTATTTAGTGCTGCTCTAATCTTAAGTCCTTGCGCTCAGTTGAAACTCAGTGCAGTACACATCACACAATTGTCTGAATTGCTTGAAATACTGTGCTGTTGTGCTGTGTCTCTTTTGTTGCCTTAGCAGGACTCTGAATTTGTGTCACTTGAAATAGGTATGCTGATCCATCCCCAGATGCAACAAACTGCTGGATCTCCAGCACAGATATCGACATGAATCCAAAAATTGACATATAGCAGACCTTTTTGAATTATCTGATGTCATCTTTCAGTATGCCTGTGTACACTTGTGGACGTAGAGCACTTTTACAAGCATAGGTGGAGTGCTCACATAATGGTTTTTATATGATCAGATGAAAGCATTACATATACTGTGACATATGTCAAGAAAATGCAGCATGTAGAGCATCCCCCAGTTTTATTAATATAGGAATATGAGGAAACTGGCAACTATTCTTAGAGTTCATATTTTGTTTTCAAAAGTAACACACTGATGGACATGCAGGTGCCTGGACTGTCAAGATGTTACATCCTTGCTTTCTCACTTCTTTCATTGTGTATCCTTGATTCTTGTTTTGAATTCTTTCACCACTTATTGGACAGAGTTCCACGAGGCTTTTTAATTTTAGAGATTCCGAATTGACATGGCCAGTATTTTAAAAAAAAACAGTGTTGTCTTCAGTGTATCCTTGAATTGTTTCTTTTGTCTACTATGCATTTGAGCACCTGCAAAAAGCTCTCTGTAGAAGACATGTTTTGAAAAATTGTCATCAGACATCCTGACAACATGGCCAGTCCAGTGAAGTTGTTATTGTTTCAGGATTCTAAACATGCTTGTCATCTGTGTTTGCTCCAAGGCTTCAGTGTTGGGGACGTTATTCTGCATTTGATGTAGAGAATTCTCCGAAGACAGGTGGAATGAAAACGTTTGAGTTTTCATTGATAGATAATCCACATCTCTGTTCCGTAAAGCAAAGAGGATTGAGCCAATAGCTTTGCAAATCTTCAGCTTAAATGGAAGATGGATTCCACATCAATTCCACACAGGGGATCAAAGTCTTCTGAAGACAGTGCTGGCTTTACAAATTTGTGAGGTCACTTCATTATCTGAGAACACAGCAAGAGTCAGTGCTGCCATGTTTACTTATCCACTACAGTAAGAGGTATTCACAAATCTTCAGAACGGGTTCCTTGTGAGATACACCAGAACAGATTGGTACATCACATCTGTCTTATTAAGAATATCTTCAGGCCAAAATTGTTTCAAATTTGAAGAATAGAAAACAATTTCTTTGCATATCTAGAAGTGTGGTTGCATTCAGAGTATGGCCATTGGCAAATAAAAACTCCCATACAGTGCAAAATGAGATTTTTATTATAACCTGGAGACACTCAAGGTTGTAACAAACAGCTATGGTATCAAAGATCAACACCATTGTCTTCCCTGTAAGCACTCCTGAGCATTGCAGAAAATATACAGTATGAATGGGGGAAATGGAGCAATAAGGTTTGAATAAGGCTTGTAATGGGAAAGAGATCAGAGAGGATGCCTTTGTCAAGGTCATGAGCTTGCATACCATCATGGAATTCTTGAATTATGTATGTGAATTTCTTCATGGGTTTCCACATACTTTCTGTGCAGATTGTATCAAAGCTTTATTGAAACCTTTGCATATTGTATAGAAGTTGGCATGCTGTTCTTTTTTATTTTATTTTTTAAAATGTATTTGTATAGGTAACGAGTAGAAAGGGAAGGGTGAATTCAGATGCAAAAAGAAAAAAGAAGGTGATGCAGGTTGGGCAGAACACTAAACAGTATCAGAGTCATATTAAAAATATAAACAACTTAATTCAGGCTTATAAAAACATGTAAATGAAAATGGTTTTGCTGTCATATTTTCAACTTAATAAATTTGCCTTTTTTGTAACCATAAATAAAACTTTTTCCAACATTCCTGATGTTTCACTTTCTGGCATACCTCTAACCATTCTGACAGTTTGTCCATTTCTGCAGTCTCAAGGATTGTAGTTATCCACTCCTGTTCATTTAGTATTCCTGACTCTTTCCAGTGTTTTGCAAAAACAATTCTTGCAGCTGTTATGATATGAATTACTAAGTATACACTTTGCTGGTCCATTGTATCTGGCATTATATTTAATAAGAAAAATTCAGGTTTTAGGTGTATTGGGCTCTTGACATTGGCTGTTCTTGACATTTTTTCTTGTAGTTGTCAAATGGCAAAGATCATCCCAACAGTCTCTTCCGGAAGTCATATTAAGTTTCTGGTAAGAGGCCTCTATCCAAGTCTCCCATAAGTTGATTCAGAAGAACCCAGAATTTTCTGCCAATATTTAGAAGTGAGATGCCTTGGTGGCTGCCACAGAATTGACAATTACCTTTCCTTTAATAAGAGTAGACAAATGTTGCATCTTTGAAGTCCTAAAATTGTGTCCTAAAATTCTTGTTGGAGGAGCTTATTGCCACCTTTTCAAGATATATTTGCTGCAGTTGCATCTGCCCCTTTTCCATTGCAGGACTGGTTAATGACCTCCTGTTTTTCATCTGGAGTTTTTTTTTTTTTGAGGGGGGGGGAGTCTGTGGGAATTGATTGGCATTTGCGGCAGCCTGCTAATTTCTCCTTGCTAATTTCAGACAGTCTGTTCAGCACATTTTGACGATGCACATCACTGCAAAATCTATGATTTCTGCATCAGAGCTGAGAAGAGGCATTCCCACAGGTTGGAGGCCACTGAATTCTGGAAGTTTCAAAGAATTTCTTGGTTTCTCCGTGGTCAGCAAATCTCCTCTGCTGAATCTCCTTTGCTTTCCTGCTGAGCCCCAAGGTTGGACTGCACCTCATGGCAGATTTAGTTGAAAACAGTTTTATTGGCAGTTGATTTGTTGAACTGATATATTTTATATAGTTTAGGTTTTCTACAAGACATTTTGCAATTTCCTCATCATTCTCATCAATCCAATCCCAATGGATGCATTTTTGTAGCGTCTAAGAACTTTAGTTGTTATGGTAGATATAGTATAACTGACAGTTTTCCATTTATCCTCAATGCTTCTGACTGGAATTAATTCTGTGTTTGCATTTACTTCTGTCTCCAGCATCAAGTTGAATGCCTTATGCCTGAGCTTGAAGGCATTTAGCTTCTTTGATGCTTATTTCCGCGTGGGTATCATAGCAGTTTAATTTTTAATTACTGTACATTCATTGTGGAGATGATCCATCTGACATCCTGTGGATGCATCCAGCTTGTTTTATTCCTGTTTTAAATTGAAGTAAAACGTTTGTGATGAGCAGATTCACTTCTTGCAAATTCAAACCTTGGGACTTCCTTTAGGGCAGGGGTCCCTAACCTGTGGTCCACGGACTGGTACCCGGCCAGGACTTCTTACAAACCAGGCTGCAAGGCTTCCTCGGCAGCATTCACCTGTGTAGGCATACCTGCTACACTCCCCCCATGGGCCTTTTTCTCCCCTGGGCTCCCATAGTGACCATTTTTGCTTAGGCTGTGACAGAAGTGTGTGTGTCAGAGAGAGGACGTTTGCATGCAAATGTATGCGTCTGAGAAGCCCCATGAAGGGACAAATCTGGTCACTGGACCTAAAAAGGTTGGAGACTGCTGCTTTAGGGAGCCAAACCATCACATATTTTTGGTCTTCATATTTTCCTGATGCTTTTACCTTTCCCAGCTTTATTTTCTTCTTCAGAGAATCCTGCCTTCTCATCTTGTGCCCAAAGTAGGACAATCTCTTTTTCAACATTTTTGCCTCTAGAGAAAGTCCAGACTTGGTTCGTTGTAGGACAAACTTGTTTGTCTTTCTGGCAGTCCAGGTTATCTGCAAAGCTCTCTTCCAGCACCACATTTCAAATAAATCAGTCCCCCCCCTCAACTTTCTTAGCTGTCCAGCTTTCATTCCCGCTCATGGTAGTTGGTAATACAGTAGTATGGATGGTCTTGTTCTTTCTTTGTGAATCATAGGCTCATAGCATAATGAAGAGAACTTTCAAGGAAACATATAATCTAGGTTGAATAGTGGTGGGTTAAAGGAAGAAGCAATAGGGTGATAGTAGCCACTGTGTATTTATAGCAAACATTAGTTTTTATGGTTGATTTAATTTATAAAATGATGTTTAAGATTTTGCTCTTCCAAAGTTTGGATAGTTTAAAAAAAAGACGCTATTTTTGCATGAGAAAAAACACTAAAGAAATCTTAGTCTTGAGTGTAATTAGACAGCTGAAATCCATGATGATATGTGCTTAAGGTTTCAAAATGTCATACAAAATTCAAGTCTGTGCCAGAGTCCAGGAATACTGCTGACAGGTGTATCTTGGGCTGGGTGTACTGCCTAGCATTGATTTGGTTAAGACTTCTTCAAGATCAATTTAACATAAATTATTTCATGTTTATTCTAATAAAATCACAGTGATTCCTGGAGCCCCAGAAGACTCTTAAATACATTGTTATATACTGTAATTTGTAGACTTTAGGGGTGTGTATGTCATCTTAAGAGTGGATTGATAACCAGTAACAGAAACAAGAGGATTGTGGATGTACAGTGTTGGCAAACTTTCTACCGTTGTTGAAGTTGTGGTGCTCATGGAGCTTTGTCTGACCTTTGTAGTGCTGATTTCTCTTTAGGAGATGTGGCTATGTGGAATGGAGTAGTGTAGATTTTTGCTTGGATGAACTGAAATCATCCACTGATAAAATAAGCCCAGCGAGGTGTGAGATCATTGTGGTGTTGTAGTTTAGAAAGTGGGAGAAGGACACTTGTTTTATGGTGGGGTAAAAACAGAATGCCAACAACTCTGAATGCAATTATAACTTAATAAAGATAAGCCAATTTGGCTGGATCCAGTTCCATGGCTCCTAAAGCCAAGTTGGCATGATGTGCACATTCTTTCAGCCCCGATGAAATGAAAATGGAAGGAATCTCGCCTGAAACAAATCACTTGGTTGCTCTTGGGGGTAAAATTGCGTCCCAGCCTGTTTTGTTCTTATTGAAAGGGAAATTAATACTTGGCAAGCCACCAGACATGACAGGATGATCTTTCTTGGTTTATCCTTGTGTTAGTATAGACGGTCTTGGACTCTGAAATACAAAGACTTGGTTAGAGGGAGTGTTCATAATTGCATGAGTAGGGAGGGAAAGATATTGCACTTCAGTTGCTCTGTTAGATCTTATGGACAGAAACTCTTCAGGATTATATGTTGATGTAGTCTCCTGCTTGATTTACAGTTTTCTTTCCTGCAGAACTGACTGCTTACTGTTTGACCAAGCACTAGCCTGGAGTATGTATTCAAGTGACCTCGGTATGGCAGTGGTTTGGAGTTCAATTCTCCATGGTGCATCTTGCTCATATAGCTGGCCTGTGTGTCCTTGTTCAATCTGCACAGCCCCAGAATGCCGCTGGAAGAAAGAGGAACCAGTAAACCACTTCTGAGTACTCTCTACCTAGAAAACCTTGAAAAGGGTTACCATAAGTCAGAACTGACTTGGCAGCACATTATTTATTACCTCATACTGATACTCAGTATGTTATTATTGTTTCTTCCTTCATGCTTCATCAGTCCATACTATCTATCTATCTATCTATCTATCTATCTATCTATCTATCTATCTATCTATCGAGTGCCACCACATTTAGAAGCCATTTTTGTTAATTGCTGTTTTATTAATCAAGAAAAAGTGTTCTGAATCACAGGATATAAAAGATGGTTTTGACAGGAGGTAATACCTGCGAGCTGTCATGTTTTGACATGAATCTTGTTTGTTTCTTCAGTTTTCTCTGCAGCCGCTTGATATTACGTGACCTAATGGTGTAAGATGTTTTGTTGGTGGATGGATATTGTGCAGAGTGACGAATAGTCTCAGTTCTCTTTCTTCCCATTTCTGTCTTCTCGTTCAAAAAGAAAAGTTGCAGCTGGTATTTTTCTTGCATAGTTTCTTGAAAGGAGGTTTATGACGGCAGTTTTCAATTTATGATAACAGGGCTATAATAGAAATAGAGGGTATGAGTATGGGGACTGGGCAGCCCATAATGAAATGTTTAGTGCTATCTTCAAAACATAGCTTATTAGGGTGAAGATGTGTCTTAGTAAAAGGGAACAGAGCTGCATTGGGCCTGAGAATATGTTTAGTGTCCCAATAACATTGAGTACATTAAGAAGAAATCACGTCCATTGCCATCTCCTGATCAGGAATGCAAAAGTGTTCCAGGAACCACAAGGCCTATAAGCATCTGATCTTTCAAAAACACCCCTCTCTCTCTCTCTCTCTCTCTCTCTCTCTCTCTCTCTCTCTCTCTCTCTCTCTCTCTCTCTCTCTCTCTCTCTCTCTCTCTTCCTTGCTTGGTCAGTCTCCCCCCCCCTTTTTTTTTTAATTAAAATTCAGCTAAACTACCTCTCCCAGAAAATTCTTTCTTCTGCTGTGCCGATACATAATGACACGCACCAGGCCTAATGTCTTCTTTGGATTCATAATTATTGTTCATATGTTGCATATGAAGAAGACAGTATTTAAAGAGGAAAAGAGTTTTGGTTCATAGTAGAGTATTTGTTTAAGCACTATGATTCTTATTTATTACAAGTTTCAGAGCACCTTACTCTGCCTCTGACAGCATTCACAGCTGTTAATCAGCTCACAACAGCTCACTGGGCCTTGGTCTGAAGTAACAGTGCAGCAAACCACACTCCTGAAGTCAAGTGAACTTCTGAAAATAGTCCTGAGATGACCAGTTTGCTTACCTTACTCTGCCCCAACAGTAATGACAAGGATACAAGGTGTCATCCCTAGCAGATGGAACCTGGGCTCTTGCCACTCCCATCCCCAGCACTGCCAAGTTGGCATGATCTGTGCATTATTTCAGCCCCAGTGAAATGAGCATTGAAGGACTCTCACCTGATACAAATTAGTTTGGAATCACTTTCTTAGCAAAAGGGAAAGTGACACTTGGCAAACAACAAAAGGTGACAGTATGATCTCCTTCACCTTACCCTTGTATTAGTCATGTTCATGGCTTTGGACTTTGATTTAGTATATAGACACCTGGTGGAGTGGCTTGTTCATTGGTAGCTCTAGGAGTGAGAAAGGGATATTTTGCACTTGCTGTTTTGCTTGGTGCAATAATAGAAAATGTAATAGGATCATTTATAGTTTTCTTTCCATCTGAATCTACTGCTTAGTGTCTCCTCAAGCACAAGCCTGGACTATGTGTCTGAGTATATATTGATACTCAATGGAGAATACAGGGAAACTCCCCCCACCCTGATTAATTTATCTGCAGGAAAAGGTGCAGACTCCAGGGGTGTCTGACTGGCAGTGTTGGTACCTGTAATTCTGCACTTTTTGGCTGTGGTCAGAAAATAATGTGCACTATGGGGACCCTTCCATCTGTGATGCTTACAACTGTTAATAGGAGTTATTTGAAGCCACTACTTTCCTACTAAACCTTTCCCAAAAAGTCTTCCAGCTTAAGTGCGGAGGTGGGCTCTAGCTGGGTGGCCAGCATGCCACCTTGCAGGCTGGGGACTGGAGGAGGTCATTTGTGTGCAGCAGCCACTAGGCCAGCCCCTCTGAGGTATGCATTTCCAGCACTTCCAGTCGGTCCACGCAGGCAAAGTGGAGGAGCAGTGTCATGCATTTGGGCTCCACGCCGTGCAGCCACATGCATACCTCCCGTGCCTCCTGCATCCTGCCACTGAATATGGTGTGGAAGTAGCACGAGGCGGGGAGTTAGGTGTGTCCCAAACTCCCCGCCGCCCACCACCGGTGTCACATCCAGCTGTGCCCACTCCACCCGCAGCATCGCCAAGCCCTGCAGCACCTCCCTGCCACCCTTCATGCACACTACCCCACCGACTAGCTGCGGCCGCTCACCCTGCCTGCTTCTCCTGAGCGGCTCTGCATCCTTGGTCCCTGGCCCTCCTCTCTCGTGCCCCCACCACAGCTTTCACCACCATCATCTGCCATCATGGCAATCCCCACCACCCTCACCACTGCTGTCACCCCCGCACCATTGCTGTTGCCACACCTTGAAAAGAGTGTTCGCTGTTATCTACAGTTTTCATTATCTGTGGGGCGGCCTGTAATCGATCCCCTGTGGATACAGGGGTCCTACTGTACTTCTTTTATTTTAAAATAAAATGCTACCCACCAGGACTGTATGTATGTATGAGTCAAGCTACTCAAAACTGATTCCAGAGTGTTTCCAAGCATACATTTGATACTGGAAATATAAAAGAAGGGCAAGGTACAACAAGTAACACTTCTTACTACACCAGAGTTTATGTTCTTACTAGAACTTGTATTTTCCTATGTATAAGACTATATATTTGTCTAAAGTTTTTAGTCTAAAAACTGGGGATTGTCTTATATACAGAAGTAAACCGAGGAAAGAACCATGTGGTTGCAAAACTGCCATGTGGGGTTAGAAAAGTGGGGATCATTTTATACATGGAGGAGTCTTATAGACAGAAAATTATGGTACATATATTTTCAAAATACACTCAGAGAAAGGAGCCCTCTCTGTCAAGTCATACTCAAAATGGAAGATTTAGCTGCTTTACTTTCTGGAAAGTTTTTGGAATGTCTTTGAAATTTCTCTTGGAAATAGCAAAGTATATTATTTGGCACTGATTTCTCTTTTTAGAAAGTAGCAACAGAGTTTTTAAAATATATATCCAGAAATTGAAGGTTAACTATGATAGATGAGGGGAAACACTTATCTCATTTCCTCTCATTCAGGCAGATTGTGCATGTGGTTTGGGACCATAAACTCAAGGGATTATTTCATCACAGAGACAATAAACATTTTGGAATGAAAATTCACTACACGCTTCTACTGACAGGATTTGACATGCAGGAATTCTTCTGCTTCTTATTTTCCCTCATTCTGTGTGCTTTACCAGCCAGCATCAATGGATAAAAGGAAGCAAAGAGATTTTCCTGCCGGTTGTCATATAGTACTTGCATTGTATCTGCACACATTTGCTTCTGCATTCCTGTAGGGCAATTAGAGTTTTCATCATATATACAGAAATGGAAAAATAAATAATTTCACTGAACTAATCAATGAGCCAGTGTGACAAGGAGCAACATTTCTCATCAGGTCCTTAGAGAGACAGCCATTGAAATCATGTTCCATAGTTTAGTAAGTAGGAATTAGAGCAGACCCTTTTCCTCAGTGGAACTTTTGAAGGCATTAAAACTCACTGAATGATTCAATGGACCTACTCTAATAATGATTAAGTGCAACTTTTAAAATTATTGTTTTAATGTAAGGACAATTGCAATTCAGATGTGATGGGCCTATTGCTGTTATTCTTGAATGTGGCTGCTTTAGGTACTTGCTGAGCCAGATGTGCTAATTAGTCCTGACTCAGTGTCCCGCAGTTTCCATGTTCCAAATCCTGGGTTGCGCAAGTTGCAAACATTTTGCAGAAGAAACACTTCTCTGGGCATCACTCGTTGCCATTCCAAAAATGTTTTAACAAAGTGCTAAAAGAACCACTCTCGCAACTTGGCTGGGTTGTGACACTTGGAAAGTCCTCTGATGCTGGAGACAGTGCCCATCATTGTGCTACTCTTTTGCAGTGTGCATAAGTAAGGAAACAGGCTCCAGTGGCTGAGTCATTTCAGGAGTACATTTACGTTTACATTTGCCATGCACGATGTACTTGTTTCCTTTTGAAGCGTAGCTCCAGACACAGTGAAAGTAACTGCAGCTCATTTTATTACCCCCCCCCCCCCCCACCCACCCCGCAAAAGGTCTAGGTCTCAAATTTTTATTTTCCACCCATCTGTACTTGTATGGCATTCTCCCTTGTCCTCCTTTCAGTCTCGGCTCTACTTCACTGTCCTGATTTAAATTTCAAAATGTTGAGTGTCCATATGCACATTTGATAGTGCCTTCTGGTATATATAAAACAATGTGTAATTTAACTTTGGACATAAGCATCACAACTAAAGAGCAAACAACCTACAATGTGAGAGTAGACATCCTTCTGAAACTTATCATTTTACTTTGAAACTGAATGTTCCGGATGACATTAAGCAGATGAAAACTTCTTTACCTATACATATTCTTCACATGCTTATATATTTGCAGTGTACACATGTATGCCTACAGTTTGTCCCAGAGCATATAGATACTTTAGGTGAAGAGGGGTCTATTTAACCCGGGAGATCTAATAAATTATCTTCTAAATCTTGTATAGTTTGACATAAGACCTAGCTGTTGACCTTCCTTGAGGTGGGAAATTTATTTCTGGTTTTGTACACTTTAGGCACCATTAGAGGCTCACTTACTTGACACGACCATGTTAATGTTTACATTGAAAATTAATTAGCTAAGGTTGATCTATGTTTTATAAATGGTGAAATGTATTTATGATGATACTACAGTTATTACAGGAATTAATATGAAGCTAAAAAGATTATTTAAACTATACTATAATTATAAATTAGGCCTGCTGGATAGCTCAGTGGTTTGAGTATCTGGCTGTGGGTGCCAGAGTTTCAGAGTTGGATTCCTCACTGTGCCTCCTTGGCAGAGGCTGTACTCAATGATCCATGGGGGTCTCTTCCTGTTCTAAGATTATGATGATCAGAAAAACCAGTTAAAAATAAAAGTACCCCTAAATAAAGTAAAATAAAATTTAAAAAATACATTGAGGCAATGAATTATTTTTTAAAACGAATTATTTCTAAACTCTGGACTGGCTGCTCTTTCATGTGCGATAAACAAAGAAAACCAGAACACTGGAAGAAATAACTTGCCAGGGAGTAGATTAAGTTGAAGCTCTAACGTGTCAGGGTTTTCTCCTACTAGTTTTCCTCCTCCAGTTTCATATGTGCAGCCTATGGGCAATAGAGAGACTCCACTCTCCAATAAACCTAAATGTAATTATTTTTTAAATATATGACAACAAATACACATCTAGTTGGTGAGCTAAAGTTTTAGAGTGACCACTCCTATTGAGAATCTAGTAGCCATAATGGCACTTTTCTAGTGGGAAGTCACTCTTGGTGAGCAGGCAGTGCCAAGGAATGCTTTTGGTCTAATAATGGACATGGTGTAAATACTGTGATAATGTTTAAGGGATTGTGGGTTATGCCAGCCCAGTGTGCTTTGTCACACAAATAGTAAAACTATGCACAAATACAACAGGTTGTGCTATTATATTTAGGACACCGCCTAATTAATTTTTTTTACTATATATATTTTGGATGTGTGTTCTGTATATGCGAATAAAGGTTTCTGAATTTTGAACCTGATAATAATGGTCATGATATGAAGACTGTGAGAATGTCTGTGGGATGTGGGCTGTTCCAGCCCAGCAGAATATTCCTGCAGAGGCCTTGTATCCGTTTCACTGTATATACTCAAGTGTAAGCCGGGTTTTTCAGCCCTTATTTTTGGCTTAAAAAAAACACCCTTGACTTATACTCAATACGTTTCCCAGTTTTTGGGGTAAAATTAGGTGCTCAGACGGCTTGGGGAGGGCAGCAGAGGGCAAGTCCTGACCAGGCAAGCGATAGCAGTTGCCTCCGCTTCCCATATGATTCCAATGAGAAGGTTTAAGGGCACCCCTTTTGGAGCTTCATAACTCAGCCCCCTTACCACCAAATATTTCTAAATTTCAGGGGATTCGCTAAAATTGCTTTTTGAAGGTATCCCTGCTACTTTGGTGCCCCCAAGGCAAGTAATTTTTGAGTGCATGTTTTATTTAAAAATATGGATTCGAAAGTTATCTTTAAAATATGCAATCAAAATTTACTTACCTTGGGACTCCAAAATAGCAGGGGTATCTTCAGAAAGTGATATTAGGGAGCCCCCTGAAATTTGGAAACATTTGGGGGTAAGAGGACTGAGTGATGAAGCTCCAAAAGGGGTGCCCCTAGGAAAAAAAACTGCTCCAAAGCTGATTAGGCGGGAGATAAGGCTGCCACCACTTCCCATATGATTCCAATTAGAAGGTTTTTTCCTAGGGGCACCCCCTTTGGAGCTTCCAAATTTCCAAATTTCAGGAGGCCACTCTATCACAGTATTTATACCATGTCCATTATTAGATCGAAAGCATTCCTTGGCACTGCCTGCTCACCAAGTTTCCAAATTTCAGGAGGTTCCCTAAAATTGCTTTTTGAAGGTACCCCTGCTACTTTGGTGCCCAAGGTAAGTAATTCTTGAGTGCATGTTTTTAAAAACTATGTACTCAAAAATTATTTTAAAAATATGCAATCAAAATTTACTTACCTTGGGACTCCAAAGTAGCAGGGGTATCTTCCAGAAGGGATTATAGGGAATCCCCTGAAATCAGGAAAGATTTAGGGGTAGGGGGACTTAGTTATGAAGCTCTAAAGTGGCTGGGTATAGTATTGGCAACTGTACAGGGACTGTGTAGGCAATCAGGGAGTTTATTCTATGGTATTAACTCCCTAATTGCATCCACACTACCAGCACACATTGCCAATTACTACCCACAGCCCCTTTAGAGCTTGGCCGGTATACCATATATACTCAAGTATATATAAAAAACCCACCCTCAGCTTATACTCAAAGTCAATATGTTTTCCCAGTTTTGTTAAGTTGGTAAGTTGCTCCACTTGGCAAGTCAGGTGTCATAAACTTCAGCAGCAAATTGCCACCAGGAAAGAAGCTGGTATTTGCATTTGTCATTGTGTGCCAAGTCACCAAATGCAAACACTAACTTTTTAACTAGTAGCAATTTGCTCCTAAGATTTACACTAATGGATTTATATCAGCATACATGTATAACCATGGTGGGTGAGTGGTTGTTTTTTTAATGGCTGGAAGAAGGTGGATCTTATAGGCCCACTTTTTCCATTTATATCAGCAGCATGGGAAGAAGCTGCAATACAGCAAGTGCCACATCACTTGCAAAACACATTAAGGGAAGTCAATGAATTAGACTCTTTGAATGAAGCTTCTTAGCCTCCTTTTTATATGATTCAGAGGTGTGCCATCCATTCCTTCACCCCATTTAGAACAAATTATGCATGTTGACATGTCTCTGAGATGCCACTCAGAATGCCAAAATAAAATTAACGCTTGTCTTAGGCATGCTCTTTTCCAAATGATGCCAGTCTGCTTGTTTAAAGGTTCCTGGACACTATTTTGTTTCCTTTACTAAT
Organism: Phrynocephalus guinanensis; assembly: GCA_037367245.1. NCBI lineage: Eukaryota > Metazoa > Chordata > Lepidosauria > Squamata > Agamidae > Phrynocephalus > Phrynocephalus guinanensis. Next base: position 102,339,444 of record CM074734.1, on the reverse strand, counting down.
CTCTAAGATATAAAACAATTACAAAGATAATTAATTACATTTCATCTTGGTTCCTTGCAGGGATGATGGTGGTGATCGTATTGCTGCTGATTGCAATTGTCGTTGTTGCTGTTTGGCCTACGAAATAACAGACAAAGATACCCTATTGCCTCAAAACATCAGTGCACTGGTGGATCCGCAGTTGGGCCCAGATTTCATTTTCAAAAACTGCCATCCAGTAAGACTTTGCAGAAAGTTACATAGAAGGGATTGCATCATCTCATGACCCCTGAAGACGTAAATGCAGTTAATTCCAGAGAAGTGCTCTCTGATTAGCTGACCACACTTTCAAGGGTATAAGGTAGAATCTACAATTAATTTCTCGAATGTGTGGTGAAAATATGGTTCCGTGGAGATAAAGGTTATCTGTCTTCATTCCAGATATCATGGCATGGGAGTGATTCATGGCAAACTACAACTTTCATACAAGGACAAAGTGGCATATGACATTTTTAATGCTCTTCAAATGCATAGACACCCAATATTTTAATTTATTAGAGCCAGCAATCAATTACTTCACACTGATCTATATAACAACTAGCAGATAGTTATTTGGGTAAAAGGGGTGGTTGAGTTTCTATCCCAAAATGCAAAATCTGTCATATTTTGCTATTCTATGTGTGGTCTTTCCCCTCAACACTCTAATGGCAGAGGGAAAGCATGACAGCCATATGTACTTACAGTTTCACACTGTATTTTCTATGTTTTGAGAATAAATAGAAAACATTAGCAATATGTAAAACAAATGATATAATGCAATTTTCCTTCAGAAATCATTGTTTTGTAACATACAGTACTTGCCAACTTGTTTGATAGCACAATAATAAGACTGAATAAAAAGCAACTTCATTTCTGTATTATTTCCTTCTTCACTTTTTTTTTTACTTTTGTACTGATCAGGGACATTTAAACCACAAGAAATCATAGAGATTAATATCCTTCAACTAAGATATTTTTCAAACAAGATTGGAAGAGGCTATCAATATACATATACCAGAGATGAAACCTGAAATATGTCCCCTCTGGGCTGAATCTGCTGCTCCTGTTTTAAACAAAGAAACTTTGCCTGTACCATCATCTGGTCATGATCGTTGGAACTTTTATGTTTCTTCTGCATCAGTCCTCCAGTCTCCCCGTAATGCCCAGACTAATGGAGGCCCCTATAGGTGTCAAAATCTAGCTTCTCTTTCTGAGATTATAGTGGTCCAGGAAAGATAACCACCCTTGTTGTCAGGTTGTGTACAAGGACCATGTGGCTTTTTGTTATACTGTATTGAGCTTTTGTGCTCATCTTCAGGACTCTGCTGGTGTCAGTGGTACAGCCTTCAGTTTCCAGATGATATGGCTTAACAAAACCTGGCCTGAAGATCAGCCCAAGATATCCACGGCATAATCCACTAGAAAGAATCTATGGAAACATACCCAACCAAGCATCATGTTGCTCAGTGCTCCCTAGATGTAAACCATTCTTGGCCATTCCTTCTCATCTGGAAAAAAGCTGCTGAGAGAGTGTGTGAGTCAACAATACAAAAGCTATTTTATCAGTTGGCAAAGCTGCTCGCTAAAATGCTGTTGCATTCAAACAGTCAAAACCAGGATCATACGCAAAGGGCGCTGAGCAACACAACCATTGCATGAAGTGACTGAATATACATTAATACCGTGGTATTAATTATAGCAATGTGATTGGCTGTTGTAAGAAACAGCACCCAGAGGTGCTGAGATCACATTTCCACTGAAGGGCATCAGGGCCTTTATTTAAATATTTACTTCCTAATATCGAATATTATTTTTGGCATTGGAACAGTAGCTCATTGGCTCAGGAAAGCTTTGAGGCTCATTGGCTCAGGAAAGATTGAGGAACAGGATCTTGGAATGCTTTGAGATTTGAAAAAAATGGCTTGTATGCAGATAATTTTTGAAGCAAGGACTTTGCAGATCTTTACTAATGATACTGATAATTGAAAAGGTTGCTGGGGCAATTACTAATCTCATTCCAAATTTCATCACAGAAACTGGGATCTCAGTGTCTTCAACAGATTTGCCAAGTAAGTAAAGATTGGATTTCCATTTCCAGTTTCAGCTAGGGAGCAGAAGATGCTCTCGCCAAGGTCTCCTCTGTTTGTAAGATTTTATTGATTTTAAAGCTCTACTTTGCACGGTAGCCAGTTGGTGTCTGTTAGATACAAGCCTGAGCTTCAGCCACAAAGCCAGGAGTTTTAGCTTGTTTGAGTTTTACTTTGTTTTATTAATGGAACAGCTGTGAGATAAGACACTTGGCCTTCCAAGGAGGTCACCACAACATATTTTAATGTTGTGCTTCCTTATTTACAACTTGAACAACAGAAGAAAGTGCTCCCTGTTCTTATATTGAAATGAAGGATAACCTGCTGGATCTTTGGCCTGTAACAGCTACATTGTTTATGTACAACCCACACAGCTGACATTTCTTAAAGGAGCCATAAGAAGAGGTAAATCAGAGTCATATGTTGTCTTCTGGCTGCTAGTCTACCTAAATCACATCTTTACTCCTCTACCCCGAACTAATTATCTTGGCTCCCTCAACCTCTGCTACACTTCTAATGGGGAGGACAAAAAGACAACACGCTTTCTCAGGCCACTCTCCTCCACTCAAGCGTTCCAAACAGCTGTGCATTGAAGAGACTATCAGAGGTGTGAAGCCTGACTCTCTGGCCAAAGACTCCAACCTGCCAGACCCATCTGTGACACCTGTTGTGAAACAGCATTTGAACAGGCCTCAGATCCTGGGGACCCCTGCCTTGTTGGATTCTCAGGCAGTTACAATTCTTCCTGATCTATGAGTGCGCCCTGTAAGGTGTGATACAATAAACAACCTACCTGATGGTCCTTCCGGAAGCAGTAATACAGGGCTGATGCCATCACTGCCCTTAAACTGGTCTTCACAACTAACAGAGAACAGTGCGTCTTCTATCTTGCAGGTTCCTCCAGCCTGCGTGGGAGCATCTTTAGGAATCACTGTACTCCCAGCTCCAGAGCAGAAGCAAGAGCAACTTTCCACCACTCCAGGCATGGCCAAACTTCGGCCCTCCTGATGTTTTGGACCACAACTCCCAGAATTCTAGGCTTAGATTGCCAATGGTAAAGGACTGTGGGAGTTGTGGTCCAAAACATCTGGAGGGCCAAAGTTTGGATATGCCTGCACTACTCTGTTTCTTGGTCTGCTGGGAGATTATGCCGTGCTCACAGGCAAAGCAGTGATGGCAATATTTTCCAAGCTAGACCACCTCACTAATCAACTTGATCTTTCAAGACCTCCAGCACCCCATTTTGATGATCATCTGACCAACAGAGGCACCTTCAGCTACTCTGTCTTTCCGACATCCCCCACAAAGCTTTTTCCCCTACGACATGTCAGTACCTCAACAAAAGAACATGATGCATACATTTCAGTTAAGACAACTATATCTAGAAATTGCAAACATTTCGGAGAACCAGGGGAGGTGGCAGAACAGAATGCAGATTATACACTCTCTCAGCAGTCTCCTCCATATGGATGAGTGCTTTATTGATCTAGATGAATATGAGAGGCTGCCTGCTCTTTGGTCTCAAACAAGGTTGCTATTTAAGTTTGCTAGCCTAGTGATCCTGATAGTGCTTTCCAGAATGACCAGTTTTCTGTCTACTTTTCACATAAGAACTAAAAGATTCTTCCATGATGTGGCCTCTCAATGACTATTGCCTCACTACCCCACTTGACCAGAACAGCAGCAATCACTACGTACATCTTCTGACTCCAATGTGATAATCACATCTCTGCTTCGGCAGTTTGCAGAATGGCTGGCCTGTGCAGGCATACAAAATGCCCAGTGCTCGGTGCGGGTGCTTGTAACCCCCCACTTGGGAGGTGGACAAATTCACCCAAATGTCAGCCCAGACCCTAAACTTGGAAAAAGCCCTCCTGTGCTTTAAAAGGAGTGGAGAGGAACCCAGGGAAACACACCCAAGCTGATCAACATGAAGCGGGAATCACAACTCATTCAGTTGTCTCTTGCAACCAATTAATTAACACTACCCAAGGTCCCTCACCACTGGAGGCTATGGTTGAGGTGACCTCAACAGCTGGAGAACCACCTAGCATGGATCAAGCTATATCCCAAGCTCACTCTGCAGATCTGGCAGATTATGTTCCTCTTATACAGTTGGATACAGCTAATGGTACCCCCCACCCACAATGCCACTGAGGCTCTTAGGAGCATACCCTCAGGAAAACAATGGAAGATTGTGCAGGATATAGACAGTGCTAGATCCCAGCCTATCAAAATTCTAGATAACTACCCTCAGCCTAACCCTTCCCTCCCTACCCCAATCATTCCTTTCCAAATAACACCGGTGGACATACATAATATAATCATTGGCCCTTCCCTGTCAGAACCTTCTCACTGTCTACTTAATGAACATGCCGCATCAGACCCAACCTCAGTGGCTTGACGCCCTGCATACATCCCCCTCTCAGAATAACTCCCATTTTCTAAGGCTTCTCTCTCGGAATGTAGCAGGATAGGCCAGGAAAGTTCATGACTCAGATATCAGAGGGCTTCTACTGGAGCAAGAGATCATTCTCCTCCCCTCCAGGAAACTTGGTCGATCTCTGATATCTCTTTGGAAGGGTTTAACTCTTTCTCCCTTCCCACTACCAAGCAGAAGACCAAGGACTACCCCCCAGGTAGACTTGCTACACTGATTGCATAGCACATTCCCTCTGAGCTAGTATCTAACCTCAGATCACCAAAATGAATACCAGTCTTGGTTTTAGTTTATAAAACCCTCCATGGCTTGGGACCGGACTACCTGGCAGAGCGTATCGCTCAGCGATCAATCTCGGCCCGGCCCGTTCGGCAGGTGCGAGCGCACTTGCTTCGGGTCGCCACTCCTCGTGAAGCCCGGAGGACGAGTACTCGGACCCGGGCGTTCTCAGTGGCGGCCCCCAGCCTCTGGAACTCCATCCCCAGAGAAGTGCGCTCTGCAGAGTCCCTGCTGGCCTTCCGGAAGGCGTTAAAGACCTATCTTTTCCGGGAGGCCTTCGGCGATCCTTAACTGATTTTTTTTTCTTTCTCTTCTATTTCCCCGCCATCGCAATTTGTTTTCATTCACAACTGTATAGTGATTGAGGTGCCATAAGGTTTTTAACTTCTGTTTTATTGTTATTACTACCTGCTCTACTTGTGTCTTTATTGTAATTTTATGGCTTTGGTAGCCTTGTAAGCCGCTTAGAGTACACTTTGTAGATAAGCGGGATATAAATGCAACAAATAAATAAATAAATAAATAAAGCACAATCTACTAATAGCAGACATGTATATCCCCCTCCCCACTGAGAAGAAAATCGACAATGGTGCTACCTGTCCCAAGCATTTGAGAATGCTGAAACTAGGCTTCCCTGAGCATGGAGTTTAGTGGGAGTAGACTTCAACGCTAGGGTGGGGTCTGGTCCTAAGGTCTTTAAGACATTCCATGCAGAAATCAAAGGAGAGTTCTGCCCAAATTTTCCAAGGACAAACAAATCAATCATGCCGACCAACTTCTTGATAGTTTTAGCATTTCAAGAGGCTTATTATGGCTCAATGGTCTGGCTGATTCCAACTTTGATGGAGAGTTCACATATATTTCACCTAATGGAGCGAGCGTGATTGATTACATCTTAACACCCACACCACTGCTCCCCACTGTGCTTGAATTCAAGGTCAGGTCTCTTGCCCCCAATGACCACCTACCCCTAGTTTTCACTTTTGCTATCCAAACAAAACTTCCTGAACTGCTTTTAACATCACCAGGCTTGCACTCCACAGTGCCCCCATAGCTAAAATTAAATGGAATCTGGCTACCAAAACTATTTTTGAAGACTGCCTGCAGAATGGCCAACTTATGAGCCCATTTACAGGCACTGTTGATGACTTCCCGCAGGCATATATAAACAGTTATGAGACATTTATTGAAACCTTAATAGTCTGCTTTGTTCGGCCTTTCACTCCTTCAACTACTAATCAAGCAAGGAACATTCCTGAGGGGATCAACATGGCCTTCCGTAAGCTGAAACAAGAGTTGTGCTGAGTTTATAGCACCTTTTGGAAATCTAACTGCTCCATTCTGACCTCTAGGTATTTCAATGTCAGGCGCCAACTTGCAATGGCCACTAAATTAAGCTACCAACACTGTTCAGCAGCCTGCTGGGATAGGTTAGTAAAACCTTCTAAAAGTAGGAATCTCAAAAGTTTTGGGGGAAATTATTTTGGGGTTCTTTCAGCCAAAAACCTATCCTATCTCTGTAATCCCCTCCTCCACTTGGGAACAGTACTTTTTGTCACTCTTTGATTATTGTAACATCTGTCCTCCGTTTAATGAAGACAACCTCAGTGGATCACTTGAGTGGCCTCCTCTTTCCATTACAGAGATTAAAAAATTACTTGGCGGACTGAAATCTAGGAAGGCACTTGGTCCCGATCTGCTGCCCCCAGATCTACTCAAAGCAAATGTTGATTGGTGAGCTCCCATTTTGGCACAGCTTTTCACAATCGTGGAAAGGTCAGGGATGATTCCTAGGACTTAGACTCAATCCACAATACTACCTATTTTTTAAAAAGGTAACAGGAAATTGACAAATAACTACAGACCAATTATTATCCTGTTGTCATTAGTGGGCAAGGTCTATGCTAATCACCTTCTGAATCAACTTACTTCCTCAATAAATGATAACAACATACTAGGGCCCGAGCAAGCAGGTTTTAGGGTGCACAAGACTACAACGGACCATTGCCTGGTTCTGTCACATCTCATAGCCAAGCAGGCAACACATCCTAAGATCCACCTGTATGCTGCTTTTTAGATCTAAAAGCTGCTTTTGACTCGGTGGATCGAGAACTTTTGTGGATAATGCTAAGGGATGCCGGCCTAGATAGGAGATTGCTTCTACTAATTCAAAGATGACACCTGCCATATTTGACTATCCTGCCATGGCAACCTCTCTAATGAAGTCCCCATTAACTTGTATATCAATGATCTTGCCCCTCTCCTGACAGAAATTAATAGTCACTGCCCCAGATTGGGCCACTTGGCAGTTCCTATTCTTTATGCAGATGACATGGTGTTACTTTCATGCACTAAAATAACCCTAAGACGGTCAATTGCAAAATGAATCAGTTATCTCTCCTGTAACAAAATGATCCTCAATTACAGTAAATCTAAATTAGTGGTTTTCAGTAAGATTTGGAAACCCCAACCGTAGACATTTCGTGGGAGAGCAATAAAGAATTCAATACTCAGGCCTAAATTTACACTACCATAATTCATGGGCTAGACATTGTTAGTAAATTCAGTAGAGTAACCATTCAAGCTATTCTTCATTTTTTTCCCAATGTATGGGGCAATGCACACGTTCCCACCACCCTGCAGGTCTTTAAAGCCAGGGCCATCTCCCAATTGATGTACAGGATGCCAATCTGGCTGGATGCTTTCAACTCCTCAGTCAAAACACTCCAGTTCTCTTTCCTTTATAAAATCTTCACTGTGCCCCATTGCGTGCCATATGCATCTTTGTGTCTGGAGGCCGGATTAACTAGACTGAATATACAAGGGCATTTGAGACAATTCAAGTACTGGCTGAGAATATGTTATGTGTCTAATAAAGACCCCCTAATAGTAGGCATCCTTTCTGATTCCTTTTTATTCTCCCAGTTTTAAATTGTTCTCTCAAAAGATTCAAACTATGAGGATCTCACCTGATTATTTGGGTGCCCTATCCTTTGCGCAGGCATATAGTCTGTTAAAAGTCAGGCTATTAGACATTGAAAGGCAAGACCTCTTAGCAGCAACCCACAAAGTCTGTTCACACTTAAATCTTCAACTCCCTCTTTATATTGATAAGCTGACCAGCTATTTGTATTTTGTAGAGAGCCCCCAGGAATGGTGTGCTTTAACGTACTCCTATCCAATGTCCTCTGTGGCACATTTAGTTCCCAACCAATGGAATCACGGCTCTGCCCCTGTAATTCTGGGGCTCTCGAGTCCCTGACGCATATGCTCCTTCATTGCACTGTATACAGAGATATTTGTGCTTCCTATCTGGAGCTGTTTCTTGTTAGATTGCCTGGTCGATCAGAGGAGGTGATTCTGCACAAATCGCTGTCAGGCAAGAATAAAATCCACACTAAGCAGATTGCCATATATATTAATCTATTGGTCCAGCAACGCAGGCTACAATTCCCAACAGGGCCTTCTGTTTCACACTTAGAATGAGGATGGCTATCCTCAGGTGGACCAGAGTTTCATCATTGATGCACATATACTTTTTAAACATGTTACTTTGTGTTTTGCCATAACATGTCTTATTCCCTATTTTAGTACATGTGCAATTTTAATTGGGCACATACTCCTTGTATGTGCATGTGTTGTTTCCTATTGTATTGTATGTTTGGTTTGATGCCAATAAAGGTCCTGACTGACTGTAAATAAAGATTTTATTTTGCTTTGTTTTAGCTTCAGGTAACATAAATCTGCTTCTTTGGGTCTCTCTAACTAGCTCCTTGCTTTCCTCTTCCAAAACAATGAATAGTATTAAATAATTTAATGCTTGACTGTTTTTACAGGGACACGGTTGGATTAGTTGTTTAAAAATAATACAGTTTAGAATTTGTATAGGGTTATTGGACTAGTATATAAAATGCCCAAGTCTTCATTTACATTATTTTGCCCTCTGCAAAATTGGTCACTGCTGCTGTATTTAAACTGTAGATTGGTATTGAGAGGACAATGACTTGCCTATGGTCATTTCAGTTGAGTTGAGTTCAAACTTGCTTTCTTAACCACTATGCCACAGTAGCTCCCAGTAACACTGAATGGCTCACGTAAGTGAACAGTAAGAGATGTTGACACCAATGAGCCTTGGTGGATTTTTTCCCCCCTGTTCCTACGTTGTAGTGAGGGGAGAGCAGGTGTATAGGAGAAAGGAAAGAAGTACAACAGTTTTTTTCTGGTTCTGCTGAAATATATTAAACCACATATCTTCTTGAGCTCAAGATGACTCAAAATATATAATAAATATACGGTAATACCTTAGATAACGAATGCTTCTGTTAATTCAGATAGTGAATTGAAATATCCTGGAATAGGGATGTTTCAGATAACGAATTTTTCGCAAGTGATGATGGCTTGGCTTCCAAAGTCCGATTCAATTACAATTATTTTTTCCTAGGGACACACTGTTTGGAGTTTAATAACTCAGCCCCTGATCCCCAACCCTCTCCAAATTTTGGTGGCTTATAGGGAAGAGCCCACACTTGCTCCACAGCTATTTTGGTGCCGATACATGACTGCACTCACTATTTTTGATGACATATTTTTATGTCTCCTAGGCCTGATGAATCACACCCAGGGCTATTGAAAAAACTGGCAGAAGTAATTTCAGAACCATTGGCAATAATCTTTGAGAATTCCTTGAGAACAGAGGAAGTCCCTATAGATTGGAGGAGGGCAAATATTGTCCCCATCTTCAAAAACAGGAAAAAAGAGGACCCAAGTAATTATCGCCCAATCACCTTGACATCAATTCCTGGAAAGATTCTCAGCAGTCTATAATTATTTAACAAGCAATGCTGTTATTACTAGAAGTCAACATGGGTTTCTTAAAAACAAGTTATGCCAGACTAATTTGATCTCTTTCTTTGATCAAGTTACAGGAACATGTGGATATTGCTTATACTGATTTCAGTAAGGCCTTTAATAAGGTTCCCCATGGTATTCGTGCAAAGAAGTTAGTAGAATGTGGGATAGATAGTGCTACTGTTATGTGGATTTGTAATTGGTTGGCTGATCGTACCCAAAGGGTGATCATAAATGGTTTCTCCTCAGCATGAAGAGAGGTGACTAGTGGGGTGTCCCAGGATTCTGTTCTGGGTCTGGTGCTATTCAATATTTTATTAATGACTTGGATGAATGAATAAAGTAGGCTAATTAAATTTGCAAATGATACTGAATTGGGAGGGGTGCTAATTCCGTAGAGAATAGGTTAAAAATCCAAAATGACCTTGACAGATTAGAGTGCTGGGCCAAAGCTAATGGAATGAGTTTCAACAGAAAGCAATGTAGAGTTCTGCATCTAGGCAGAAAAAATGAATTGCACAGATATAGGATGGGAAACACCTGGCTGGAGATTAGTACATGTGAAAGGGATCTGGCAGTGTGACGCAGTGATGAATATGATTCTTGGTTGCATCAACAGAAGCATAGTGTCTAGGTCAAGAGAAGTGATAGTACCACTCTATTCTGCTCTGGTCAGACCCCACCTGCAGTACTGCATCCAGTTCTGCACACCTCAGTTTAAAAGGGATATTGACAATCTTGAATGGGCCAGAGGAGGGTGACCAGGATGGTTAAAGGTCTGGAATAAATGCCTTACAAGGAACAGCTTAGGGAGCTGGGACTGTTTAGCCTTACAAAAAATGTTGAGAGGGGATAGGATAGCCATGTTTAAATATTTGAAAGAATGCCATATTGAAGAGGGGACAGGTTTGTTTTCCATGGCTTCAGAGACTAGAACCCAGAGCAATGGTTTCAAACTACAGGAAAGGAGATTCCATTTGAACATTAGGAAAAACTTCCTGACGGTTAGAGCTGTTTGGCAGTGGAATATGCTGCTGTGGAGAGTGGTGAGTCTCCTTCTTTGGAGGATTTTAAACGGAGGCTGGATGACCATCTGTTGGGAGTATTTTGATGGGGGGTTCCTGCATGGCAGGGGGTTGAACTGGATAGTCCTTGAGGTCTATTCCAACTCTATGATTCTATGATGCTAGGTCTAGATGTAACTATCCCATAGTTTGAGCCAAGCTAATGTGGTAATTTGGAGCATGATTTCTCAAATATTACAAGCGTTGAGACCTGCTTGTAGATTTACCTTTTACTTGGAAGCTCTTATTAACATCAGACTTTGGGAAAGGGAGGGGTTTACTCAGAATTGAAGCATGAAGTTTGGGTAAGCGCCAGAACTGCCACTAAAAAGCTTCTTCTACTTTGTATCTTGCATTTCAACAGTCCTAGTTTGATTTTACCACTGGAAGATATACTGGGACTTGTAAGCACTCATTAACATATATTGATAGTAACTGATCTATTATTAATAGTGTGTGATTATCAGTCTTAATAGAAATAGTTGCCAATGCTATGTGCTACTTTCTTCAGTTTTAGCTAGTTTTTCAATAGGGAGGCAATAGAGGCACAGGTAAATCCCAGTAGAAGTGTGCATGCAGATCCTTTAGAAGTACGTAAATTCTACATGGGAGCAGAGATTGGTGTCATTTAGGCTGATGATCTGCTGTTTTCCCACTTCTGATCTAATTAGTGTTTTTTTATTTCCCATTTCCCAACTGTTGAGGAAATAGCTGCAAATAAACAGCTGCCTAGCTGTTTTTAGTGGAAGAGCCTAGATTCCCTTAGAGCTTCAACGAATCATTTTGTTCATCCCAATGAAAAAGAAGAGGCTGGCTTTAGATGAGTAAAAGTTTAAAAGCGTTTATTTGACAGATGTCTGGATTAAGTCCTATCAAGTGGATTCTGCACAGTTACATGCCCTTTCTGGTTCAATTATCAGCCCATCTAACAAATAAAAGGGAAGGGTAAGGAAATCCACAACTCCCCCCCACATGTCATTAAATATATTCATATATATAAAACCATAATATATTAGTATGCATTGTAAAGAAACATTGCCCCAAAACTATATGCAATGGTCGTAAGTAAACAACATTTACAATTCATGATATTAACAGAAATCGCCAAAGCACAGGGTTGCTACCCCCTCCACCCGTGTAATGGAGGAAAAGTGAAAAGCAAGGAAGTAACATACAACGGACTGGGGGGATCCATTGTTTGGTACTGCTTGTGAGTAACAATTGTTTTGATTTCAGTTGCATCTCAGACTGTTTTCAGTCACCTTTTCCCTCTCTTAGTACAGAGCCTGGAATACTACTCCAGAGGACCTAAACATTTTATATTATATATGCAGAATTGGCAGCCTACTACTGTGTGATACTTCTGGAAAGGTGCAGGGCACCAGTTTGTGTTCCTTCAGATTTATTCATGCATTTGGTGGTGGTATTATTTGTATTCTCCTACATGGGACCTAACACCACTTCCTTAGATTTCAGTTGTGCACTGCACAACATTTCTTTATGGTAACTGCCATTTGCCATATTGCTTCCTTGACCATCTTTGACAGAACTGCAATTTGGCCACCCTGCCCCTAGCCCCTAGACTCTTGCCTAGTCCTAGCCTTGTCAAATTTGGCTGAAAGATTAAAGATTTCATGATCTCATTCCATGTGCAAGATTGGATTACTACTACAGCTCTAAATTGATCATGGCCATCTAGTACCTCCAAAGCACATTTGATAATGCTGTAAGATCTATAGTTCTACCAATAAATAGCTCAAGACATGTAAATGCTGTGTCGGGATAATTGTTATACAGTAGGAACAGTTTGAGGATATAGTCACCCAAACATGTAACTTTAAACTTTTCTGCTTGGCTGATTTGAATCAGGAGTCGTCCATGGAATACATGGTTGTTAAAATGTAGGAAGTGCAAGTATGTTGTTAAATCTGTAGCAATATGTGCTGTTCTATGAAAAAAGATGCCGTAGTTACTCACTTATACGAGAAATATGATGACTGTTGTTTAAAAAAATAATAATATAGCTTGAATAAAAATACAATAGCAACCCTATCATCAATCTTCTTGGTGTTCTTTGTATTTTCTCATGCATTTGTTGGCCAGTGTTGTCATCGTTTTTCACTATTTTCCAGATCTTCAGTATCTGTTATGCAAAGTGAGGGCATTTCACATCTGTCTTCAAGAGAATTGCACACCAGGAGCGTATCTGTTCTGTAAATACTGGTTTTCTGGGTAATATAGTGGTTATGAGGATTTCAAACACAGATTTGCCCCTGGGATTCTCACACAGGACTCCAATATTATGTACATTCAGGATGCTGGAATTGAGGGGTGGGGGAGGTACTGCCAAAAGCAAGCAATGTTCCACTAGGATTTGCAGTCAGAATAAGTTTTTAAAAAAAACAACAGACATGTTATATTAGAAAGTTAGAACAAATACTTTATGCAGAGAACAGAATTTTTAAGGTTTTTGTTTCCATTTATATTGAGATTTACACATTCAAAAGAAAACCTTTTGTTAGACTTTTAAGTACATAACATGAAAATGGAAAGCAAAACTTCTGAACTTGGGAGTAAGACCAATTCGTGGTCTAACCAACTGAACTGCAGGCCAAGTACGTTACATACCCTTTGTTAAGCCACGTTCCCCCAGGCCACATAGTACATAACAGTACCCAACCTGTTGCTTATGATAGATCAATCTCTATCTAAACTTTATGCAGGTGCTGCAATTTGATAGAAAGTACCAGTGGTGGACCTACATTTTTTTTTTGGTCCCAAAAGCATGAAATGTTGAGGAGGACTCCTTCACAACCAACAATGAGGTCTTGGTAACCATTGTTGTCTTCTTCAAACGAGTTGTTCCATAACAGTTTTTTTTAAAAATGCAGACTTAAGTGACTTCTGGGGGCCTGCCAGGATTCGGAACCCTGAAGTTTAAGCTTCATTAGCTCCACAATAGACCAGTCCTTGGAAAAATACTGTAGTATCCTATATCCACACATGCAGATACAAACCCTGAACAATTTTGCCTTTTTTTCAGATGACCTTTGCAAAGTCTTGATAAGTCATGTTGAGAACCATTTCACCAACACAGTGCTGAAATGTGAACTAGAATGAAGCAGAAATGGATGCTCCTTGGCAAAATATCGACAAGTGACTGTCTTCATTTGCCTTTTCCTCACTAAACTGATTTTTGACAATTCACCTCTATTACCAGAGGAACTGAAATTGTGTCGAACTGCTGTCAACGTAGCTGGCTTTCTGTCTTCCGGGCAAAACAAAACTTTTCCATCCCTCTCCTTGTACTCTCTGGCTTGGCTGCTGACAACAGCTAATGAACGTGGATCATTCTGGGTCAGTTGGGGGACATTAAGTGCTCAAGAGCTGCAGGGCAATCTTGCCTTCCTAGCCTTTGGACAACTGTAGTGCTTCTGCTGCTGATCCGATGGCATATCTTACAGAGAGCAGCTGCAGGGGAAGCAGATGATTCCGAAAACCCACTCTGGAGAAGAGACATTGAAAGGGCAGGGGGAAGCACTTGATAGGACACATAAGGTAGAGCCCCAAAGAGCACAGCGTACACTGACTTTTAAACCCACTTTTGAGACAGTCGCCATATTTTGAAGCCAGGGTAGCGCTCTGAAAATTGTAGTTTAGACTTTTGTTGTCCCTTCCACTATGGGGGCTGCTGTTAAATTTCTCCGGTCTTAACAGCGGCTTGCCATTTTCTGAAAGGATTTGCCACCCTTAGAATGCAAATATGTTTGATTACCTGTTTTGACGAGATGCAGCAGCCAGCCATACAACTTGCCACAAATATCTTGTCTGTCTGCTTTGCAACTGTGCCGCGGAAATGGAGCCTTTCCAGATGTTTGTTTGATTCAGTGTTTGTACATTTCTTTCACACAGTACTCTTTAACCTGTTGGATTTGCATAAGATGGATGGCTTTTGAAAACAAGACTCTGAGTACCAACAGCAGTGGTATTCAAATAATGTTCCTGTCTGGCTATCCAGGATCATCTTTCTATGCAGCGCCTAGGCAGAATTAAATATTGGGTGTATTGTTGTGAGCTCTGCCATGGGGGCCCAGCCAACACGGCTGAAGCTGCCCCACAGGAAATGAATGCACTCTTGATATTGCCCATCAGAATCCTACTGTCACATAGATTCCTCAGCAGGCAAATCAATGCAGAACTGGTCTACTGAAGTCTGAACTTGATTACTGAGTAAAATATACACTTTCAATTATATACAGTTTGCCCTCTTCTACACAATTCAGCAGAATACGAATGTGGCCATAATCAGAAATCCAGTGGGGGTGGGGGGAGAGAGGGAAGTTAAAAAAAATATTGTCCAACTTGCAGAAATTCATGGAAGTAAAATCAAAACCAATCGAGAAAAGTACTTTCCATTCAGTCCTGAAATCTGCTTCGGTTTCCTTGTACGTTTAACTCTTCTTTCCTACTGGTGAACTCACTTCCTCTGGGTTTAAAATAAAAATTGGTATTACCTACATAGATAAATACATCTCATTTGAGAAAACATATATCTGGTTCATCAGCTAAGTGCATTTAAGGGCCCCCCAGAAAGTGGCAGCAATGAGCACAGCCGTTGAGCCTTTGGGCCAAAGCTCCTGACTTCTATTCCTCCCCCCCCCCCCCGGCTCTCCACTTCCCCACCATCTGGCCACTTTACACCTATTTGTGCTGCAGTTTGCTTTATGGTAATATATGTCATTATATAAATATTGTCAATTGCTATAAAACAAGGCAAAACCACTGGAAAATGTCATTAAAAGGATGTTTCCATGTTTCCTAATAGGAAACATCTTGGGGAAGTTTTTATTTTACGCGGCTGGCAGCCCTGCGCTCACGGGTGAAGCGTCTGCTCATAAAGTCATGCAAGGCTTGTGCTACTTAAGGGCAGTGAGCAAGTTGCACGTGTGGAAACAAACACCTTCATCCCTTCTGATTTGAAAGGGAAGCAAAAGCCCACCTTCCAGTTTTAAAAAAAAAAAGGTGCAAAAAACTGTTTTAGGGGAAGTTGAAAGTGGCATGCCTCCTTCATTGCAAGTAGCAGCGTGCTCGTATAAATAAAGGAATTGTTGTGTCAAACTTTTCTATATAAACACTAAAAAGACTTGTTCAACACTATTTTTTTTGCTTTCTTTTTCCATGGAGCAATTAACATACAATTCTTCTTCAATTCAGTCACTGCAAGAAGAGCAAGCTTAGAGTGCTTAGAGGCGCTATGCCAGGCATGTCCAAACTTCGGCCCTCCAGATGTTTTGGATCACAACTCCCAGAATTCTAAGCTTAGACTACCAATGGCAAAGGACTGTGGGAGTTGCTAATAACCGTAGAAGTGCTGTTTGGGTCTTATGCTGAGTTATTCACCACCACTGCTACAAAGACACACGAGTTCAGAGGGGTGCAATTTCACTGCTTTCTTCAGACCACATCCCTTCAAGGCACAGATGGCAACGTTTTTCTATGGTGTCATCTTAGGGGAAGGCTAGTATAGACTTGGCCCAGTATATGATGTCTGCAGGTGCTCCTCAGAAGGTTTGGTTGGTGTTTAAAACAGCAACTAATTTCGCTTAACATTGCAGTATTTTTACCTCCTGCTTGAAGGGAAGGGGGAAAAGTCCAGTTGCTCTCAGAGAAGAGCCATACCCACAAATGATTCACTGTGTGAAGTCCTGGGGAGCCATGAGTATAGAATGGAATTTGCTTCTTTCTTAAGTTATCCATAATTAAGTGGTGGTCAGATATTCATGGCAGGCAGGCGAGTAGATATTACTTGAGCAGCTCTATAAATACAATCTTCTTCACAATTGGGTAGTCTCCTTTCCATCCTCCAACTGGGCAAATGAGATTTTAGTCTGGGACTGAATTGCAGAAAAGGCCAGTATATCTCATTCATATCATTGTCACTGACGAGTGTTCAGGCTAAGTGGCATTCTTAAAGCTTAAAATTAAGCTTTCATGAGCTTCTTTTCAAAACCTGAACTGGTTAGTTAGATGCTGCATGTGTGATAGAGCAACTCAAGCTGTTTGCTGGTAAGGCACTGTTTCAAACCAACATCCTTACCTGCCATTCTTCCTACCAAGAACAATTGATTCCGTCAGGGATATATTATTTAGAGGGCAATGTCATGGTCACAGTTGTTCTAATGAGATTTTTGTACCCTGTGTTTTGGAACTAGTTGTTAGCAGACTTAAGGCAGTCGGTCACTCTTCTGTTCAGGGCGAGAGAGAAGGGAAGCCAAAGGGGTCGACGCAAACTAGTAACTGATCTAATATTCGTTACTGTGGTGAGTAGGGTCTCACGTGGATGGCCCTCTTCTCTAAACCTGTTTGTGTATCATGAGGTGCAAAACGGGCAAGTCTCAGAGAAGCTACCAGTCCCTCCTTTGCCCTCCCCAGCCTTTTTGCACATTGGTTGTAAAGTGGGTGTTTGCCAGTGTCCCATCTCCCGCCCCACTGGCTTCCAAAGGACTACACGGAACAATGTGCACAGTTTCTTGTCCCGTCTCCAGTCCTCCCTCTAGGCTTTCTTGCACTTCCCCTTCTTTTCCCTTTGTTGGAACTTCCTCAGTCGCCTGGCCCACGTGTCCCTCCACTGTATCACGAGGCTGCTCTTGTCTGCTACAATGCCGTTCTGGTCCGGAGAGTCTTCATCGTGGCCCAGTAGCAAGTATTTCTTCATGGGTTTGATTTTCGGGCACTTGCATGCAATATCCTTGGAACGTATCCAAAGGTTCTGATCACCCCGCCGTATCCGATTGGTCCCTTGCTTGTACACAGAGATGATGTTGACTGTGAACTTCCACCATTCTCCAGCCTTGTCTGCTTTCAGGATGTGGATCTGGACAGCTGGGGGAGGGGGGAAGCAAAGAAGAGGAGGCATTGGGTTATTTAATTTCTCATCCAGATAATGGGGTCCAAGTTGCAAAGACCCCGTCTGTACCAAGGTTCAACACTTGTTATCTAGGAATATGTAGACAGCACCTAGTGTTGTTGCAATAACTGAGATTTCAAACTCTCAAATCACAGCAAAGGCCCACTGAAAGGCTTGCCACTAAAACCACCAGTTTATGATGACTTATACAACATCCAGACACTCTGCAAGTTCCCGAGTCCTTGTGGTTCAACACAGCAATACAACAGAACTCATCTCCCAACTCATTAGCAAGAGGAATGCCACATCGCCTTAGGACGGCTACATGGAAGGCCTATTCGTTCATGAATATCTTTGCAGACCTGTCATCTTTTGGACTCCAAAGGTAGGTTTTTAAACCGTGTGTATGCAATACAAATTGTAAAAGGTCACTCAAAGAACTGGGTTTTTGAAGTGTTCAAAAATAATTTAAAAGCCATTGAAATGCTGATGGGATGAAAAATATTTTGCTGCCTGTTTAATTCTGAAATCATTGTCAAAAAAAAAAAAAACACAACCAAAAAAACCAGAATGGTTGTTTCGTGAGATCTAGATTTGCTCAGATACGAAACAGTACTTGTTATATAACTTGATTTTTAAATTATAAAAAGTCACTTTTAATAATTGAAGAAGATGCACGTGAGAGGGAGCTTATTCTGGGTTTCAGAGTGTTCTAAGAGGTTTACAGTTTGGGTACAGTATTTTATTCCTGTTATGTTCTGACCCTTGCCTAACCTCACTTGAGTTCTTTGCCTGCCCTCTGGCTGCTCCAGCCAAGTAGCAATTAGGAGGAGGTGTTTTTTGTGTGTGTGCCTTCCCTCTGTGGTGACAGGGACCTGCCCAACTTTCCCGTCTTGTTGGGCATTGGGACCTTGCCAGGTCGTGCTTGTGTCCCACATTCCAAGCCTAACTATGATGGTAATGGTTTCCATGTTTCCCTTACCTTGGGATTTGATCCTCCAAGTGCACTTATATACCGTATGTGTATATATATTCAGAAAATCAGGGTCTTGTTTGGCTGAAGTCATGAAAGGTGGCCATGGTAACAAAAGGCACCCCTTTCATTCTGAGCAGAGGAATGAGGGAAGGAAACCAAACCCATCCAGAACTTTATCCCACTGTTGGGTTTCCCAGCGTGCAGTGAAGCCAGTGTGCATGAAAATAATCTTGCTGCACTGCATTTGCACCAGGTTTGGGCTTTCTTTTTAACAATGTGCAGCTCATAAAAATGCAAGCCTTTTCTGACTGGTTGAGATAAACCATCCTCTTCACCAACTTATCCCAAGGAGTTGTAAGAGCCTCGTGGCTCAGTGGTTAAATGCCTGTACTGCAGGTAAAACTGTGCTCACGACCTGGGGTTCAATCCCAGGTAGCAGGCTCAAGGTTCACTCAGCCTTCCATCCTTCCGAGGTTGGTAAAATGAGTACCCAGCTTGCTGGGGTGGCAATGTGTAGCCTGCACACTGTAATTAAAATTGTAAACCGCCCAAAGACTACTTAAAGTGGTATGGGGTGGTATATAAGCAGAACACTTTGCTTTTGCTTTGCTTTTTGTCCATTAGGATTTTTTTTTAACTTAAGAATTGACTTTCTGTGGATCCATTACAAATGCTAGAACCGTTGGCTCCCATAAACTAGCTGTACCATCTCCCATTGATAAGACATTCATAGTAAGAAAACCAGCCCAGTCTAGAATCCTAGCCTGGACATTGACGAGTAGAAGTGTTTTACAGTTCTGTGTACAACAGTGTTGGCAGAGCCTTTGGTTATGGGTCTAGAGGCAGAAATGCAAATCCCCTCTGGACCTTTCCATTTTTCAAAAGTATCAATAGCTCAGTAGTGAAAGACCGGCTTTGTCTGTAGAAGGTCCTAGGCTCACTCCTAGAAGAAGGACTAGGAAAGACATCAGCGCAAAATTCTGGAGAACCCCTGCCTGCCGCCGCTGTTAATAGGATCATGCATCTGACTCAATATTTGGCAACAATTTATCTTGCTACCATTCTTCATGAAATGTGGCTTTATTTATTAGAAGTACTGTACTGCAGTAGCAATTTTCCACTGAGAGAAGCAAAACAAATTCAGCAGGATCAAGTGATATTCTTAGAAAACCAGAAGAAATGTAGATGACTCGGTTGAGCTTTCAGAAGCACAGTTTGGGAAAGATGCACACTGAAAACCATTTATTTCCAGTGGATCTCAGAGATGGCAGCTGTAGGTGTTAGAAGCAAGGACCAAATTCTAAATAACAGGTGGAGGGGATAATGTCTTCTCTAAAAGCCTTTTGGTCTGTATGGGGACTTGTAGCTATATTTCTGTTACTTCTCTAGGTGTCTCCCTTTAGGGTGCTGTTCACATGGTCTCTTTTACTGAGAAAATAAGTTTGAATGAATAGAAGGGGAAAGGAACTTGAGCAAATTGCACCAGACGTTTCCTCCTGTTGCTCTGCAGTGGAGTACAGCACAGACATTTCTACAGCGGCTGGCATATCTTCCCACTGCCTGCTGCCAGACTAAAAAGAGACCAAACTAGCATTTAACTAAAAGGAAAGCACTGACAAGCCAGCTGCTTAACAGGGTTGGTAACCTTTCACAGCAGGGGAGAAGGGGAAATTCCACCAGAGGCAACATCTCTGATTCATTCATTGCTGAGCTGGTGCTGTGAGCCACAAAGCCCTCCTCCTAGTCAAATGATCACAAGCAAAGTGGATTAGCTGGAGCCCTGGCATCAAGAAAAACAGGATGGGTAAAATGGTTGGGATTGGTAGCTGGGGGCAAGCGGATGAAGCCAGCAGCAGGTGCCCCGTAAGCAGCTCTGTACTCTAGCAATACACCCCCTGAGGAGGAGAACAAAATCGAAAGAATCACAGCTTTCACACTGAGCTTGTTGCTGCCGGGGCCTCTGATGACACTCGTTTCCGACATGGTGTGGCATGTGTCCAGCTCTTGGCTAAAAGGATCTTAGGCATGTGCAGCTCTGGGTCTGTGAGCAGAAGAAGGCAGGGGTCCCAAGGCTGTCATTGGGCTCATTGTCCTTGCTGCACAGTAAAAATCACCAGCAGCCCTAGTGTTTATAAACTTTTCACTAATACTAGTAGGGAAGAGGAGGCTAAATCAACAAGGGCAAAAGTTATCTTTTTTTTTTTTGAAATGAGTTCCTAAAAGCAACCAGCAACCTAATGAGTGGAAGAGTCCTCACTTATTTACTCAGAGCAAAGCCCAGTGGCTCCTGGGACGAGAACAAGCAGACCTCGCGGACCTGTTTTAGGCAGCAGCATGTAGGATGCAGGAAAGAGGTCTCCCAAGAAGGTGCTGCATCACTCAAGGGACAGAAAAGATAGCTCTTTCCACCAAGTCCTTGCTCGCTTAACCATGCTGGGGCTACTGGATGGACACTGTCTCTGCCAAAGTTACTTTCCATAAGAGACTCTGGATTCAGATGCGGAGGGTTAAAGCATAGACTTTGAGACAAAATGGCCTCCCCCCCCCCCCGCAGTGTGCTACTGATCAGCCGCCAGATGGCAATATGACTCTTTAGGCAGGTGAGAAACTGACTGCGCTACAGTGAGTCACAATCTGAGGCAAGTTGCAAAGGGCTGTTACTTAAGGATGCAATCTTACATGTAATTAGCTGCTTAGGAACAAAATGCAATGGACGCCAGGGACCTTACTGGCAGAGAATCTAGGGGGCTGCAGTTTGAATCTCTTGCATCTCCTCCACAACACCATCTGTGAGTATTTAAATATTAGATGTGGGGAAGGTTCTTGGCCATGTCCCATATTGGAATTTAGGAAGGGCCAAACCCCCACAGACATTGCACCCTCTGGGCAAATTGATAGCAAAGTCCTTTACAACATTAGCGGGAAGGAATATCTTTTGGATCAAAAATACTTGAGTTTGATTATCTTGGTTCAGAGATTTAGCTACAGGATGAAACTTCTCCATATCATTTTTTAAGAACCTTGCTTTATCAAGCTAAATTAAAACTGAGTCAACAGAGAGGAAATCAACTTGGAAATTCCTCTCCTTTCTCTCTCCCCCTCCCCGCCCCAAACATGTGCAGAACAAACATGTTTGATATTTTTTTTAGTTCTTCAAAACTATTTACGCGTCAGGTCAGGTCAATCCAGTTTCAAACATCTCTGGAGTCAAGTTTGTCATTATTTTTTAAAAAATAAATAAATGAACTAGAGCTAGACGGCTTATGGGGGCTTACCTGTTTCATTTAAGTTTAATATTGAAGATTTATGAGATTTAATCTCCCATTTTTTATTTTTTTGCAAAGAGTGTGACCCATGCAGTCACTTCCCATCTTTGCATGGTTTAATTCATTTCTCCCCAACCAGTTTTATGACCATGGAGCACAGTGTATTTCTCTTTGTCACAAGGATATCTGCACGTGACATGTGGATGTGGTTATGCCCAGGACCCTGTAGTTATTGACAGCCATCCTGGGAATCTCTTCCCAAAGGTTAGAAATATAGTTTCACCATATTTAAATAAATAAATTGGTAGAACAGCCTGTGCTTCCTTTCCCTCCTCTGCTCTATCCCCAGGAGCTTGGGGCTTCTATGTGGAATAGTGAACTTTTCTGTAGAGGTCTTGAAAACACATTTCTTAAAAATTTTCCATGTGCTTCTGCCAAGGTGCCTTTCAACAAAGAGGATGACTAACCAGAGACTCCATGAAGGAAGGATTTTCCAAAGAAAGCAGCTATACCATGCCTCATGACCTCACCTTCAGGGATAGGACACCCACCATGGCACCCAGCAGCCCCCTTTCACTCATATCTGAACAGATATGGCGACAGGCTGATGGGGAGGCAGCAGTTATGGGCCTTGGCTAAGTTTCCACCACTAGTCAATGGGGTTCTCTGTTCAGAAATTGGTCCAGCTTATTTTTGCTTACCTTTACCTGGTAAATCGGTGGGTGCAAATGAGATATACCTCTGTTGATCCACCCTGTTTTATAAAGGGAAGGGGCGAAGGGACAGATAAAACTGTGTTCCTGCCTTCAATACTGACATTCCATCTAGTAATTTGAAAGGAAGAGGTGTGTGTGTGTGTGTGTGTCTGAGAGAGAGAGGGGGGGGGAAAGGAACTGAGTGCACAATGCATCAGAATTAAGAGATTAAGTGGTCCAGGACAAACAAAACTTCCTTTCACCATTCTCAGTGCAGACATAGTGCTGGAAAAGCACGCTATATCACATATATATATTTCACCCTTTTAGGTACGTACAGTGGTACTTTGTATAAAGGAATTAATTCGTTCCAAATGAAATTATGTTAAGCAATTTTTCCTTTATACAAATTCCCATAGGAATGCATTGAAAACAGAGTAATCCCATTTTTATGTTGTACGGATTCTCTGCATAGGTGATTATGTTAAGCAAATTTCCCCTATCTCCAGAATTTTTTATGTTGTACAAATTTTATGTTATACAAGTTGTTTGTTATACAAGGGTCCACTGTAATAGGATCTAATCTGACCAGAAGACTACACTTACCTAGAAGGAGAGATGTGTTCCCCTTCCATCAAAGTAAATTCTGCCCAGTCGTGGCACTGCAGCTTTCACTTCCTCACAAGCCTACTTATGAATTCACCCACATCTCCCTCAAGCCCAGACATTAGACGTGCCCAGTGTGAGAAATAAGTGCAACTAGAGATGAGCTGATTCCCCCTCCCCTCCCCAGTGCATTGCATTGCTATTCTGTGACTTGGTTTTGCCTTCTGTTTCACAGTATGTGATTCATGCTTTAGCTTGCAAAAGTCCTAAAACTGGTGTTCTAGATTTTTTTGAACTGCACTTCTGATTTGTCATCTTATTTTCCCCCCTCTGCAAATTACCAACATATCTGAATAGTTATGTAGAGTCCCTGACACTACTGTGTAAAAGTTAATTTTTGAATAATGGACACCTTCACAGAGCACTAGTGAAGCTAGACAATAGTACTTTTCTCATGACGTGTTAAATCAGTTTTCACACCCATGAATGCCTGTAAGTAGAAGTAGATATGAACAGCCAACAACAATCTGCAGGTGGTCAGAAAGGATGTGCTATTCAGGTTTTTAAGACCCCCCCCCACACACACACAACTCCCAGAATTCTCCCAAGAATTCCCCAGGCAGAATCTGAGGGTTCCAGGCAACAGGCCCTATACCTACAGACATATACATGTTTCTCACTTGGACCAGGGCCTGGCATCAAGGCAGCATGGCCCAGGGTTGGCCTTGTGCCCAATGTGCCTAGAGACACCAGAATTGCATCGGTGAGCCCCATAATATTTCTGTACGCTTCCTCCACGTTTGGTGAAGATTGAGTTTCAGAAATCACAAGTTTTATGCCCACAAGAGTGATTCCTCCCAGGACAATGTCCTTGAATAGCTGGCTTGGGGAAACCTAGTCATCACCAAGCTTGGAGGGAGTACAGGAGTCAAACGAAGCTTTGCTGCAATTTTGGTGCCTGTAGGTGCCTGGGGAAAACTTTTGGGGGAGGGCTGTTTGTGGGTGCATAACTTAGGCATATGGAACCCAAATTTCATCAAACTTGGAAGGTTTGCAGAGGAAACATCCCTGCATTGTCTCTAGGTGCCTTAGGGGCTATTTTGTAGCCCCATGATTTGGTGAATTAAAAAAAAACATTAAACATTTGTTGATTCATATTTGTTGAGGGGGCATCAATTTGTATGATTTGAATTAGCAATTTTGAGTGCCTTTTGCAATTTGTCGCCCCCCCCCCCAATTTGTGCCCATCTCTACTGAGCAACATGTGGCCCATCAGATGCTAGCTAGTGGACAGTGGTGACATTTCCCATCATGAGACCCATACATTCCCCATCTCTGCAGTAAGATGACAAATGGATCTGTACACATTTGCCGTCTGGAAGCCCCACTGTTGACAGTAGGATCCCGCATGAACCTTGAGCTGTAACATCAAGGTATTGTGTTTAGATAGGCAGATGGTCACGGTGGAGAGGAGCAGGCCCTGCTGCTCCGTAGCCCAGAAAATGGTGACTCCCTCACAATTGTCTCACTTCAAGCTCCCATGGCCGATACCATGTGCTGTTTAAATATCCTTCAACGTGCAATATCTCCATTCTGGCAAGTTGTTTATTTCTTGTCTGGCTGCTGGGTTTAAGCAAAAGTCTGTATTTTGTTCAGTGCTAGATTTGGCCTTGCTTCTTGTTGACAATGTACAAAAAAATAAAAAAGGAAAGCTGCTTGTCCAGGGGAGCAAAATGTAGGTCTCTGACTTGAGGGGGGGGGCTGTGGAGTGAAACCCCCAGAATTCTACCTGGGGCATTCTTGTGGAATTCTGGGAGTTGGTGTACAAAACATATGGTATACCCCTAGTACTCAGCCTCCTTTTACAAAAATGCAGGAATAAAATGAAACGAAAAACTTGTCTCACTACTAGAGAATGGCACAAAATGGATTTTTTTGTTTCGTTTTTCATTTCTTTCATTTATTTTTAAAAAATGAAATTAAATGAACTGGGAATTTTTGTTTTGTTCCATTTTGTTTGTTTGTGTTTTTCTTTTTTGACAAGCGATGCATGTCGGCTGCCCCCTCCCTAGCGCCAATCAGCTGGAGGGGGCAGCCGGCAGGACCCCACATGCCAGCTGTTCGGCACCTGCCCTGCACACCAGGTGATCAGCGCTTGGGGGCCAACCAGCAGGGCGCCATGCACCAGCTGATCGGTGCTTGGGGCGCGCTGGTCGCCACCTGTGGAATCTCCACCCCACCCCGTTTCAGTTTAGAAGCCAACTAAAAATAAAGTCACCTTGATGTCAGCCAAAATCAAATTAAATTCCTTCTGACATTCTGCAGCTCTAAATATTTGAACAGAATTCAACTTGCTTGTATGCCCTTGTTTCTTAAAAAAAGTATAAATAAGTGAGCCTCCCTCTTTTAAATGCCCTTCTGTGTCAGCAAATGAAAGGCTGGCAGAAGCTCTGTAGAGGCTGGGCTGTCCAGATGATAGCACCTCAGTTTAATGCATGGGTGAAGTAACTATGTTCAATCTAATTAAGGCCTTTTAGGTTATTCAGAGCTGCTATCATTCGGCAAAATTGAGGCAAACAGTCTCCTAATTGGCTTCCTGCTGGGAAGTCCATAAAAAGTCTTTATTGTCCTTCTTTGTAACCTACTTTGCACTTTCTTTGCAGCTGGATTGTTTTGAACACTGTGTTGCCCTCCTCTAAAAGCCTTGTGGTAGGAATCTACCCTAGCACAAGCACATGGAAATTATGAGTTTAGTAGGTTTTCACACAAGCGTATGTGCAAAGCTTATGCCAGTTTTGTGCCTTTGGGCTTCTAAATCTGTTATTGTTCCATTTGACTACTCTTCGGTTAAGAACAACCTTAGCCAATGGCTGCTCGGTTTTACCCCATGCCTTGAACACTTGCATACTATAATTTGCATATAACTTTTTAGCAGAGCTGCTTTTGAATCATCTTATGGGTCACTTATGTCTTCCAACCAATATCCAGTTGTTCTATACTTTTAAGCAGAGGGAGACCATGAGAACACAGTATGCCTTCTCCACTAGACCTTCCTTCTGGCATTCCATTCTTCTCTGGTTGAACCAGAAGATCTGAAAGAATAATGTTAACTCCAGCTATGTAAACATGGGCTAAATCCTCGAAGTATATTGGGTACTTAATACATACAACTTCATCCACAATATTTAATTTATATTTGTTTTAAATTTTATAAAAACTCAACAACATATACCTTTATTGGCATTAAAACAGAGGAAATATAATACAGCCAAACAAGTGATGGGAGAGCATTGCCAAATAAAACATTAACTAAAAAACGAAAGGGGGATGCACTCTCACTTCTTATTAATAACGGCTACTAGAAAATCTGCAACTTGTAAGGTGACCCATTCGGAATTGTCACGAAGTAAAAAGCTTGTGTATTCCTCTGGGGGGACAGGGAACTCAGACAGAATTGGATCTAAAAACTCTTTGCATAACATAGTATGGGCAGGGCAACGACACAGTATATGAGGGACTGTGTCTGGTTTGAGATGGCAAAACTTACAAGGCCTTTGGGATAATGGTATACCCAGTTATCTTCCTGAGAGTAGTGAGGAGGGAAAAATATTGAGTCTGGCCAACATGAAAGCATATCTCTTATTTGGATTAATTAACTTATGGAAATAACAGAGATCACAGCCAAAAACAGGAGATAAGTTAAAGAAACGTGGAGAGCAAATCAAATTTAGACTAGAGGAAAGTAATTAGATTTCTTCTTCAAATAATTTCACCTTAATGGTTGAGTAAGCTCTTTTAAAGTCCACGTTAGCAAAATGATCAAGGGTAAAACCTAAGTTGTGGAGTTTTTTTACAAGGAGGGAGTCCCAGGTGGAAGTAAAGGGATCCTTTGAAAGGTCGGCGAGTAAGGAACCAGGGGAAGAATTATAATAGAGGGCTAACCAGTATTTGATGGCCTGAGACCATGCCAGAGTGGAAGGTAAGTGAATGCCCAACTCAAGGATCATGGTGATAGTTGGTGAAAGAAGTGCTTCACCAGGAGGTTACTTGCCTCTAACAAGACTCCTGCCCTGGCTACAATATCATCCGGCCATGGATTTTAAGAACATCACCTAACCAAGGACTTTAAAAGTAGCCTCCTGGTGGAGGACATCTTTCACCATGTCTGAATTTCTGGGACCTGCTTTGAAGAAGGGTGATTTACACTCGAAAGCTTGCAATGTTCCTTTTTTATTTTTAATAGTGGCCTATAAAGGTATTGCCTGTAACCTTGCAATTATGGGATCTGCAGTATGGCTGGATGTAATATGATATGGTGAGGTCACATGCCGTTTAGGGGAAAGGTCTGGTTCGGGGGGGGGATAGGCACTCGTAAGTTAAAACTTATCCCGTTCTACCTGAGATCATCCATCAGACAGGAAAGATGGTCAGCCTTGGCTTTGCTGAGTGTAGAGCAGGAGGTTACTGACAGCATAAATTTTGAGGAAATAATTGATAAATTCGCAGCAACAAAGACAAAGAGAATGTCTCTTTGAAGTTACATAATTACATCTAAAGAGTTATATCATTCATTTACTTTATGTTCACTTTTCAGGTTATTATATCCAAAGTAACGTTTTAAGTTTTTGCAATTTTATATATGACTAATATTTTAGTATGAAATAAATCTGCATTAATTTTATATGCATTCTTGTTTTTTGATTCTGTCCTTCAATTATATCTTCAAAGTACCACTGTTGCCTTAAGTATTTTACTTTTTTCCATCCTCTTCATACCCTAAAAATATGCCATGAAATGCAGGTTTTCACGTTCGAAAACTCAAAAATGTCCGGGAAGGAAATTGCCAACCCCTTTATGGCTCGCACCTTGTCACAAGGGGGGTAGGAGGGTGGGTGGGTGCAAAAGCTGACTTTGTCCCTGGGCTCTGAAAACCCCAGCTATGCCTCTGAGTGTGGTGAAAAGGTCCTTTTGTGACTTTTTGAAAACTCTTGCATATTAGGAAACATTTCTTAACTGTTAGAGCAGTGCTGTAATGGAAGCAATTACCTCAAGAGGCAGTAAGCTGTCCAGTACTGGAGGCATTCAAGAGAAAATTAGATAACTATCTGATCTATTTTGATCTTAGTTCCTACACTGCGCAAGAGGTTGGACTTGATGGTTTTATAGGAACTTTACAACATTATTCTATGGTTCTATGAAAACCTGCTGGCTAGATGAGAACTGCATGCTCTAATTGAGAGAGGTGGGTAGTGCTGGAGAGGACTTCCCAAGTCATGTCTGCTGATGGACATGGGACTTTTCTTTATTGCCCAAGTGATGAATATTTATTGTGGAAGAATAAAAGAGGAAGGGGTTTCTTTTTGAAGCTTCAAAACACATTTGTCTGTTACAAGTGAGTCTAAACAACATGGTTTTGCATTTGACACTCACAATGAGGAACTGGCAAAGCACCCAGCAGTGCTGCTTTTTCACCCAGTGTGCCTCACACACAGAGAGGCACAGTCCACACACTGTCCTTCCCTGGGAAAAAAGGTGATAAATTATTCAGGGTTTATCTCAGCAAAGGGGAGCTGGGATTTTGTTTTGCTGGACTGGGCAGGTGGCCATGGCAGGGTAAAGTGGGAGGAGGTTTTTTGCATGTACACCAGAGGAGGGTCTTTTTGTTGTTTGCCTGTTCTTTGATGCTGTTTGGCTTCCATGAATTTGAAATCAGCTATCTGAATACCGAACAAAATCAACACATCCTCAGAATGGTTTCAATTACTGTCAGGAATTCCATTGTATGAAGATAATGTTGCTAGGGGGGTGATTTGAAAATATGTTTGCTGTTTGCACACACTGCCAGGATGTGCATCAAGTTTCCAACGAGCAAAAGCTACTGTGGCTTTTAGAAACTCTGATTCAGGGAAGAATTCAGAGGCAGGGAGGTTCAGAGACCTCCGGCAATCAGTTTTAATTGGTCTTGGCCTGTTGCAGGCATTTTGCCATGTACACCACTGAAGGACATAACAGGTGGATTTCTACATTCAGGTGGATTCTGCTAAGACAGGCATCTCCAAACTTCGGCCCTCCTGATGTTTTTGACCACAACTCCCAGAATTCTAAGCTTAGATTGCCAATGGCAAAGGACTGTGGGGGTTGCAGTCCAAAACATCTGGAGGGCCAAAGTATGGACATGCCTGTGCTAAGATGTAAGTTCAACAGACTCCTTGGTCTCCTTATTCTTCCAATAGAAGGACTGAGGAAGGCATGAGCTTTCTCACCACTGGATCAACAGTCAAGAATGAAATGCTCCATGCAATCTGGGCAACATTCCCAATGTAGGGAAAAACAAATACTGGCAAAGGCTCAAGTTTGTCTTACCGACATGTATTTTGTTTTTACCAAGGAAAAGTAAAAACATAAATTAAATATTGAGTATAGAAAGCTTACCTGCACTGTAGCAACATAGGACAAACTGAGTGTGTTTGGGGAGTGGTGGCAGCAGGTGAAACAATCAACAGAGGTATAGGTAGTCAAACAGCAAGAAGAATACATAAGGAAAGGCACTAGCCTCACTCTTTGCTGATTTTTCTTGATTCAGCCACACTGACCTGCAAGCAATCTTAGAGCTTGGTTATATTCGGTGTTGCTCTGTTGTATTGATAGTATATTTGCTGTATGGGTAAAGTTCTAGGCTAGTGTTGGTGAACCCATGGCACAGGTGCCAAAGGTGGCACTCAGAGCCCTTTCTGTGGGCACCCGACATCGCCCCTTTCACAGCCACCTATATTCAGGTTAAATTGCCGTTTTGGCACTTTGCAAAAAATTAGTGGGTTCTGAATCGCAGTTTGGGCACTCGGTCTCTAAAAGGTTTGCCATCACTGTTCTAGGCTGTGCTTTATAAGTGGTAAATGCTATATGTTGGCCGGGATTCAACTTTAATCTGTTTGTTTCACTAATGTAACAGAAGGGGTTATTTGTCTTGCTAGGAACATAAGCAAGTATGAATGAAACAAGGCTTAGTTGTAGTTGTTAAGTGTTTTGTTGTCTAGCAAATGTTACAAGAATAAGTTTATATTGCAATTGTAAGTTTGTGAACTTAACATATGCCTGTGATATGTAAATGTTGTTTAGTGGGCATTATTTCATTTTGCTGAAGTTTGAGTTTTCCATTGTAAAATACAAAGAGTATATTTCTGCATAAAAAGGTGTTGAATCTTATTATTTAATCCACACCATTTGGGTATCAATTACACTACTAGTAACTGCTACAAACTTACACATTTAGTGGGCATAGTCGCTGTATACTTTGTCAATTAAAGGTAGAAGCAAGGTTTTATTTGTTTCTTTTAATTCTACCCAACACTCATCATTTTCATACATATAGACATATTTCTCAATTTGACTCCAGGCAACTGCAGATGCACATTCTAAAGTGTATTAATGATAGTAATGACTGTGAAAATAAAATGCATACTTATGTCAATAAACCAAAACTTGTATTGTTCCTAAAGGAAGAAGAGGCATTGGAGGATTTGTAAAAAGCCATGCCATAATTGATTCAAATTTTGACCCTCTACATCTCTTTCTAAAATTTCAAAAAAAAAAAGTAAAAAGGACTGAAAGCAGACAGAATCTGAACAGCTCATAAACAAGAGTCAACACAAAAATAGAAAGCAAGGGACGTGAAAAAGGAAAATCAAGAGTTACGTTCACTTTTGAAGGAGGAGATTCTGCTCAGTCCTGTCACTTGGATTATCTGCGAGAGGGAAACGGCTTCTTGCTTCTGGATTGGGCAGTAGAGATGGGCATGAAATGATTTTTTGTTTCGTTATTCATTTTGTTATGTAATGAAATGACTAATGACCATAGGGGTGAATTTAAAACAAAATTAAACGAAACGAGAAAAAATGGTTCGTTTTATTTTGTTTCATTAATGGGGGATGGAGATGTCTCCTACCTGGTGCTGGTCCGGAGGTACTTCAGGGATGGCGGCGGGAGAAAAGCTGGTCAGCAGTAAAAAAAAAATTAATAATAATAAAATAAAAATAGAAAATAAAATAAGGAGCGTCGATCGGGCCCCAGGGTGCTCTGGTCGGCACCCTAAAATAGTAGGGGAGGAAAGTGCCCACCCGGCCCCAGGGGCCGCACGGCGGGTGCTTGAAAAAAAAAGGAGTACCGATTGGTTGCCAGGGGTGCCTTGGTTGGCACCCTAAAATCATTTAAAAAAACCAGCGCCGATGGGACCCCAGGGGCCATGCAGTCAACGCTGAAAGATTTTTTTAAAAAGCATCGCGCTACAGCTGTAGCGCAGAGCGAATCCAGAAGTAAAAAAATAAAAATAAAAATAAAAATAAAATAAAAGGATTGTCCCACCACCACTGCCGCCGCCAGGTAAGATGATGATGATGATGTGGATGAGGATACTGCCAGTCCAGTTTGTGCAGTTGCAATGTCTGTTTTTTTTAAAATGTTTTTTCCCACCTGTGTGTTGTCAAATGGATTAATGGCGCAAAGCAGGGAAAAATGAATAATGAATCAATGAACCAACGAGATGAATTTTTCCCTAAAAATTGATTAAAACTAACCGAACCAAACCAAACCCTAAAACAAACCGAACCAAAACGAATCACCATTTTTTCAGTTCGTGCCCATTTCTATGGGGCAGTACATTTCAGATTGGGGGAGGGGACATTATTATTACAGCCCTTTTGTAACTTACACTGATCATCCTTGTCAAGTCACCACAAGAGAGAATTCCTCAAGAGTTCACTGTGTATGATGGCCACTTCAGAAGCATTTCTCACCTCATGTAATTTGCAAATTAACTTGCTTTATTTTATGGTTATTTTGTAGACTGAAAGTATGTTGCTCCTTGTAAATCTGCCTTCTCAGGCTGCAGTTTTGGGAACACTAACAGACTGCTGCTTTAATTAGGTTATAGATATGATGGTTTGGGCCACCATCTCCTTTTGGGAAATGGCTGCAAAATTAGTCTCTGAAACTATTAATTTCAAAGAGACTTGTAGTGCAGTAATCCCCCGCCCATTGTGGGGGTTAGGGACCCGACCTGACCCACAGTAATTTAAAATCCACAATATGCGAATGCTGGGTTGGGTCTGGATTGGGGGACTGGATTGGGGGACCTGAGGCCTGGCATTGCCCCAAACAGGTGTCTGATGGCCTTCCCGGGCCTGTCGGAGGCCCCAGAAGTGCTTTCAAGTGATCTGTAAGTCACTTCTGATTTGCCAGAAGTCACTTCTGGTTTGCCGGAAAGCACTTCTGGGGCCTCCGACAGGTGCGGGAAGACCATAGGAGGCCTCAGAAGTGGTTTTCAGCTATTCGGAATCACTTCCAGTTCACTGGAAAGCACTTTTTGGGCCTCCAACAATACTGGGAAGGCCATCGGAGGCCCATTTGGGGCAGCGCCCAACTGTATGATTCTATGATTCTGTGATCCCAGGGAGCCTTGCCTTTCATATACTGTGGTTCCACAATATACTGGGACCACAGTATATTAACCACAAACTGGCGGGGCAGCACTGTAATTCAAGGTCTTAGTCTTTCACGACCAACATTATACATAAGCAGCTCAAAGGGTTCTAGTCCTGTCAACACATGTTTATGGTTAAAATAAGCCAAGCTTTCAATGGCAATGGCCTGCACCACCTTCATCTTGCCTTCCCTACTGAAGATGGTGAAGGATATTGCAGTCAAAAGGCTTCACTTATTTTAACAATAAACATGTATTGACACAGTTGTTGTTTTGACAGTCAGAGTACTGTCAATGTGTAGCCTGCATAAATAAATTTATTCGTTAAGCGCTATGGAGCAATCTATTAGCTTTTTGTGTGTGTGGCTTCCCGTAGTTGTCAAAGGTACCTGGCATAATACATGCTTTCATTCAGCTCTACATCTCTAATTAGACGAATATTTCTTCAATGAGTGGTACTTTGAAAGTAAATATTGGCCTAATCTGCAAGTAATACTGACTGGACTTACACACCTTAAGATATCACAATGTGAAGGAATAACAGGTTATCGGTTTCCAAATGAGAAGCTGATGTCTTGTCTAATTTGATACTGTGGCTTCAGAGAAAGCAAAGGGGAACTGAGAAATAACAAATAGTGGGGAGATAAAAATAGATTTTTTGTTTCTACTGCTCTCTTCCAAGAGTACTAATGAGTTATGCTATATGTCTACCACATTTTTATCCTTACCAAAAACTGATGAAATAATACTAATTAGTTGTATATAAAATGTGCATTTCAACATTTCTGGGGTGCACGTGCTGACTTGCTACCAATACCCCCATGAACCATTTTTAATCCTACTTTTTTGTGGTGGCTTGATGTTGCAGTTGTTCTCCAGAATCAGTGACATCACACACACACCTAGTCAATCTCCTCTTGAATAACAAAAACAGTTAGAGATCATGTAGTGAGGCTAACAGCATCACGGAATGATGGTTACCTAGCTGGCAAAGTTATTGACTATGAATGCTGGAAATCACTTTCGTTGGCACATATTTGTCCTGCCTTATGTCCCTGCT
Source organism: Phrynocephalus guinanensis (assembly GCA_037367245.1). Classification (NCBI taxonomy): domain Eukaryota; kingdom Metazoa; phylum Chordata; class Lepidosauria; order Squamata; family Agamidae; genus Phrynocephalus; species Phrynocephalus guinanensis. The sequence continues at coordinate 102,305,723 of CM074734.1, read as the reverse complement.
CTTTCCTATGCAGTCCCTCAACCAGGAACAGATAGCCTTTCATTTCTTTGCCAACATGGACTTCTTGAATTGTATCCATGTTGTTCATGTAGTTCTCTCTCCAAAACAGACACCTGCACGTTCCCATACATATAAAACATTTCAGATGGAACTTGAGCTGCAGGTTGGTACTTATTTTCGTATTACAGCTATGCTTGGTGGAGAGACAGCTACGTGTTTGTGGGCCTCTGTGATCTGTGTGGGCATCTGAACCTGCTTGTGCCCCTACAAAACCTACTTGTTTGCTTGTCATGCCCCTGGCTGTTGCTGTCTGTGTTTCAGAAGAGAAACACAACATTCAAGCCTTTTGTCACATTTACAAAGAAGCACACAAAACTCTCGGGGTGACCTCAGGGAGGGGACAGGTAGCTCACCATAGTCTTTCTTGCAATACTTCCTCATGTTGATCTTCAGCTTTCCTTTGGATGCCTTGCAGTAGGAATCACAGTCTTGTGGGGCGATGAGGAGGAACAGAGAAGGAAAAGCATTAACAAAAACCAATTAGTCTTAAGACGAATGAAAGGCATTGGGAAAGAAGGGAGGGTGGGGTAAGTGCGGGGGGGGAGGAGAAGGGGAAAGGCAAAAGCAGTGGAAGCTGCAGGCTGCTGTGAATAAAGAGCATGCCTGTGATATTCATCTGCCAGGACCTGATTGGGTCATCTAATGGGAGCACTCACTGAAAAACTTTCCTTTCTAAAGTGTCTCACAAAAGAAGCCATCCGCCTCTCCGTTCCCCTCCCCTCTCTTCTCCGCCTGACAAATTCTTTAAGCGGTCTTCTGCAGGCTGCCACAGCTCAGCTGCCTCCATGGGAGACCCCAGGGCCTCCCTTATTGTGCCACCCAGATCTTTAGAGCCACAGCCCCCCACCCTCCTCCCCCCATCTTCCTTAAACTGCAAACTGGAGCCTGATTAAAGCCCACAGAGGCCTCTTTGTCACCCCCTAACCCAGACCTGTGTCAAGCTTTGGCATTCATTGCAGAGGGATTCTGGCTGGGGTCACACCTCAACAAAAGGGGTCAGAGAGGAAATTAGCAGCCCATGAAGCATTAGCAAAGCCTTTGGCGTCCACTCTACTGGAGTGTGCAAATAAAATGCCCCAGTGGGACCACTTCGTTTCTAATGGGCTCTACTGCTGTGACGCTATGGTTTTACTCCTTCGGAACATCACTCGGGGTTCCAGCGCTTCTCGCTGACATGTTGGCTCTGGCTCTCTCCTGCATTGGCTGTATTGGAGCTGCCTCCCATCCCTCGAAATACAGGGAACGCCATTCCCTGCATGGACATGAAAGACTCTTCTTTGCTGCCACACCTTCCATAGCTGGGGCTGGGATGACTTACACATTCACACATGTTATGTATCCCCCAGGGATCAGATAAGAGATCAAGACCTGCAGTTCTGGCTACAACATTCATGTTGACCCACGTTTGAATGAAGGAGGCACAAATGAGCCAGAAACTGTTTTGCACTGTTTTTTCCACAAATATTTGAATACATTCTACATGTGCAGTATAGTGTTCTTAAGAAAACCTGGAACAGCTTACATAGTGTTCCCAATTACCTCTTATCCAGGGAGGCTGATGGCCATACCGGTTCTCCGCAGTGAGTACACTCAAGAACTTAAAGTCATTAGGAGAAACTTAAAAAGCAGGAAGGAGGAGAAATAGATTTCTCTCCTGCACTTCTACTGAAAGTGCCCAGATAAATAAATCAATTTTCACACACACAGCTATTCCACCTCATTTGGCTATAGAAAGGGTATACCTGGTGTGTGGGAGGAGGGGACACACCCATAAGTGCTGTTTTTTATAATTATACTAATTACAAGGGCATGAAGTCTCTTGTGCAGCAGGAAATAAATGAGAAATCAACCTGACATGTATGCACATATACTTTCCCACCACTCCTCCCCACCCCTCTTGAAGGGAAAGGGACAAGAGTTCTTTTTGCAGACTTCATCTTTCTTCTTCCTTCTTTTCCCCACTCTACAGACTTGTTGGGAGCCAACAGCCTCAATCTGCTTAAAAACTCATTCTTGGTAACTTATGCTACATAGCAGTGGAAATGATGGAATGTACGTCTGACTTCCAGAGATGTGGAGATGTGACAATCCTTTTTCTTTCTTTCTTTCTTTCTTTCTTTCTTTCTTTCTTTCTTTCTTTCTTTCTTTCTTTCTTTCTTTCTCTACTGAAGTTAACAGTCTATCTTGCTTTGCTTTGATCAATATGTATGCAGAAATTTTCCCCGGGAAATAGCTTAAATACAATTGTCAGCCTCCAGTTGAGGTGACAAAACTCAAGGGACCCTTGTAGCTCAGCACTGTACTTTACACCTCAACTGAAGGTTTTTAGAATATCATCTTAACAAAGTGTGCACAGAGCTGAAAGGATTACAACATTATGGGAGCTGATTAAAACGTTGATCTTAGCACCGTAAGTTTCAATGGCATGAGAAAGACCAGTACTAAACAGCCACGCTGTTGACTGAGGGTATGGCTAGTAAAGGTCCCCCCCCGGCACATGCATGCTAGCCATGTCTGACTCCATTTCCAAGCCAAAGAGCCAGTGTTGTGCAAGTCCATGGCCATGTGGCCGGCATGGCCGAACACATTTCTGCACATGGAACACTGTTTTACCTTCCTGCTTTTTACAGCGGTACCTATTTATCTACTTGCATTTACATGCTTTTAAACTGCTAGGCTGGCAGGAGCTGGGGTTATCAGCGGGAGCTCACTCTGCTGCATGGCACCACTGAGCTGCCCACTGAGCCACCACGCCCAAGTTGAGTGTATGGCTACAAAGTGGTAAAAGGCAAATGGATCTGTTGTGAAGCAGCAGCCAGAAAGATGGGCTTCTCTGGGTTAATTTACTTCAGCTAACCACACCGGAGGTAGCAGAGAGAAGGAAGGAAATCAGTCTTGTTTGTAGCTTGCTAACCATTTAAATCCTCCCCTTCCCACATTAATACCTAAATTGGGATTGCTGCAAGTACAAATACTAGCAGATGCAGTCCTTGTTTCTGATTCAAAGCGTGCGATCAACAATCATAGAATCCTCGGATAGTGAAGTTGGAAGGCTCCATAAGGCCATCAAATCAAACCCCCTGCTCCATGCAGGAATACAAATCAAAGGACGTCTGCCAGTGGTTGTCCAAATTTCTCTTGAATGCCTCCAGTGTTGGAGCACTCAACACCCCTTGAGACAATTAGTTCCATTGCCATACTGCTCTAACAGTTAGGAAGTTTTCCCTGATATTCACCTGAAAGCTGGGTTCTCTTAATTTGAGCCCAGTCTATATGACAATGTGGCTCTAAGTCTACTAAGACCACAAATGACAACTCTGCTCCACTTAACATTGCCATAGGCACAGAAGTCCATGATTAGACTGGTTTTGAGAGGGAGGAATTGATTCTTTTCCTAAATGCAACAGATAAAAACCTGAGTATTGAGTGCTCCAACACATGAAGTTCACTGCAACCCAACTACAGTATTCACTATGCTAAACACAAGTCTGGCCATTTGTACTTAGTGGTCAATAAAGAGAAGCACAGACCATGTTTGCAAGCAGCAACACCACGGCATTTGATAATATCCATACACAACAACATGCCCAGTCACTCAAGAGAAAAGTAGAAAAACATACATTTGGGGTTCAAATACTCTCAAAGGGTCTGTTCACCTGGAGCATTTGCTTAATTTTATTTCCACCCATGTTACTGGTGGTGCATCCCAGACTCCACCCCATGCAAGGACGAAAATAGTGCCAATATTCAAAGTGGGGTCAACCCCCCCCCTTGATTTCTGCTTTAAAAACACACACACACACACACACACACACAATTGTGAAGAGATGACATCGTTTTATTCCTCTGATCGCTTCTAGCGCTGGGTCTGTGCACAGGGACTTTAGTACAGTACTGCATTGGGGCATGTAGATCCATGCAGTTTATGGGTGTATCTTACAGGACGACATTTTCTCCTAAGCATTTACTTGGGTCAAAACCTACCCCTTCATCTCTTATTCCTGCTCCTGATCAGGGTTCTCTGCATATTAGCATTTCTGTGTTCTGCCGTTTAATTTTTTTCTTTTTAAATGCTATCATTTCTATACCAGGTGCAAAAGTTAAAGATAAAAAAATTAAGCCAAACCATTAAGATTTTAAAACTGTAGATGTGTTTAAAAAGAGTGGAGGGAGGAAAGGCAGAAGTTGGGGACAGGGTAGGGAAGATACCAGCTGTTCTTGCATTCTGCTTTATAATTCTGAAAGCTGTTATCACTTTGAAACCCTGGAGGCAAAAACCTGATGGGAGGTGACAGTTCAGCAGGCAGGGAGAGGGCAGGGATGATGCCAGATGTTTTGGCACTCTACTTGTTTTAAAAAAAGTTACCATCAAATTTTCCACCATAGCACAAAGGTTAAAAGAACCTTATTGCAAAAAATGAAGATTGGCTTGGGAATGATGGGCAGGTAAAAGAAGGTAGGAAGTGAAGTGAGAGTAAAGTAGGGGGTGGAGAAAACAGGGAGGATAAGGGACAGCAATTTGTGATAGGAGTGAAATGAGTTTATTTTTATGTTCTAAACAGAAATTATGATTCCACATGAGGGTTCTGTTTATTCTTCTTGGTTACTTTTACCTTTTCCAAATAATGCAGCTTTGTACCTTCTCTAGTACATTTGGGTTTGCTCCATTTGCCATCTACATGTTATTCCCTTTGCTGTGCGGATAAAACAAGCTACTCAATAAACCTTTTGGGCACACTATCTTGATAGAGCCGATAATTCGCTAAATTTGCAGAGTTGATTTGCTAAGCTTTGGCGCCCAGAGTGTAACTTTGAGCTTGCCTTCTTTAAAGTTCACAGAAAGAATACAGGAATCAAACACCCTGGTTTCAGAGGTCTGGGATAATTTTTTAAAATTTGGCATGACCCATGGGAGATTCTTTTTCTGAAGGGCCCTTTAGCTGGAAATTTCGCACTTGCAAATGGCAGAAGAGAATGTATTAAACTTCTCCCACTGACCAAGTTATATTTTCTTTTATTGGGGAATGATAATGTAGATAGTCTCTTGAGATGGGAATATTTTCTTACTCTTCACTCTTCAATTAGCACAATCTTTATTCATAAATCCAACTAATCTCTCTGGGATTAGTGTCCTAATAGGTACATATAAGCCTGCCAACTCAATCTGTGCAACATAGCAAAACTGTGCAACCACTTTCTTTGCTGGTGGAGTATCCCCTTCACTCAAATGCCATTATGGAAAATTGCCATCTAGATGTAACTCTTGGGAAAAGTGGAAGACTACCACACCAAACACTTTTCTCTCCTTCGAAAAACTGATGTTTACTTCTGACTTTTGCACAGGCTTCTGGCTCCTCCATGTACAGCATTCACCCCACCCTCCCCATCCCCCTTTTGCTGTTCCAGGCCAGAACTGTACGCAATTTGCAGGGGTTCACTTCCAAACAAAGCTACTGGTACTTCCCTTTAAGAGGTCTTTAGGCAGTCTTTAAAGGAATAAGATAAAGAAATCCATGCTGCCGTTGGAGGTTCTCTACCTGATTGTGTGGTGGTGTTTACAGAAACGAATATTAGTACAGGAAAATTGTGATGTTTTTTCACCTATGTAGAATTTCACCTTGAAATTCTAAAGCTCAGCGTAGAGCCAGCCTTTTCCCAGCACAAAAGCTGGAGAGGGGCTGCTGACGGGCAGGGTCATGTTGGTGGCTTCGTTCCCTGCTCTGCTCTTTCACTGCATAGCACAACGCAGGTCCTGAGGAGCTAAGCATGGCTGGACCCCTTACTTAGCATTTTAAACTCTCCAAAGCAGGATGAAACATGGGGCAGCTGTTTTGTCTCACTGGCAGGTTTGGAACACGCCAGGAGCTTTTTTCACAGCTAAACACCTTGCCAGTGTGTTTGTTTAGTAAATTTATTTTTCTTAATGCCCTGTCGGGGAACTAAAGTCCTCCAGCCCACCCACTTCTTCTTCTTCTTCTTCTTCTTCTTCTTCTTCTTCTTCTTCTTCTTCTTCTTCTTCTTCTTCTTCTTCTTCTTCTTCTTCTTCTTCTTCTTCTTCTTCTTCTTCTTCTTCTACTGCCCCTCATATGCTTCACACTGGCACGCCCACGTGCTGGGCAAGAAATGAGGCGAAGCTCTGCCAGGACGATCCTCAGCTCCATAGGTTCAGATCTGCTAAGCCTGGAACACAGAAGAGCCCAGCGTGCTGCCGCCTATGTTCTCAGGATAGTGTTCGTGTAGATGGAAATCGTGGGTAGTCCAAATGTCTGGCGCCGAAACCACACAGCACTAAACACGTCTTAAATAACAGTGTGAGAGACATTTGGAGCATACAATAACATGTACTGCTTGCATTAGCTGGGATGCATCGTCCTAGAGAGAGTGCCAGAAGCCCAAGACACAAAGTGGCCATGCTTGCAGTACATGATATTCTCCACGAAGACTGGCTTATGTTGTTCACAGCACATCTATTTTATTCCATCTGCTCCCATTCTGTCTTCCTGAGTATGTACGCTGGATAATGGAAGGGAATATGGGCTACTTTGGGGGGAACAATAACTGGGTTTATTTATCCGTCTCTCTCCCAGGATAGTCTTTATTTTTGCATTTGTTTTTCTCTACCCCCCAAATTCGCTGAATCTATAATACTATAAATCAAAAAATTGATAATGTTATTTATTATTATAAGTTTCAATCCTTGGCTACTCTTCCATGCTCTTTTTTGATCTTAGAGCCATCTAATGCAAAAGCAAGTTGTCAAAAGTCATTCACAAGTACGTAATTGTTTTCTCCACTGCCAGTGTGGTGACTAGGATGTATTTTTCCAGCGGTGAACAAAAGGAGGAAAGTTTGCTGTTCTTCAACCTTGTAGAGCAGGTGATCATTACAACATTGCTCAATGCACTTATCAAACCATGCAGGGAAGAGCATGAATGGCTCCAGAGGATCTTGATGGCACAGGTAGCCTTGCCCGTGTCATTAGTAACACAGCCTCCGGAGCTCATCCTCTGGAGCTGCCTTTTTTCTTGCTCTCAGATGAAACAAAGCCCTGATTCAGAAGGCATCCATGGTCTCTGAAAGACTGCAGCAGCATAGCCCATTCTAGTCCTGCCAAACCCATACTTCTTTTTTATTATTTATTTTATTTATATTTACAGGCCGCCCGATTTTCCCTGATAAACTCTGGGTGGTTTACAGCAAAACAAACGAATAAAGTGAATCCAAGTAATGCAAACAACAAATAGACTGAAGACTAAAACAAGGAGCAAAAAATATAAAAGGCATAAGACGGTGGCAAAATAAAACATAAGAATAAGAAAAAGAAAAGAAAAGAAAAGAAAAAAGAAAGAAAAAAGAAAGAAAAAAGAAAATAAAGAAAATAAAAGACAACATTCCACATCCTAGTTGCCAAAGGCAGCCTTGAACAGCCATATTTTTAATAATTTTCTACATCATGCCCCATGTGTAGGAGTTACTTATCTCTAGGGAAGTTTCAAAAGTTGAAGGGGAGTGGAAAGAAGAGGAAACTCTGTGTACCAGTGGATGCACTTCGTTACACGGGGCTCAGTGTTTTGCCTGGGCAGCCACTGTGTTCGATGGAACACACATGGTGACAGCACTGGCAAGTGAATCGACAGAGCTTCATGTGAATCCTTTCTCTGCGGACCTGCATTGCTCCATCTGCTTTGCTCTCCAGCTGCAGAGACAGGTCTCCAGCCCCTTTTAGAAGAAGCATCTTGCTCCCAAGCCCTGCAGCAGGCCGCCAGGTCAGCATGAGGTACGGAATGTCAGGGAAAGTGTCCAAGAAAAAGAAATGGTGTCAACAATGGAGCAGAAAGCCAAAGGATCCGTTCTTAAAGCAGTACAAGCAAAGCAACAGAGAGGAAACTATTGCCCTAGAGAAGGATCCCAAAGAAGCAGAGCCATCAGCTATGGGTTTCAATCCACCCCAAAATAAAGTGCCAATAGAATGACCCTTTACAGAGAGCTCACTGGAAATTCCCCAGAAGGTACCAAAAGAGAAACGGACAAGAGTGATTATCCAGTCAATGCTGAAGTGAAGAAGTTATTTATTTATTTATTTATTTATTTATTTATTTATTTATTTATTACATTTGTATACCACCCATCTTTCGAAGCGGAACTCTGGGTGGTTTACAGTTAAAAACAAACAACAGCGAGCGAACAAAAAAATCAGAGGCAAACTACCAATAAAAATAGGGTGGTACACTACCCTCCACAGAAGATGACGTGGGCGGGGAAAAAAAGAGAGGAAATTAAAATAAAATTAAGTAGAAAGGTTGCCAAATGCCTCCTCTGTTGTCTTTTATTTTCTTTCTTTCTTTCAATGAAAAGTAGTGATGGGCACAAATTTTAAAATGAATTGCAAAATTTATTTTGAGAAAATCTTTAATTTGTTTATTCATATTCATATGAATTGATAATCGTGATAAATATGAATCAACGAATTTTAGTAATTTTTGAATAATTGGTTTGATAGCCTCTAAAATACCCCCCAAGGCACCTAGAGACACCAAAATAGCAGAGAAGCTTGTCCCAAAGAGAGCCTCTTCCCCCAAGAAGGTTCTCCCAGGCACCACGAGAGACACCAAAGTCACAGAGAAGCTTCCACTGATTCTCCCCTACAGTCCTTCCAAATTTGATGAAGACTGGGGTTCCCTAAGCCAATTGCCAAAGTGATTTCCTTAGGGAAGCTCATTTTGTGAGTATAGAACTCAGATGTCTAAAACCCAACCCATACCAAACTTAATGAATTTAAATGAATCACCATTTACATGCCCATCCCAAATGGAAAGCTAATGCGTAGAGCAAGGATGGGCAATATATGACCCTGTAGGTGCCCACCATGCATCTACCGTGCATTCTAGTAGTCACAAGCACCATTTTGCTCTATTTTGAAGGACTTGGAGATCCTTTGTGGTGCACACAACAGAATATCTACATGGCTTCTTGGAGAGCACAAAGATATTTTTAATTAAAAAGAAAGTTCTGTATAGTTGCCACAAGGGAGGGGGACTCATGGGAGCAGATTGAGACTTCCAAAAACCAGGGCTGGGTACTTGTGGCCCTTGGAACTCCAGAAGTTGCCCACTGAATGCCTTTCAGACAAGAGTGTGAGTTGCTAGTCTTGGTCTTTTCCTAGCAGAATCACTATCATAATAATTTTTTTTGTTTTTTCTCTCTGAAGATGCATTTTGGATGCAACAGAAGAATCCGTGCGTTGAGCAACAATTTCTTCCTCTTGATACAAGATGTTGACTTAGTGATATTCAATTTTTGCCCCACCCAATCCTGTCATTTCTTGGATTTTATGCTCAGACTCAGTCTGTCCTAGGGTGAGTTTGCTGGCTTTAAGATCTTTAAGATCATCTTCAAAGCAGCAACTAGTTCCACCAGCAATTGTAAAAAAAATGTTTTCAAAGAGTTAATTTCTGTGCTGGTTAAGAACAATTTTCTTCAATAGTTTGCCAATTTGAGCCTTTCCCTAACTGATTCTGCTTGATCTTTGCAACACCAGTCTGTCTGATCAAAGAAAGTTAGGATTCCCATGAAGAAATTGGTGTATAATTGTTCCGTATTGGCCAGTGAGATAGTGTGGGTTGTCAACACCCGGAGGCAAGGCATGTATAGCGCCCTCTAACCCAAGGGTGGGTGGGGGGGCGGGAGGGGCGTTTGCATGCGAGTGAGCTTACTCCAGGCAGGTGGCCAAGGGGTCTGGCTTCCCACTAGAACACTTCCTTCAACGGGTTCCCACGGGGTGCTCTGCCATGCAACAACCAGTCTCAGGCCAACCAGCTCCTTCACTGGTGGCTTCGGAGGTGAGTGGGTGAAGTGCAGCATAAGAGCTTTTGTGGGAGGGAGGCAAGAAGCACAAAGCAGCAGCAAATTCTTGCCCCAACCTATAAAAACCTTTCTGCCTTGCAAAGGCAGAGCCGTAGCAGTGGAACAGTAGGGACAGGTGAGCCAGCCCCACGGCTGGGCTGGGTTTGCCCTTCTCCCAGCACAGGAGTCATGGACATGTTGATGGGAGAGCTGCAGAAAAGGGATCAAAAGAAGTATGGAGGGCTGAGGCCCCGCACAATTCTGGACCTCCCCACCCCCACCCCCTTGGTCTCCACTGCAAACCCATCCCTGCCTGATTTGCTGATGCAGCTGCTTCCTAGGCCAATGGATGCATTTGATGGTACCAGCAGCTGACCTGACTTGGTCAGTGGGTGCACCAGCACAGACCATGTGCTGCTTGCTGCCATAGGACCAGTCCCGAGTCTCTACTGCCGCCCCCACCAATGCCACTGACTCCCTCAGACTGCACCTCTTGGTGACAGGCTCCTGAGCTGTGACCAAGCCCCAGTGAGAAAGGGGGGAACCAGGCAGGCAGGCAGGCAGGCAGGGCATGCCCAGGAGCCACCGGTTGCTGCCCAGGGAGGGAGGGAGGGAGGGTGAAGTCGGCCCCCTAAAAATATTGTGTAGATCACCCCTCTGGCACACAGCTCCAGTGCCACTGATACTGGCTGCATGTTTCACCATGAAGACTATACTGTTACAGAGCTGACTGCATGCTACATGAGAACCACTTTAGAAATGAAAATGCCTCCAGAGAAGATATTCCAAAAAGCGAAAGATTTTTGAGTGTTGGAAGTCAGGCTTTTCCCAAGCCAGGAACTCTTTACCAGCTCCTCCTTTACAATTAGGCTGGACTTGGGAACCATTTTTCATTTCACCTCTTCTTTGATTCCTATGCCCAGAAAGGAGTCAAGCCTTACATTTTCGCCCTTACCTAAGCCAGTTTAAACAATTTCACAGTGGTTCCTTCCTACGGTATATTGTGAGAGTCTTATCTTAGGACAGAAGAGCAGCCGAAACCAAGTCCCAGGGTTCTGCTGTGCGAGTTGTTTCCTGTGGGGCTGGGATGGAAAGTCAGGATGTAGAAGAAAGTGCCGATGCATACAGAGAGCTGAAGTACACAAGGAAAGCTCCGCGAACCTCGTGGCAGTCCCAGCAAGGCATAACTGCTATTAACCTCACCCTTGGAACAAGACCGAACAAATGAGCCCTCGGCAACATCCTTTCTTCTTGCTGAGCAAGATTGATTGAAAAACAAATTGGCGCAAATAAAGCATGAAATTAGATTAAAGCCTATCGCCTCGGGTTGCCAGGAGGGAAATCAAGACTCGGGCAGGCTTCTGTGGGAGCTCAGGCGCCATTAATAAACCTGCCTGTGGTCCTTCCTTCCGTGTCCCCACAGGCTTATAGCCCAGGGGAATGTAAATCCAGGCGATGACGTGACATCATTATAAGAACCAAGCGGCGGGGAGGGGGGTTCCCCTCCCACTGTGTTTTTTCCTTGCACATCAACTGCCAAATGATAACTCACATGGGAGCTCTCTCCTGAAGAGTGACACAGCAGCTCAAGCATTCCAGAGTTCTTGGTTGCAACTTCCCCTGAAGCATCGCAGATTTTGCAGAGAATTTCCCATCTTCCCAAAACCAGCTGGAATTGGATGCTTCTTCCTCCTTGGTGACAGATTTGTTTTCTGCTCTACCCACCCATTTGGGGAAGACAGATAGAAACAAAATGGAAAAGCTACAAAAAAATCCAGAAGAAATCTATGACAATCAAATGTGGCCACTTGTCCCACTCCTGCCCCCCCCCAGTTCATCCTACCCCAAAATAATAACTGTCTAAATTTGCCTTCCGCAAAAGGGTGGCAATCCTTCTTTTTTGGGAGCACAGGTGTGAAGTCCAGAAAGTAAACCTGTTGAAGTCATTGTGTGCATTTGGAGGACAGCCGATGCCTGGAAAAAGCAGCGGGAGCTCAGTTGTGGCAGCAAAAAGCTACGTGAGACCAGACAATCTGTAAGGCCAATAATATAAATTTCCAGGGTTGAATGAACTACATCTGAGAGTACTGAAAGAAATGGCTGAAGAACTCTCAGAACAACTGTCTATTATTTTCTTGAAATGATGGGAAATGGGTGAGTTGCCAGATGACGGGAGGGGGGCTAATGTCATCCTTGTCTTCAAGAAGGACAAAAAAAAGTGGGCCTGGGAACTACAGGTCAGTCAGCTGTTCCAAATCCTGGAACAGATTATCAAGCAGTCACTATGCAAACACTTCTGGCTCAGAAATACTATGGGGGCACATCTGGCTCAGAAATCCTACAAGCGAGAATGATCTTGGCATTCCAGTAGATCATAAGGTGAATATGCGCCAACAGTGTGATGTGGCCACAAAAAGGCAACACTATTTTAGGCTGCATTAACAGAAGTATAATTTCAAATCCCAGGAGGTGCTCATCCCCCTCTATTCGGCACTGGTTAGGCCTCAGCCTGAGTATTATGTCCAGTTCTGAACACCACACTTCAAGAAAGATGGTGACAAGTTGAGAGGCAACAGAAATGATCAGGGGGATGGACACCAAGCCCTACGAGGGGGGGGGAGTGAAAGAACTGGGCATGTTTAGCCTAGAGAAAAGAAGACTGAGGGGTGATATGATAGCACTTTTCAAAGATTTGAAGGGCTGTCATACAGAGGAGGGTCAGGATCTGTTCTCAATCATCCCAGAGTGTAGGACGCACAACAATGGGCTCAAGTTAAGAGAGCCCAGCTTTCAGCTGAATATCAGGAAAAACATCCTAAGTGGAAGAGGAGCGTGGCAATGGAACCAGTTACCTCAAGAGGTGCCAAGTGCTCCAACACTGGAGGTATGCAAGCGAAATCTGGACAACCACCTGGCAGGCAGCCTTTGATTTGTATTCTTGCTTCGAGCACAAGGTTGGACTTGATGTCCTTATAGGCCCCTTCTGACTTCACTCTTCCGTGTTTCTATAATTCTCCTGCACTCCAGAGTTCCCTGTCTCATCCCTCTTCATTATGTCACACAAGTAAATCATTTTTGGTTCACTAGATTGTTTTGTGTGTGCAGCAGCAAAGGTTTATTTTTAAGCCACACACTCATCTGGAAGTCAGTGTGCATTCCTTTATTATATAAGAAGCACTCGTTCTGATCAGAGCAGGGACGAGACTGTTTCCTTTTCAAGTATACTTCATAGAGTTAACATAATTTTAATATATAAAGGCAAAGTTTGTGCGGTGAACATCTCAATGACAAAAATGCCTTATCGCTTCAATGACTCCTCCATCAATAGAATTTTTCCACTCTTGGTTGAATCAGCATCCTGACCGTGGATGCATAGCAACAGGATATTTAGCCCCATGTGTACATGTGACAGTGCAGATGCATCCCCAAAAGGACTAGTAACATGTGGACCACAATTTTTTTTAAAAAAATCCTCTATAATTACAATGAGACCAGTGCAATATGTATTGATCTGTTCAATGTCAATGTTTGAATTTCACCCGATGTGTGTTTAAGCCATTATAACCCTTTAATGATGTTACAGTTTCTGGGGACCAGAAGGTATGGCAAATCCAAAGTAAATCTGCCAATACAAGAGCCAATATAAGTTATTTTACTTGAGTTATTGAGAGCTGAATCTGTTCAACAGTTTTTCACTCTTTCATTCATAATGCTTCCCAGTTTATAATGCACTTTGACTTGACATAAACTATGGACAAAGTCTTATTATTTTATCCCCCGACCCCCAAATAGATCTCTCAAGGGATCTTCTCGGTAACATTGCTTTTACAGTTTTGGTCCTCGTTGCTTTTTGCTCTGGATAATAAAGAACAAAAGTGGGCCTTCTAATTTTAGAATCAACATTTTATTCAGGCATCACATGTGGATGGCCTGCCTCCCCCATATCCTGCAATTATTAGACATTACAAAGCTGTTGAAAAATGTGGGCAAATAGCCGAGGCAAGTGACTGCCTATTTGAAGTTAAAACAAAGAGCACCAGATTTTCTTATACGGTGGTTTGGCAGAACGAATGGAGTGCATCTGTCAGGGGCACCCACACTTGTCTTCAAGATGTGCCATTGTTTGCCAAGCAGCCATTTCCACCCACAAAATGAAAATAGAATAAAATGTTCAACCTTCCAAAGACTGGGAGTGTGAAAAAAGTTTGCTTTGTGTTTGACAGCAAGTCACAGCTCCTGGTGGGCGTTTTCTAACCTTTGGCATGACCTTTGGCTTCCTGTATAATGAAGGGGTTCCATGTTGAAATGTTCCGGTGGCAAGTAGGGGGCAGCATTAACTCATTGATCACAGATTTGGACCATCTCCCATTCATGGTAGTCATGGGACAGGCAGGAAAGAGGGTGCTGTTATGATGTTTTGTTGCTCTCTGTATTCAGCACACTAGCAGGTATCAAAATTGCTCATGCAACATCCTCAGTGGAAGTATTGGTGCCTAATTTTGCCATCTCACCCAATGAGCATTTGAAAAGGAGGAACTGCATTGTGTAAAGTGGTAGAAGGTGCTGCCTTCAGAGTCCAGCAATGTGGTCCAGCTAGGAAACATTCTGTTTTTCTAGTTTGCTTTTTTGTTCAAGCACCATCTCAGAGCTGCACATCATACCGGACATGTGAACTGGTCACTAGCCATAAAAAAGTGACATTCGAAACAATACTGAAACCTAGAGATGGGTGTTTCATTTCAGAAGTGGACTAGTTCCAAAATAAAATATGCCAGCACAGCTGGTGCTCGGAACCCAGTCCCACCCTCCAGAACAAATTCAACCACTGTCTTACCTTACTGTAGTTTGCACTGGGCGAAATTCCAACCAGGAAGCAGCCTCCAATGCATCATCTTTCCCTCTCCCTGGTGCTGGCCAATCAAGAGCTGTGCAAGGACATGCCTCATCCAGCCTCCCTGGCTGATTGGTCAGTGCCCGGAAGAGGGAAAGATGATACTACAGCAAGGTAAGACAGTGGTAACTACAGCAAGGTAAGACAATGGTTGATTTTATTCCAGAGGGTGGGACTGGGTTCGTTTTGGAACGAGTGCCCTTCTGAAACAAAATGCCCATCTCTGAAAAAGCCTGATTTTCTTAGCAGTGCTGTTTCAAGAGTCAGTCTTCTCCAGGGCAGAGGCACAGAACTAGGGTTCTTTACATATCTGGGCTAGGGCTGATGAGAGCTGTAGGCCAGAAATATTTATAAGACCACAGTTGACCACCTTTGCTCAAACAAATTAAGCCAATAGCTTGGGCTGAGCTGGGACGTATGTAGAGTCTTAGTATTCTTTGTATTGTTTTATTTTGTTTCTTTGGATTTTGCCTGGAATTCTTGCAGAGAATAAACCTCTTTCAAAAGAAAGCATTCCCTGGGTGCAAACATTTACTTCAATATGTTCAGGTAAAATAAGTAGGACTTGCACTTTAAAGAAAACAAAAATATGTCTGATTTTCCTTACTCAGGATTGGGTAGATGAGCCATTCTCAATCCTTTCTTTTTGGACCATGGTCATAGGCACAATATGAAGGAAATGCAGGCTGAATTGCAACTGTATAAGTCACATAATGAACCTTATATGGTGGCGTGTGAAGAAATGTTTCCAGCCCATGGCCTCCTTCCAATGTGCCAGGCGGGGCTCCCAAATGAGAATGGCAGAAGCAGACTGGAACTGTATCACATCACCCATGCACCCTATTATTCCAGAATCTCAACCGTTATAAGTAATTGGTGGCATAATTTTGCATTTTAGAAAGCAAAACATTGTCAGTGAGTAATCCAAGAGCTACAACAGTAGTTGGCTTTTCTGGTTATCAGAAAACTTAAGAGAACTCTCTCCCTACCTTCCACTCTGCCTGCCTCTGTTCCCCAGATTATGTTTATATAAAATCACAAGAGAAGGAAATAGGATGTGGCCCTTCTCTAGGGAACAATACAAGAATGCTGCCTACAGTGTGTCCTCTGGTCTGTTGTCCTGCCCAGCTCTGATCAGCTCAAGGATTTACGTAACTGCTTTGTAACACAACTGTTGGAAATGAGGCATTGTGATAGCCAAAACAGAACAGGTCATATCTTACAATGTTGTGCTCCTCGGCTTTTGTGGGAACTGCTAGAACATGATAAGACTGACAGGAAAACACAGCCCTACAACACTGCAATGGATTTTTCCAGTTAATATCATTTCCATTGCCCATCCAGAGTGTATAGATCATTGTAACCCCAAAGGCTAATTCCGTTCTTCAGGAGAGAATCTGTGGTTTAAAAAAAAACAGTGCTGACAACAAGGGTGAGGTAAAAACTGCAAAAGCACTTGGGTGCATCCTCATCCTAAAAAGAGTTAGATAATACTGGGTGTCATAACATGGTTCATCTAATAAATTTATCTCATGAAATATCTGATGAAGCTGTTTGGATAAGTGGCGAAATGTTTCTATCTCTCAAAAAAGAAGTCCAGTAGCCATGACTCAACTTCCAGATAAACTCACCTGGATGATTGAGAATCTTCACAGACTCATAAAATAATCTTATATGCCACTTTCTGACTCACAGTTCGAAAGCGTTAAACAATCATCTACTACAACATTAAACAGCCATCTACTACACCACTATGGGGTGGCACACAAGCAGTACACTACTTTTTACAACAGTACAATGTTCTGTTTGAAGCCAAAGGCCCATCTCAGCCTATATATCTGGACAATTGAAGGAAAACTGAGTCCCAAACAGTGCACAAATCTGCACCAATGAAAGATGCTTACAGAGACAAGAGACTGAGGTAATTCATGCAACAAAACCAACACAACTGGAAATTTAAGTTGGTGTGACAGTTCTTCCTGAACTCAAATATTTATTTACTTGGATATTATATGCTGTCCAAGTAAATAAATGCTCCGCCATCATGTGTTGCAACTTCCGCCACCAAAGAGGCATGTGATGCTGAGCACAAATAATAAAACTCTCATAGTGCACTACTAAGAAAAACATTCATAACCACAATAAAAGCAAATGAAATTGAAATTAAACAAAGTAACAAACAAAAAACCACATTTATGGCCACAAAGCAAAAGAAAACCAGCAAGAACCACCTCTCTCCTTCTCACTAGGAAAACCTAACAGCTAACAAGTTCCTAGAGAAACATCTTGATAAGAAGTCAAATGTGCTTGAATGGGCATTCAACATCATGAAGGAGAAGGTGCAGACTGGAACATGTCCCATTCAGAGCATCACACCCTAATCTGAAAACATTACAGGTGGCAAGAGTGCTCCCATATATATTGAGGTCAATAGGCTGTGCCCAGAAACCCTCTTCAGCTGTGCTTCCTCTGAGTATATTAGATTACAAGCTCCATCATTCCTGGCTTGGACTAATGAGAACTGCAGTCCAAAACATCTGACAGGACCCAGGTTAGTGTATGACATTAAATATCACCACTACGAGTTGGAACTGACCCTCAAACCTAATAAGGAATGTGACCAGGTTGAGACTCTTCCTTGTTGAGATATAAATGGCTGCATCTCACCCTATCTGAAAGACTTGGAACGTCTTCATAAACTGTGCTGTGTAGTGTGCAGTGCAACTCCCATAGGCCAGGCCAAATCCTTGTATGCAGTAAGCAGGCAATCATAGCCAGCTCACCAGCTTGTGAAAGACAAGTCCTGCCTTCCAACAACAATGCCAAGTCCAAGAGTTTCAAAGGTATCCGTAGGAGTACATGTTGAAGGGAAAGCATGTTAAAAGCCCAGGTGGCGCAGCCTGTAAGGTCTCCAAACACAAAGCATTGGGATAAAGAGGTTGGGGGTTCAGGCACAGTCTATCTGCTACTTATCAGGCAGTGATTTCAACAGTCCCCAGACAAATCAAAAACATTTCACACCTCCACCACCAAGGCCATGGTGGACATTGTCATTCATCAACAAGTCATCTATGCTTACATTACATGAGAACCAGCAGAGAGAGCATTGTGGAATTAAGGACAAGGTTTGAGAACCTTCAGCCTAGAAGATATTTTGGACCTCAACTCCCAGAAGCCCCAGCCAGCATAGTAGGACATATTGGAGTTGTGGTCCCAAACAGGCAGCGTTTCTAAGGCTTCCTAGCCCTGCTTCATGGGAAGTGTAAGGCAACGGACTTGGGAAGGTGCCTCACTTTGGGGTATCATAGCAACCTATGCTGTCACCAGGAGGCCAAATAAAAATGATAACACAGGGAAGCTCCCCAGAAAAATGGCACTTAAGAACTTCAGCAAAAATTGCTATTGAAATGATAGCATTCACTTGAGGACTCACTGCCAATCTGATTGCTCAGTTTGGCTGAGCCTTACTTTTTGCTTTTAAAGAGAAGGCACCCTGGGCTACAACCGACTTCTGAAAAGATGGATTGTTCCATTTGTAAATGATACATGCAAGGGAATGGATAAATGCTAATATTTCAGATTTAGGAATCCTATCTGGTCGCTATTCATTGGCTGCAGATTGCAGTGTTTGCTACCTCCCTGTCACTCTGTTAATAATTCTTTACAAAACGTAAAGCAGTGCCTAGCTTTTAGCTTAAACCGAAAGTTACAGATGCCTATGATAATACTGTAACACATTAGAGTGGTTTTTCTAACATTGCTTTTAAAAAAATAGTAAAAATGTAAGAAAAGCTAGCTACAACTTCATCTCTTTCTCACATGCCACTATATTATTGAAATGCATTACACTGAAATAAGCCTGACCCTTACATCATTTTCTGCTCTATTACATTCTTCCTCTATCACTGAAGATCAGCAAAATGATGGGTGTTTTTCTCTCCCTGTGTATGTTGGGGGGGGGGCGCACATGATGAAACAAGATTTTTGTCTTCTTTTACTAATCAAGATATGAAATCTGGAGTCCAAGTTGCTTCAAATAGAACTCAACCAATTCATATACATTAAGTTAGGGGTTGTAATCTAAGACAAGAGCAAGAGGGACACTGAAACCTGCCATTTCTTCTTGGATGACCATAGAGAGAGAAAAATTACCAAAATCGGCCCCTTATTTGCCATCCTTCTATTCTCTCAGCAAACAGCACAGGAGTACAGCATATCGGTGCATGACACAGAGTTCACTCTGCTTCCAGGTCATCTTTTCTTTGTAATCTGTTTTTTAATCAACGACCTCAGAATAGAAGCCTTCTTACAGAGATGGCTTCCTCTCCCAGTTTAACTGATTTGTTGTAGCACCACGTTTTCACTTTTGTACGGTAGCCAAACTGTGCTCAAGACCTGGGGTTCAATCTCAGATAGCCAGATCAAGGTTCACTCAGCCTTCCAGCCTTCCAATGTTGGTATAGTCTGCATAATTGAGTTCAAACTGCCCAGAGAGTACTTCAGGCACAGGGGAGGGGAAGTATATAAGCAGCATGTTTCACTTTGCTTTTTGCTCCCCCCCCCTCTTTAACCTTCCCCCTATGCCAAGTGAGGTATGTGAGACTTCTACAGGTGAGCTGGTTCCATGATCATCATCAGGAGCTCCCCCAGGTCAGGTTGCCTCTGTGACTTCATGATATTCGGTTAGATGTCTACATATCCTAGGAAAAGGGTATGTGGTAATATACAGCACAGTGCAACCCCTTTGTTATTTCTGCTAGGAAAAGATAGCTCTTCAATGTCATCCTTTAATTTGTTTTATTCTGAAATTAACAAAAGCACTGCAGCATTTGATAAAGTTTAATGCCACCTCACATTTCCCCCAATTTAAAAGCCCCATTTTCCTTTCGTTCTGATCAGGCTGGATACAAAACTTAGTCAGCAGCCATCATCACAATGAGATTTTACTCTGGAGTACCCCAAAATGTATAATTACAGCAGCAAATTATACATAATGAACATGATATTGATTGCATGCCTAAAAAACAGTTGTAATTTGCTACCGTGACTTACATGGTACGTTTCATTTACTCCAGAGTAAAATTCCAGTAGGAATCTGGCCAGTCGGTTTTTATCTCATGAAAAGCCCCACTGATTGAAATGGGTCGAGTTTAACCTGAGTTCCATCTGACCAAAGTCCTTGTGGGTATAGTCTTCTTAGCAGTAAACCTACCTTGTCAGGGAAGCAGAAAAGTTCCAACCACCTGAGCTGGGCTGAACGCTAAAGAATAACATACCTGCAGGTTCTTCTGTGCTGCTGGCCATTGTGGTGGGAGGAACGACAGGAATCTCTGTGGAGGAAGAAGAAAAAGTGGACAGAAACAAGGGAAGAATGAACACAAGATAAGGTTAAATGGGATTGAAGGAAATGGTGCAAAAGTTCTCCATCAATACGGATTCCTGGTTCATTTTAGTGGCTTGCAATTTTATCTCCTTTTTTCCTGCAGCAAAGATGCAAAAAACCATGACATTAAACATTCTAGTTAGTTTTGAGAAGTGGGGAAGTAGAATTCCCTTAGAGATATATAAAAATTTGCGCAGGACAGATAAGAAGCAAAAGTAAAAAAACAGGGTCAGAACCCCAAATGCAGGGTTTTTGGGGATTGTCACACAGGGACTATTACAATAGCCAGGGCAAAGAAACAGAGGAGAACAACAAAAAGAGGGAAACAAGAGATCTCTTCCTGAAGGAAAAAAAATCAAAAGAAAATCTAAGAGTAGATTAGGAATGCTGAATGATGAACAGAGAAGCATGATTTCTGACCAAGATCAAATGAAGAGAATGTGGAAACAGTATACTGAAGACCTATACAGAATAGATAAAAGGACAATAGACTCCACTGAAGAGAAATCCTATAATGAAAAACCTGTGGTTCTAAAACGTGAAATGAAAGCTGCTCTAAAAGCATTGGGAAGAAATAAATCACCAGCAGTAGAATTGATACTAACAGACTTATTTCAAGCCACAGAAACTGAGAAATTGACACCAAAACCTAACAAATGAAGAGAAAACAACATCCCAGAGGCTCTAAGTGTTCAATACACATTCAAATTCCCCAAAAAGAGATGCCAAGAGGTGCAGCAACTACAGGACCATTGCTCTAATTTCTCATGCAATCAAAGTGATGCTCAAGATGCTGCAACAAAAGCTTTTATCTTATATCAAGCAACAGCAAAGATCCTATAGTTACTGCAGTCCTTGCTGTCCCCTTTTTTATGGACTAGAATGTAGATTGACTCTTTCCAGCTTGTGGGCCTTTGCATTCTTTTCCATATTTTTTGGCAAATATCTGTTAGGATTTTGAAAGATTTAGTTTCTATGGCTTGCAACAGTTCTATTGGTATTCCATTTACTCAAGGTGATTTATTGCTTCCTAGTGCTTTCAGAGCAATGTTCACTTTGCTTTCCAGAACAGCGGGTTTTTTAGCATAAGATTTCCAAACTCTTTACAAAGGCACATCAATGGTAGAGAAATGATTGTGGAACAGTGGCCAGAGAGGGTATTCTTTAATTATGTGTAGACACAACTGGGATAATTTATTGGCCAGCATTTCAGCCAATAGTAAATATGAGAGTGTAATCAAGCAGGTCATAAGTGCGTGTCATCAGAGGTCAGGCGGCCCTGGTTATGCTTTTTTTAAAAGTCAAAACTATCTGGAAACAATATTAGAATTATAACACTTTTTCTAAATTTATGCTTTCCAAAGTACAAAGGCAAACATGATTTACAACTAGCTTGCTAAAGTTCAAACTGCAGCCTTTCGGAATAGAGATAATACATGTTGTTAGTTAAATCTTGTTGCAAACCCTGTTCAGATGCTGTAAAAACTGGTTGTAGTGACCTTCATGTCAGGGAAAATCAGAAACACTGGCTTCACCCCAGACCTCTTGATATGTTGATCCTTCTTTTAGCAAAGATATAATGTGTCAAGTATACATGTGACCTCCCCTCTACCTTGTGGCAGAGTTTGGATTGCACAGATCCTGTGTGCAGACTACTTTTAAGGCTCATGTACATGTAAGGGGCCCAACACAGAGAGTAGTATGAACAACACCTAGTTTTAGAATGTCTAACTAGCATTGTACTGCTCACACTACCAGAGTACTTAACTTGGCAATGTAGTATCTATTGCTGTTGTTGCTGTTGTTTAAGTGTGTGCTGAGAGGGTGGAAATCCCAATGAAACCCTCCCGTCTGTGGTCATCCTCTCATTCATGTCAGGCACACGACTGCAAAAGAATCTTGAACACTGTTTCTCCCCATATGAAGATGCATCACCACAAAATGTCTGTAGGGATGACAGTTCTTTGAACCTAGGATGTCCACAAAGCTCAAGGCAGTGCACATGGGGTGCTCATTCCAGGCCTTGATCACACCTGCAAAGTGGCTGTTTCATATGCTGGCAGACCAGATTTAATTTATGACAGAAGGGTGTTTGAGTATGATCTTTTGGTGTCTGATCCAGATTAATGCAAAATGTATTTGGACAATTTGCCCTAGGTCTCCTCCACAGACTTGATTCTTTCAACCATGACCTTCTGCTACATGAGTGCCAAGGGGGTGGGAAGAAGAGAGATCCCGCTATGACTCCCCACTACCACCACTTCCTCCGCACTTTCTAAAAAAATCTAACAAATTTGCTGTCTTTATTACACTGTTTCTAAAAGGAAATGTAGACCATGTTAAGATAGATCTGCAGTTTCATCAGTATAACTAGCAACAGCAATGAGAACAGCCAGGAGCAGCTGGAATAGAAGTGAAAATGGTTGCTCTATTTCTATGATCCGCTTCTAAAGAGAAGCCGCCAAACAAAGGGATCACGAAACAGGTTCCCGGGATCTGGGAAGTAGGATTATTTCATCTTTATAGACTGTTCTATCACACCAATTATGCCTTGCTATTGGGTAATCAGCATAATTTTAGGGTGTTGCTAGTGACCAGTATACATTTATTTATTTATTTATTTATTTATTTATTTATTTATTTATTTATTTATTTATTTATTGTATTTTTTTAACCAATCCCTGGCATTCCATTGCATTCTGAAGTGCCCAAGAGATAAATTAAAGATGTGACTGATCAATTTGTACAGATTACTTATGATTTGGCTGAGAGATGAGAAACTCTGCAAAAATGGGATTTGCACTTTCCTGCCTTCGCTATTTGGCTAAATGTATTTTAAGCTAAGCAATTTTGCATAAAACAAATCAGCTCAAGGGTGGGTGGAATCCTAACAGTTAGATTTTAAATTAGGTAATGTCAATATCCACTTCCTTTCAACAATTTAGAATTAGACCCAAAATATATAATTATCTGAATCAGTACATTCACATAATTGGCTGGTTATTCATGTTTTTTGGTCAGATAATACCTCCTAATAATGATGGACTCCTAGTGGTGCAATGGTTTCCAAGCAAACTTTTCTAGTACATTCATAATCCTACCTGAAGTATAATTAGGAGTTGCAGTATGCTGGCATTGCTGAAGAAAAGAAAAGAAAAGAAAAGAAAAGAAAAGAAAAGAAAAGAAAAGAAAAGAAAAAAGGAGCACAGCAAAAGCTGTCTGCTGTAGAGTTTCACATTTTGAACATTTTGTTTCATATTAACTAACGAGTGTGATATATGGGGAACATCAATCTATTAGTAAATATAAATACAGTGCATGCAATAATGCAAAGTGCAACCCACACACAAAACACACAGGACCACTGCTCACATTACTGCTTCAACCAGGTCATACTTGTCAACGCTATTTCAATTTCTAGGGTGACACATGCTTTCCCTTGTTATTGGCCCCACTTCCCCATGGTTCAAGGAGAAAGTGTATTTTGGAAAAGAATGTGTACTTTTAGTGGATTCACAATGGGCATCTATAACAACAGAAGGGAAACCCCCTTCAGCCTGAGGAGGCCAGATTCACTTGAAGAGATTTTTCTTGGGGAAGGGTGGGAGGATCCAAGACAAAACCATGGGATCCCAAATCTCATTCTACCATATCTGTGCCAAGCATCCATAAAAACTGTAATGTGTCAGTGGCCAACAACAGTCCTTCCAGTGAACACACAAGACAGTAAGTCTATCTAAGCGGACGTTAGTCAACAGTCCAGACTTGGGATTAACAGGGTTACGATACAGATGACAGAAAGAGCATCCACCTACTTATGCAGGGGGCAATGGGGGATCTGCTTTGCTGGTACCCTTTGGCACATCGGTTGCAAGTGATGCCTGTCACACCATCTTTGCAGGGACACTGCCCTGTAGTTTGATTACAGGTTTTTCCAGCTGCACCCACGGGATGGCAATCACAGGCTGTGGGGGGAACACACAACAACAACAGCAGCAGGGTCAGAAGTGATGGGCTGAGGGTAGAAGAAGAATTTTCCAAAAGTACCATATTTTTCCATCCATAAGATGCCGCCATGTATAAGACAACCCCTACTTTTCCAATTCAAAATTACCGTTTTGCAACCACATGGTTCTCTCTTCAGTTTACTTCCATGACCTTCAATTTTTAGTCTAACATTTTAAGACAAAAATATAGCCTCCTATATTTTAGGACAAAAATATAGCCTTCTACACTGAGAAATGCCAGATATGCATTATCAATAAATAATAGCACTAAAAAGCAGCAGAGATTCTTATGGTAAGAATTTGAGTACAACCAGTAGTGTTGGTCTTTGCTCTTGGTTGCAGCTGAGGTCGCACACTCTGGACAGATTCACAAACAAAACGTGTGAAAGAAAAGTTACAGCCCTTATGTTGCATGACACGAAATTTCATCTACCACACAAAATATTTTAATAAAAATGTCGAAGGCAGATATTACTACCCCTAACATGGACTTGAGCTTGCCCAGATAGTTCAGTGAGTTGGGTATCTCGCTGTGGAGCCAGAGGTTGGGAATTCCATTTCCAACCGTGCATCCCAGAAGAGCCAGCCTTTGTGGCCTTGGGCAAGCTGCATAGTCCCAGGGCACACACACACACACACACACACACACGGAAGGAGGGAATGGCAAATCACCTCTGAGTACTCTCTACATAGAAAAACTCTGGAAAGGATCACCCTAAGACTAGATGGCACACAATCATTAATTTAAATGGACATTTCTAATGGATGACCTCACCACACCTGCTTTGACTCAGAATTAGAGATGGGCATGGAATGAATTTTTTTATTCATTTCGTTATTTGTTATTTGTTTCATTACGGAATGAAACAAATAATGAACAGACCCATCAAAGAACAACGAAACGAAATGAAAAAATGAAGCAAAAGAATTTCCATTTCGTTTGCTTCCATTTTGTTGCAATGCATTCCAGACATAATAATTTCCTCTACAATTCAATTTCTTCACTTCCCTAGTGCTTCCCGCAGTGGCTTAAAAAGAGAGAGAGAGAGAGAGAGAGAGCCTTATTTTCTAGCCTCACTGACAGCTTGCAGGCAACACAGGTGGTAGGGCGGGAAGAAAAATAGGAAGTGCACCCTTATCTCTCTAGATTCCTGAACACCAGGCATGTGTATCATTCAGTACACATAGAGAACCCCACTGGAACAAGCCAAAGATGTAGCATCCAGCTCCCCATAGTGACTGACCAGGTGGGCTCTGCGCTCAGAAGCAACTCACAGAGTCCTCCAAAGGCTACATTGGTTGTGGAGTGTAAATTCAAAAAAGTAACTTTTTCCAAGTTTTGTTCTTGGGAAGTAGTACACTGGTAGGGAAGGAAAGCAATAGCTCTCTCTTGTTAATGCTCCTTAACAGACAGGACTCAAAGGGACACTGCAACTGCTTGGAGTCTGCCGATAGACAGCTGACACTTCTTTTGAAAAACCTTGACCAGGTCTTACACCAGGCACGTCGACACTTCGGCCTTCCAGATGTTTTGGACCACCGCTCCCACAGTCCTTTGCCGCTGGAAATACAGGCTTGGAATTCTGGGAGTTGTGGCCCAAAACATCAGGAGGGCCGAAGTTTGGACATGCCTGTCTTACATGCTATCTGAGAAGCCTTCCTTTAGTTTTTAGGACTAATCAGCAAGTCTGTTCCCTTGTTAAAACTCTTAGGATGGTGGTTCTTTTTTTAAAAAAAGTAGGGCTTGGGGGATGATGTGTCTGTGCATTCCTTGCTGCTTCCCAGTTAAAATATTCACTACAGATTCTCAGTGTCACAAATGTGTTCTTCCCAAACTCAGAACACGGTGACTGCATGAGATGACTGTAATTTTATTTATAGTTAGAATCCAGTGTTCACTGCCATCTCCCTGTCATCCGATGCCCCCAGATCATCTAGTAAGGCATTACTAAAACTTGTTGGGACATGACTATTTAAAGCTAGACCAGCCAAGCTCATGTACCAAAAGTAGGTTTTTACGTCACAGATAGAACAAATGTCAGCCACAAATCTCTGTTATGTAGCGCCGCTGGAATTAAGAGAGAAGAATGTTTTCTGTTCAGCTAGGTCCTCCTGATCTGTTATATGGGTAACAGAACTGATTTGGGTACTTCTAGATTTGTATATTATTATTGCATAAAAGACATGACATTTGCGAAGGAAAAGAATCATTCCCCCTGTTTTTTTTAACTACTCACTGGCATGATTTAGCAGCACATTTGTTAGAATTAACATTGTTTTGGCTTATGAGGTTTTACTATCTGTATATTGTATGTGTATCATATTCAGATCTGTACTTTTATCATAGTATCAGGCTATTAAACTGATGTATCAATGTCTCTGAAGTCAATGAAATTCTACTTTCTTAACATTTTATTCACTTAGTTATAACCTGTTTTTATAACTTTAACTACAGCAACTACAAGCCATTCTGAGGCAACACAGCATAATATTATCGTCAACATCCACAGGGTTTTTTTTTAAAGGGGTCATTTTATTCTGTGCATTTTATAGATATGCATTTAATTTTGCTCTTACTGTATTTTTGTATTTTAATATATATATTAAAATCTTTTAAAATATTGTAATAATTTATTATTTGGTTTGTAACTTTGTTTCTTTTAATAGTGTCGGCTATCTTGGATCCTCTAGGGGAAAGGAGGCATATTAATTAATTAATTAATTAATGACGTTTAAAATATAAGTACTGTTTAACCATACGTATTTGTTTTGGCTCAGAGAGGAAAATAACGAATGGAAATATTATCGGCAAATTCGAAACTAAATGCTGCATTTTCTTAACCCTTCCTCCTGTAAGAAAATATGATGGTGAACACTTATATTTGCACGCATAAGTACAACCCACATCATGTTCTGTGTTCCAGATGCTGTGTGAGCAAATTGTTCCAATTATTGAGCATATCCTGTGGAGTTGGAAGGAACCATTTTGACTCTCCATATGTCTCTTAAAATCAATATGTAACATTAACTCTCTGTTTCATCTCAGTATTGTTACCTTCTGTTACCTTTCCTGCGTCTTTTTTTCTAAACAACACCCCCAACACACACAAAAGAAACACTTAGAAGTGAATCTTACTGAATTGAACACAGCTTTTAATCAAACAAAACAAAAGAATATAGCGTAGCCCCGTTCTTATTGTAGCCCTGTGTAAATTTTATATGTCTTGGACTGGTTTTTATTCTTAAGGTTCTTGCTTATAGAAATAGTTCTACATTGTTAAATTGCCTTGATTTTGCACACTAGTCAGATATAAATTTGATCAAAGAAGAGTGCTTATTGTAATATTTTGGTTTGCCATTTTTTTCTTTGAGTTAATTAAAATAGGGCTCAGCAGCTACCGTATTGATGAATATTACTGTTTGAAATGTTGCATCCTTCATAATTCCTAGCAGTTTAGCCTTATCTTGCCATCTTGTTTTCCTGGCTCCTGTGCTGTAACAACATAAGATGTTGCTAATTGTCTGTTATTGACAAGTTGGACTTGTACTGTTGTTATTCTTCACCTAAATGCCCATCAGTTTAGTTTGGTTTGCTGTATACATACTGCACATTCCATAAGATAAAATTTCTGAAAATAGCCTTTGAAGCTCAGAAATCAGGAAACACTCTGCCTGAAATCTGATCATATTCATCAGCTCAATATTATATTATAGACACCTACGTTGTTTTCGCCATCTAGAAATGCTGAATAAACAGCTCCTTGGAGTTATGGTCCCACTCTCACCCTTTTGCATTTGTCCTCCCTCCAGCTCCATATATTTCAAGTGGTGGCTGTTTTGTGCCCTGCTAATCATCTGTTTTCTGGAATAATCTGTTTCCTGGTGTCAAATACCAAACCTATGACAAAGGAGAGCATCTGCACAAGTGCTGAGCTCCCATACTTCAGGAACCGAAAGCACATGCACTAAGATACGATCACAAAACAAGGAGCCCCTGGATATTTCTCCACCATTTTCTGAATGGACTGGGTCACAGGGGAAGTCTAGCAGACATGTCAGCACCATGTTCTGGGAATCACACCGGAGGTCTCACTCTGTTCCAAGAAATTTGTCCTGTTTATATCCAGATGTCTTTCTGGCCTGTATGAAGGGCCTCAAAAAGCTTCCTCCTCAATTTTAACCTCCAAAGACTTTTCTGACTTACATTTGATATATATGGGGGAAATAAGACAGACTCTCATAAATCCCTAAATATCCATAAGGCTATGGTCTAGATTCTTGATATGGAATGGTGGGGGGAAGGCAGCTTTAAGCGCAACCAAGTCCTTATAGAACAGTATTCCTCAGGAGCAAATCCCTTTTGCTTTGTGGCCTCTCTTCCCTTTGCCAAATGGAAAGCCAGAATCTTCAGCTGGAGAAGATGAGAGAGTAGGAGTGGTTGAGGGAGAAACCACCTGCCAGAAGTTCCAGAACATCGCTATCTGAAATGTAAAAAAGGTCTAAAGGGAAAGAGCTCACTTGATCCTTCCTTGGACACAAAAAAGAAATGTAACAAAATGAACTCTGGGTGGAAGTGTGGGAAACCATTGGCTCCTCTAGAGCTTTAAGACATCTGCAGCATGAGTGGATTTTTTGGCACTAGCGTGCCTTCAGTGCACTGTTACTGTGTGTGGGGAAGGCGTTCAGTTTGTTGAATGAATGAGGCCTTGGTTGCTGTGTAGGTCCGCAGATGACAAAGTGAATGACAATGCTGTCCAATGTTTACATTTTTTGAGTCTCAGAGCAGGAACTGTTTTTCTCTGTTCTGCCTTTCCATTTCTGCTTGACTCTTTCTCTTTTGTCTCCTTTTCTCTGTTTTTAAATACACTGGGAACTGACACTAGAATGTCCATTGTATACATTTATTAAAGAACCAGCAGTCTTAGAAAAATGTAAAAATGAAAAACTATATAACTTTTTAGGACTAAGATTTTAGGCAAACACTTCCAAAACAAATTAGATCAATAGCAAGCAGAAATCTAAAATGCATGATTAATAAATATAAAGTAAATTAGTTGTTTTGCTTTTCAATGCAATTTGAGGGGGAAGAGAGGAGACTTTCTGCGCTTACCAGATTTTGTGCTAACACAGTGTCACAGCAAGGAACTAGGGATGTAAATGACCGGGGTAGGAGTTGGGGAGCAATAAGAACACTTTTATTGGTACTTATAGGACAAAGCTGTCATATTTTGTGCATACCATGAGAAGGCAAGATTCACCAGAAAAGATAATGATGGCAGGAAATGTTGAACGCAGCAGGAAACAAGACAGAATGATGTCTGAAAGGAGCTAAGCAGAGATGTTCAGGACAGGATGCACATTGTTGCCATAAATTGGAGGCAACTTGATGACACATAACAACAAACAAGTCCTAACGTCACTATAACACTTTCCCTTTTATCACAGTTGACTGCATATGTTTAACTTCTGCGAACCCTTTGCTGGATGGCATAATACCATTGGCATAGATTTTCCTCTTGAGAACTTGGCCAAATTCTGAAGCGAAACCTGTCTCTCCCTCCTCCCCATCTTAATTGAAAGTTTTCCATTTTCCAAAGCCTTTGAGGGCTTCAGGATGGGGCAAAGAGGGAGCTCTGAATAGTCAAACATTGATGCTGGATCATGGCCAGAAGTGTGGACTCAAGCAGCGGTAACCTGGTAGCAGACTTTTCTGGAGGAAAAGAAAAGGGAGCCCAGGGGAATCTCAGGACCTGAGATGGGTAGACAGGAAGATGTCAGTTAATTTAATTATTCCCAGTGCCTGGATCTGGTTTATGCTCACACAACTATAGCAGTAGGATTTTGCCCTGTAAGTCTTTATTATGAACTGTTATCTTCATTGCCTGCATAATTTTTGCACTTAAAGCAACTGAGTGCCGTAACTAATTTATTCAAAAATGCTTGTGCCAATTTTTTTTAAACTTCAAGATGCCACAAAGACTTTTTTCCTTCTGATGCAACAAAGTATGGCATAATATAATGACATGGTTAGATGTTGGTCAAGCCATTTCTGGTTTATGCAACCCTCTCAGGATTTTCTAGGTATAGAAGTGTTTACACAAGTGGGTTACAAGTTTATTTTCCTGCTCCAAGGCCATGAAGCTTGCTGGAATCTGCACAGACTCAAGCAATTCCACCGGACACACAGACTTGGGATGATCTTGTGGAATCCCATTCCTGGGAGTCACAGTGGGATTGAAATTCCTAGACCCTAGCTCTGTCCTCCAACCTACTGAGCAAGGCCAGCTGAATTCTGAGGTGCTGGCTGAAATCTTGTTGAAGGCTTCCTCTGCTTTCCTCTCACAAAGGAACTGCCAGAGGTTTGCCATTTTAAGAACAGCAGCAATCACAGGGTTAGGAGTTGAGTAACCATATTCTGCTGAAGCTTTACATTTTGGCTGAGAATTTTAAAAAGCACAAATTTAAGGAGGAAGATTGGCCTTCTTAATTAAAAGTTTAGGCTGCATTAAGCCATCTTGCCGCCTTTCCATATGTTAAATTCCATGGTTCCTCACTAGGTTTACATTGGCAAATGGAACCTGAGTGCACTCATGGTTCATATCATTCATCATTTTTTCATCAAAAGCAGGGAAATCCTTTCCCCTGTGTACAGAACAGTTTTACAGCAATACTATAAAACCTGAGAGGGGCTCTGTTTCAATAGAATTACATTAGGATCAGTAGCCTGGCAAATATCAGAGTTGAAATTAATCAAACAGGACTTAGAGAGCAAACTCTGCACACAGCACACAACAGAAGAAATTCTAGGTGGGGATTTGATTTGGGAGCTTCCCCACCAGCCTCATTTTTTCCCCAGAAGCAGATTGGGGAGGGGGATGCAAGGAATTCAAATGATAGAAACAAAAGCAAACTCCATTTCCCATTTGGGATGTGCTCAGAAACAAACATAAGAAAATCAGAAATTATATTGGCCTCAGTTTCTAACACAATCCTTCAATCTACTCTACTTCACCAAAGCCAGCTTACTTGCTTTCTCAAGATCCAGGTGCTGCAGAAGTAGGTGCAGCACCACCCCATCTTTACAACACACACCTCATACCACTCCATATTGTTTTGCCTTCTCATAGGGTTCCAAGTGCAGCCATGTGGTATATTATCTCCTGGTTGCCGAACAGTTATGTGCAGCCCTTCAACAAAATAGGTTGGTATCTCACAACATAGCAAAATGAAGCAGGTGCCTCAGGTAATGAATTCTGTGTGTTATGATCAGACCACAAATCTAAAGTTATTTCCTTTCTTGCTGCTGTATTCTAATGGTGAGGCATGTGGTCAGGGGCTTCTGGCATTTCTTCCTTCATGTGCCAAAAAAACCACGAACCACCTCAATCCCAGTTCATATTCTCAGGCCCTGTGAAACATCAGCCGTCATATAAGCATTATTGTATAAAGCTGCTTTCTGCTCAGTCAGAACGTTACTCAATTTAGCGCTGCCGAGTCTACTGTAACTGGCACGCTCGTGCTCTAGTGGTGGAGAACACTGGGTGAGAGCATGGCAGATATGCAGGGCCAGCCCTATCATGAGGCAAAGGGAGGCAACTGTCTCAAGTGGCAGATAGGGAAAGCAGTGGAACTCCTCGAATCATTCCTGCTCATCCTCCACCAGCCACCCCACCCACTCACTTCCAGAGACAGCACTGTGTCTGTCCTACAGGTTGACTTATACTCTAGCAGGCTCCCTTCAGGGTGGGTGGAGGCCCCTACCTTGTAACACTCCACTGTCATTCAAGTTCCGTGCATGGGCTGAAGGATGGTGCCCTCTCATCTCAGGAAATAAACTACTTTGGTGGGGAGGGGATTCCGGGAGGGTGGCAAGGCTAGGAAACCAGACATACACACAGGCGTCATGGTTCAAAATAAAATAATGCAGAAATATTCAAAACCAAGGACTTGGTTGTAAGGACGGTTTACAATGCAGCAGAACTTGAAAAGAGGCATATAGTTTAACTTTTAACAGGGACGTTTGTTAGATTTCAAACTCCTCCTGAATACAGGATCGAGACAGCCGCTGGCGGTGAAGAACTGGAGCCCTGGATCCAGCCTTAGTGACGAACATGACCACTCCGCTGCCGATACATCTCTCGCATTGGCCTGTGGCACCTGATTCCTCTCCTCCTCTTTTCACCAAGAACTCTTCTCAAAAGACTGGCATTTCAGTTCTGCATTTGACCACCCAGTAGCATATGGCAGTTTGGCTCTCCCCCCACTCCGCCGCTTCCTGGCTGTGCCCTAGTAGGCCTTGGCATCCTCCCAACCCTGCCACTTCATGGGATATCCCTCTACTCAATCTGTCATCTCTTTTTCCTGTTGTATGGCTCGTTTCCAAGCTGCAGTAAAGGGCTCCTCGTGCTTGCTGGACTAGCCCAAGTTTTTCATTCAAATGGTATTGGATTTACCATGTGGCAGAGAACTGGCGGGGAGACCAGTTGAAACTTTCTATATGAAAAGCTGAGCCGGGCTGAATAAATTTTTCAAACAAGTGACAGAGATGCATCATTCCCTGTGGCTTAAAGTCATCTTTTTCCTGATTTTTCTTCCAGCCCCATTAAGATTCAAATGAAAGAAATATTAACCATTCTATTTGTCTTTTCCTTGCTCCAATTATAATATGCAAATTATTACTCATTCTATTAATTCCTTTTGCTTTTTGTGATTCTCCCCCAACTGATTTTTAAATAGAGCCCCTCAGGTTCAGCATGGCACAGTTCTCTTCCATGAATCCACTGATCTCCCTCTACTTTTTCTTTTCAAGTCACTTGTACCTGCGTTCATTTTTCATTCACTTATGGAACTTTCAAACCAAACAGCTCTTTATGTTCCTCTTTTGTAACTATAAAAACTGCACTATTCGTTTCTGACCCAATTTGAAATTAATATGTATGCCCCTAACTATTACTTTAAAAAGAAGTTCTGAGAATGATAATGTGTCTAAAGAAGATACTGAAAATTCACAACTTCTAAAAAGATGTTGAAGCTTCACAACACCCACCACAAATATATATTCATTGTGCATATGATTTTTTTAACGAAAGGGGGAGCATCATAACCCAATTCTATACGTTTTATTTTTAAAAAGATTATACAACACCAGGATCAAATAAATTTCTCAAAATTAAAACCACTTTGACAGAGGATCTTCATGAAAGTCATATTCTCACTTTGAGAATTACGGTTAGTTCCACTGAACTCAATGGGGCTTACTCAAGGTCAATCTTTTGTCTGTTTCTGCAAGATTGACGCTATGGCATGGTCAGAAAAGGCCAGCACAGAGAGTAAGAAGGAGTGCAGATGGGAAGCATAGGGGTGAAAGAAAGCAGTTTAGCACAGCATGTCTGTTAGGGTGAGCAGATGAAACTGGGTTGTTATACATAAACGCTCCACATAGATTCTTAGCAGATTAGCAGGAGCTACAGCTTTTCAACAGCCAACAAACACACACAAGGATGATGAAGCTTGCTGCATGCTTTCTTGACAGGCAGTTACATCACTTTTAAACTCACAACATACTGACACTATATGAGATGTATTTGTTTAAATGTATTAAATGCACGCGCAAATGAATCACAGCGTAATGGTTGAAAGAATCAAGTCTCTGTTGAATAGGATGGAAGGTGAGTTGCTGGAAAGCTGATGGCAAATGCAATGTGTTAATTTCTTAATGCAAATTGCATTCCAGCCTGCATATTACTGGTAAGACTAGCCTACTGGCACATTAGATGCTGAAATGAAAAATCAGTATTACTATCAATGGAGAAACAGCTGAGATTGTTAGATGGGTCCTGTTTCACAAATCCATTTCCGTACCCGTTTTAAATGGATCTTTCTAAGCAAAACATGTCTGATGGTCAAGAATCTCCCAGGGAAAGCTATGTTCCAAAAGGCACCTCCCCCCTCCAGCAAAGTAGTGCATTAAACAATTTGCATTGTGTTGAGCTATGTCTGATACAGGGGCATCCAAACAAAGCTTACTATTTTACTCTCTTTGCATCTATAAGTCTTCCTTATTACTCACCATCCCAAAGGAATGCAAAATCCACCAGTATCCACCATGACTTTTTTTCTAGACATTCTGAATATTCTACAAAATGATAATCACAAAACACTTGTTCAACTGAATTTACATGATTGTTGTTAGTTGAATGTATTGGGTCTGAGGGACCTTGAGAGAGCCAGTGGCAGAGACTGGAATAGCAAAGCACGTTTTCTCTCAGCTATGCTCTGCTTGTCACCCATCTTGATGTGATCAATGTCTGGGTAGAACAAGACTATGAGAGCGGTCATTTCCCCATAGTGTCATGACTACCAATTATGTTGGTAGAGGGATTCAGCTTCACTGAACCGTGGGCCATTTTTAAGGTGCACATTTTCACTACACTAGCTGCAACATTATCCTTCATACCCCAGACAGCTTCCTTCAGCTTGACTTTGAAACATGTAGTTTGAGGCAATTTATGTGTATGAACGGCATCTTTGCCAAATGAAAAATATGAAATAGATAGATTTTCACTAAGAACTGTAATAGGAACAACAATAATTGCACCACTAGAAATTGCTCTCATTCAGATAAACAGCAAGAAAACATGAGACCATTATTTTGTTGAAAGAAATTCTATGGGGCACCACAGAGGCCTCGTTGGGGATGCCCATTTGTTTTGCAAATAAATGATATTAAGTCAACTGGTGTAAAGCATTTAATAAGCCACCCATTAGTAAACAAACCATGATACAGAAGTACTTCTGCTAAAGTCCATTGGCACCAAGCTAGATAAAATGCTAACAGTATTTTTTTCTTATCTTGATTCTGTTTGTTTTGTGTGTGTGTGTGTGTGTGTGTGTGTGTGTGTGTGTGTGTGCACGTGCGCATGCGAGCGCGCAAGCGCACACGTGTGCATTTTGTATTGTAACAGTATTTCACTTCTTAAACCTACCAACATGTAACAAGAGCTGTATTTATTTTGAGAAGTTGTGTCAAGGGGTTGCAGAAAACAAAATGAGCACAGAAAACTACATCTGATTCTCTGAAACATCCATGTGATAGTAAGTGTGCTTCCGGGCTGTACAACGTTATTACCAGCATGGGAAAAGAAAGGAGTCTGGCAAAGCCAGCCAATTCTAAGGGGCAAAATCCTCTTCCTCTTTTCCAAATAACCTGGAGGTGGTGGTGGTTATAATGTGAAAAATTTGGCAGGAATGCAGAATCTCGTTGAGGAAGACAGAGAGATGGGACACGTTTGGGTGTAGAAGGAAGGTGTCAAAACAGTGCTGGCAGTTGCAGGACAGTGGGCAAGGCACTGAAAAGTTCAAGAGTCCTTACCTCTTTTTCTTTCTCCATCTCTCTTGCCTTCTCACCCCCCCCCGTTCCCCCAAATTTGAAAAGGGACCATGTCTTCTCCTTTCTCTTTCTTTGTTGCAAACCCTTCTGACCCGAGTCATCCTTGAAATGTCAGCTTTTTTTTTAACCAGACATTTTTGCTTGGTACTTCTATGCTCTGCCAATAATTTACTAATCAGCCGTGCAAGTTATTCCCTCCAGGAAGGCTAAGCAGCTTGACCAGTATTAAAACTGCTGCGTTAAAAAGTTGTTTTCTTCCCACTGTAGGCTTGAATTTCTTTGGTCTTTTTTTTTCTTGAACGGCCTGCTCTTGTGTGTCCCCAAACCTCCCAAGCAATGATGCCAAGGAATCTTTTCTTCCAACTCCCTCCTTCATGCCCCCATTCAGTGGTGGAGCTGTTTTGCCCTCACCACTCGCCCCACCCCCAGCCCCAGCCCCCAGCCCAGCCCCCACATGCCCTGGCCCCATCCGCTATTCTCTGCAATTGAAATCACCATTTATTCAAAAAGTTCAGAGTATTGAGTGCCCCACATTCGTGGGGGCATGTTTCCTTTCTATCAAATGAATGAGGTGGGCACACAATACATCTGCCTCCCACAGACAAGCTCTTCCATTGTTACTGGACTTCTTTTTTTGAGAGATAGAAACGTTTCGCTGTTCATCCAAACAGCTTCATCCAAACAGACCGATGAAGCTGTTTGGATGAACAGCGAAATGTTTCTATCTCTCAAAAAAAGAAGTCCAGTAGCCATGACTCAACTCCCAGTTAAACGAACCTGGATGACTGAGAATCTTCACAGACTCTTCCATTGTGTTTTATGTGTTTTGTATGGTTCCTTGTTTAGAGTGTGTTGTGGAACAGCACTCTAATTTTGTTGTGCATATCTTGCATATGAATAATGACAATAAAAACTCTATTCTATTCTATTCTAAACGCAAGGCCTTTTGCCTCAGCAGAGAGACAGGGTGCGGAGAGCGTAAACGGGTTCCCTGTACATGGCTGCACTCATTCCATGTATTTTAAAACCTGTCGTCCACTCCCATATTGCTGAGGATCTCAAATTTCAATTTCAGTCCTCATGGTTTCCAATAGAACATTTGAGTTGTGGAAGCAACCCTGGCCGAACGTTCCAAGATGGTGAATGAGGAGGTTTGTCCAAGGAGGTCCCAGTAAGAGGGATTTTGGTCTTTCTTTGCTCATGGATGCAGACATGTTCCCAACTGGTTTATCCACTTACCTCTAGGCCTCCTTCTTTTTTCTTTCTGTCTCAGGATAGAAAACAGCATGCTCAGGATAGAAAACAGCATGTAGGTGCTGCTGCTTTACATGACCTATTAACTGCTTCTGCTAGTGCTGAACAGAGTTTTCCTCTAATGCATCAAAAAGCGAATCAACATTAGACTTTTGAAAGGACTGAAACACGCAGCACCATTCTTTTTACACAACACATTGGGCTGATTATAGGAAGAAGTTAAAGGCAGAATGATTATTATTTTTGTGTAAAAATAGTCAAATGGTACACGCAGTGCTCTTCTTGGATATGGATCAATGAAAAAAGGAAGAAAAGAAACAAATGGCTTTTAAATATAACACTGGAGAAAATGTATAAAGTGAGCTAAAGTGAACGGGAAATTAAGCTAGCAATAATACTTGACTGTGGTGTGAGAAGGTGACGACTGCTATCAAATGTAAATTCACGTATGTTCACATATAACACAACATTCAAAGAAGCAAAAGATTTCAGATACAATTGAAAAATCTTTTTAAAAAGGAGGATAAAGGGAAGGTGAAGAACACTGAGAAATTCTTGTACAGTAAATGGAACCTCCTTGAAAAGCCTTGTATATGTCAAAGAACAGCAGAGAGCTAATAGATACTAAGACAAAAACATGAAAATAAGGTCACACAGACTGTAAACAAGACCACTTTGGAACTGTTTTGGTTTGTTCAGTGTTGGTCTGTTGCCTTAATTGAAAGGGAAAGTTCTCACTCACGATCAACTATTATGATTCGGAACCTAGATTGCCAATGACAGTGGCAATCTGGAGTGCCAAAGGTTCACTACCACTGCACTATACCATACATGTATGATGATGGGCTTCTATACATTTTGAACAGCAGTAATTCTAGTCATCTACTTCTTTCTGGGTTTGGGTGTGTATTTATTTGGTTGTTATACACAGTGCCATTTTAATGGATTGGGTAAGGGATACTAGAGAAATGAGAGCTGAATGAGATTGTGGTGTATGAAAGAGGGTGTTTGACCACAACCCAGGAGACCCAGGTTCAAATCTCTGCCATGGAAATTCTCTGAGGGATGACAATGGCAAACTCCTCCTTGAACTCTTAGCAGTCTTGCAACCTCAATCAGGATTGCCATAGGTTAGGAGTAACTTGAGGGTGTAAAACATAGAAAAAAGGGACTTTCTGTGTGATGATGCCATCATTTTGGAACGCTCACTCAAGGGAAATTGGTCAAAATGTCTTATTTGGCTTCCTTTCAGCATTAAATGAGGAACTATTGCTCTTGGCAAGTTTCTAATGTCTAACACTTTATTTTTATTGCTGCTAGTTTAAATTTGTGACTTCTTTTACTCGTGCTGTTGCTAAGATTTTCATTTTTTTGCTTTTTAGTTCTCTATATTTTGCTTTTAAGTTTTAGCTGTGTTGTTTTACAAGCTTTATCAACTACTTATTGCATTTGAACTTTATATTGATTCAGTTTCCTGTTTATTACACTGCAGTTGTGTCTTGTTCAGGAATCAGGACCCTTGTACCAGAAAATTATAATACGACAACATTCTTGTGATGGTCCCTAAGGAGTCAGTTTGATTGCTATTATTGATCAAAGTGCTGATCCTATGCCCTTGAACTCCTGGTTAGCAATCCAACTACTAGTCCAGTTAACCCACAGAAATAAGGGGATTTCTGCAAGTGTTGACTTACCACTCAGCAGTTGGTTCAGCCCATTTGTCCTAGGTGGAACTAGCAATTTGATTTAGGCTAACATTTTTATGTTTGATTCTTATGCGAGCGTGCAACAGTACATTTCTGCATGATGGTCATTAATTTTATTTTGCTTTCTTCAAATGTTTCTACATTTTAAATTTTATATTATTATTTGTTCTGGAATGTTTCATAAATCAATATATATACTGGATTTAAATAGATATGCAGGCTATGGAGATAAAATGAACCTGACTCTCTGCAGTGGACCTGTGTTTATGCATATTTGCAAAAGAAATGGCCTTTGTTCTCCTAGGCCTATTGAATGGCATCCAATGTTTGCTGGTATGCACACCTGTGGGAAGGGGAGGGAAGGGGAGCCTTGTTTTTAACCTTTGTTTTTAATGTGAGAGGCCCATTGGTTGATCTGAATAAGCTCAACAATCCTTTCACACCTTTGTCTTTCTTCTCTTCTGTCTGAGGTCCCTTTTTGCATGCCTTTGTTTTTCCCTGGCTGGTCACACGTGTTCTGAATAGCTACTCCCAGCCATTCAGTATTTCTATATGTGTTCCTGTCCTTATGTGTTTGGAGGAGGAGTGGGTGGGGAAAAGGAGGAAAGGAGGCTGATAAGCTCTGACAAGTTGAACAAAACAGACTTCTGATCTCTCTCTTTCTTCTTTTAAAAAGTCCCCAAAGCCTTATGCTTTCCCGGACACAGCACATAGTCCGGACAAATGGGGCTTTCAGAATAATACTGCCCAGATCACTTTCCTCTCACAACTGTTTCAGGACTAGCCGCCAGAGTATTTAAACCTCCAAACGAAGTGCCGTCCAAAAGCAGGTTTCATAAAGGGAATGCAGTCAAGCTAAGGAGCTCTTGTTGATCCGGATATATCTCCAAGTGAGAGTGGGAAAATAAGTCTAGGGAAAAAACCCCAGTCTCATTCACTTTATAACCCAGAGCGCAGAGAGAACTCCTAGTTCCCTGAGCACCTTGCCCTCTGAAGATGCCGGACACAGAATCTGGCATAAAATCAGGAAGAAAAACTTCCAGAACACAGCCAAACAGCCCGAAAAACTCACAACAACTATCATATCATATCATGTCTCTCACAGACTGACAGGTAAAACTTGGGGCTGAAAGAACAACTTGTTGTCCTCAGAGGTAGGTCGCAACTTCAGTCTCTGTATGAGTATGGGCACCAGCAACCTTTGCCCCACTTCAGCTTCAGCCTGCTCCAATTTACTCCCAGTCTGGGAAGCTTCCAGACCCTGAACAAAAGGGAAACAGGAGTAAACCATGGGAGCTGAGAAGGGTCGTAATGCTCTTGGTGTCGCTGCCAGTAGGGCCATTGGTCACAGAGCCATCATGAGTCTATAAGTGGAATCCACTTTGAAACTGGGAGTATCAGTAGCCAGCTCACGGTGGGGATGAGGAGAAGCACATTTGTCTCCCAGAGCAGCCACCACAATGACATAGACAAAATACTGTTTGGGAAGCCTATCAATACTTCAGCTTTGCAAGTGTTGCAAGTGTTGCTATTGAGGCAATGGCCTTGGTAGACTTTTACACTTGCACCTCTGGAAAAGCCCTAGGAAAGAAATGAATCTACAAGGCCTGGAGCTTAGTACCTCTCAATTAGGGATGGGCACGAAATGAAAAATTAGTGTTTCGCTTCATTTCCACCCCCATTTTGTTTTGTTACTAATGAAATTTTAAAGTAGTTATATTAGTAATGAAACAAAACAGAAATGAATTGCTAAAGGACCCAGGGGAGCAAGTGGTTTTAACTCAAAGATTTGTGGGTAAGGGGGCTGAGTTATTAAGCTCCATGGCTTGGCTTCTTTCCAATTCCAATTAGAAAAAAAGGCTCCTAGGGGCACCCCATTGGGAGCTTAATAACTTAGCCCCCTTACCCTGAAACCTCTCCAAATTGGGAGGGCATAAAGGGGAGAGTCCAAGGGAGCTACCAAAAATTTGGTGCCCCTTGGAACATGGGGAGCCCATTTTAGATAGTAATGAAACTGTTCATTTTTAACAACAAAAATACCGTTTCATTACCATCTGAAACGAAACAGGGTCTCTTGTTTCATTAGCTTACAAAACGATTTGTAAGCTAACAAAACGGGGTTTCGTTTTTGTAAGGGTACCCATCCCTACTTTCAACAGATAGCTAGGCCTCTTGCTGCCCAACAGATTGGGACTGGAAGCCAGTGGAAGAAACTTTTGGGAACCACTTAAAGTCAGGATTTAAAATGTATCCTCTCTTCACTGCTCTCTCCATCATTCGCCCAACTTATTGAATCCTTCTTCCTCCCTGTGCAGCTGAACATGCAGCCAGTGAACTGGAGTTTTGCACCTAGAGAGCAAAAGGTTCACTCTCCAAATGTGCCCACTACATGTCATTTCCATGTATTTGGCAGACTAAAATGTACCTCTATTGACAGATGAATAGGAGTGTGTGGCAAATTAGAGAAAACATTTTAACCTTCAGTACTTAACAATATTTAAGCTAATGCCAATTTCCAAAAGTATTGCCAACTTGTGAGGTCTTGCTCGCTTGCCAGTATAATAAACAGGTAGAAGAGATGAAGAGTATTAAAATAGTGTGATTGGTATATTTGCATCTGACTTTCTCTGTGCTGTCTTGTTTTTAATCACCACCACTCCCATTAGTGTGACAGCTAAGTAAAAAGGAATGGTGAGGATGGGTCGAGAGAACGAAAAATTTAAGCGCAAAGACATACCACTGCATGGGATTTTGAATATAGACAACAATTAAACAGTAAGTCTGCAGTCCTCCTAATACTCAGGGGTATGCACATGGTGCGATGTAGTGGATGGAACAATGGTCAAGGACTCGGGAGACCTGGGTGTGATCCTCAGCTGTGCCATGGAAACTCTTTGGGGGAGGAGTGGGATTGGTGAAGCAACTGCTTAAAACACTCGCCTTGAAAATCCCATTAGGGTTGCTATAAATCAGTTCTAATTTGATGGCACATAACAACATAAAATAGCCCACTGAACTCAGAAGAGCTGACTTCTGCATGAAGGTGCATCGGACTGAGCTATAAAATGGAAACCCCTTTACACGCAGGAGAGGAAAACAGAAACGGGTAGACTTGTGATATCTTTCCCAGTTGTTTCTCTCCTGAAGACACATACCTTTGCACGCCTTCCGGTGGGTGATAGGTTTTGTCATGTCCCGATAGTAGCCTTCTTTGCAGTAATGGCAGTGACGTCCAGCCGTGTTGTGTCGGCAGTTAAGGCAAACACCTCCACTCTTGCGACCAGATAATTTGTAGAGTTCCATATTAAAACGACACCTTCGGGCATGCAGGTTGCAGTTACAAGCTGGAAGGAAAGGAAGCAATTACAGAAATGTTGCTACTGATGACCAGGGGTTTTCTTCACAGAACAGAGCTTAACCAAGCCATAAATGACACATTCCCTGAGCATATCTTCACAGACCTGACCATATCAGAACCGGCACTAAGCTTGTTCTCTCCAGCAGAAGAGAGGAATACAGCACAACTCACTATGGCACCTAGAGGGAACGAGACAGTGGTTTTATCCACCTCGCCAGAGCTACAAATTGCAAGGTACTAAGAAGCCTCATGGAAGCAAATGTATTCCACAAATGTATTTGGTGCCTTTGGTGTCTAGGTGCAGAACCAGAGGTTGAGAGAGTCCATTTGCCTCCTTGACAAGGTCTGGACTCAATGAACCATAGGGTTACCCTTCCAGCTCTTAAATTCTATTCTGTACAGACAAACTCCTTAAGTAACCCTATAACCTCCTCAGTTGCCCTGGCCTCAAAGACATCCCATCCTTAAAAAAAAGAAGAAAAACCAACCCCCTTCCTGTGGTTAAGTGTAACAAAAATAACAAATATTTACCATCTTCTACATTGTAGGCACAAAGCGAGAGGCAGGAAACAAAGGGTTGTAAGCATTATTCTCCTATCCCTCCTCTCACGCTTCTCCCGACTTCTGTTTCTTGATTACAAGTCCAAAGAACGGTACAATACAGCCTCCCCTGATTACTGGACTGTATGAAGGCCAACAAGTTAATGCCAACTTGTTGGACAAGATGGAGGCTGCTTTTGGCACTGGCAGGGGTGAGTGTTGGAGCAGTTGGGTGTGAATGTACCTAAGTTAGCTGGAGTGACCCTA
Source organism: Phrynocephalus guinanensis (assembly GCA_037367245.1). Taxonomy (NCBI): domain Eukaryota; kingdom Metazoa; phylum Chordata; class Lepidosauria; order Squamata; family Agamidae; genus Phrynocephalus; species Phrynocephalus guinanensis. The sequence continues at coordinate 102,263,025 of CM074734.1, read as the reverse complement.
CCTCTTAGCGCATAACTTATCTTAGATCTGGCCCTTTCAACATTAAATTTTGGCTAGGACTAGGTCTGCCATTTGTCAGCATCAGCAGACTCCCCTGTTACACCTGTATCTGGAAGGCAGGTCCCTGGTAAATGTTGGGCCAGGCACTGGTAGTGTCAAGGATTGACTATTGCAATGCTCTCTACAGAGGGCTTCCCTTGAAGATGATTCTGAAACTTTAGTAGGTACAGAATGTGGTGGCCATGTTGATTTCTGGTGTGAGGAAGTTCAACCACCTCTCCCTCCCTCCCTCCCTCCTTCCCTCTCTCTCTGTCTCTCTCTCTAGTCCTGGCTGACCTGCATTGGTTGCCTGTTTCTTTCCAAACTGGGTTCAAGTGAAGCGTTATAAAAATGCCAGAAATAAATAATATATGAAAATACGAAATTCAGGGAGATCTGGCCTTTACTTCTAGTGGTCCACAAAATTTAGCTGGATCTTAGTATAGTATATGTATCCTTTTAAGAGTGATTCATGTCCTGTGAAAGGCTAAATAGTCTACCTTTTATCCAACACAAATTCATTAATCCCCTTCCTTTATTAATCGTTATTTTTAACTCTGAGTTATTTAACAGGGAACATTCTCACAAAATCTATCTTACATTAGGATTAACAACCTGTGTTTGAATGCTTTTAGAAATGCTGGTAAGCAGAAATGGGCACGAATCGAAAAAATGGTGTTTCATTTCATTTCGTTTCATTTCATTTTTTTGCAAATTTTGTGAAAAAATCATTTTGTTGTTTTGTTAGTTCGTTATTCATTTTTACCCGCTGTTTTCCCAGCGCCCACTGTGCGGCCCCTGGGGCCCGGTCAGAGCGGCGTGGGAGGAATAAAGAGGGAGAGCGGCGTTGAAGCCATGCTGCTCTGGCTGCCTAAGCGTGGCCTCCTTCTTATCACCCCTCCTGATTGGCCCTGTGATAACGGGCCGTGGGAGGGAGGTGCAAGGGGGGCGGCTTTGAAGCCGTGCTGCTCTGGCCGCCTAAGTGCGGCCTCCTTATCTCCCCTCCTGATCAGCCCTGCGATAACAGGCCACTGGAGGGAGGCGCAAGGGGGCAGTGGCTTTGAAGCCACACTTCTCTGGCCGCCTAAGTGCTATCTCCTTATCTCCCCTCCCGATCGGCCCCGAGATAACGGGCCACAGGAGGGAGGTGCAAGGGGTGGCAGCTTTGAAGCCGTGCTGCTCTGGCCGCCTAAGAGCAGCCACCTTATCTCCCCTCCTGATTGGCCCCGCGATAACGGGTCATGGGAGGGAGGTGCAAGGGGGCGTCGCTCTGGCCGCCTAAACACAGCCTGCTTCTTATCTCTCCTCCCGGGGCTGGGCTGGGGCTCAAGCCCACCACATCCCTTGATGGCACCGACGAGGTGCGTGCTCCCTCCGTGCAGCTTGGCACGAAAGGACCTCCGGACCAGTACTAGGTAGGAGACATCTCCACCCCCCGTTAATGAAACAAACCTAACCAAACCAATTTTTCTCGGTTCAGTTCGGTTTGTGTTAAATTTGCCCCTAGGGTCGTTATTCGTTTTGTTACGTAATGAAGCAAATAACGAATAACGAAACAAGAAAATCATTTCGTGCCCATCTCTACTGGTAAGGTGTGGTCCATGGAGGTTCCTCCGACCGCGGAGCCTGTTTGCCCGCCTTGTGTGAGATAACACAAGACTGGGTGCTAGGCACATGGGCAGGCAGAGGGAGGGGCCCCGCTATAAAGCAGGGAGCCAAACGGGCCTAGGTCTCTTTCGCCGGGACCGTTCCCCACCCACCCATCCACCACAGTTATCAGTACTAGTGTGAGTCTGACTGGTCGCCTTAGGGGGCCAGATAGGAATTTTTGACGCACTCCCAGAATTGGGAATGGGAATTTTTTGCCTATCCCACATTAGTACTCGGGAGTGTGGCTCAGTTAGCAGCCTAGTAACAATGTCAAATTGGCAGTAGTGCAGATACGCTTGAACACACGGTGAGTCAATTCTAATATTCTCTTTGGGCTGACTTTGAATGTCCAAACGCTGCAGATTGTGAGATTACAGTGCGGGGGAAGGATGTGCTTGAAGGCCTCCCTGGGACATGGGTCACTAGTAATGGGGCCCGTGGACCTGGGGAGGGTTAATGGAATTTACTGTCCCTGGTTGTGCTGTCTGGTGGACAGGACACCCAGGGGGTTGTGACTCGCCCTAAAGATGGCTAGTCAGAGGGGTTCCGGGAGACCCCGGGGTTGCGACTTTGGATCCATACTGCTGCAGGCCCCTCTTGGAGTTATGGTTGACATGTTTGGTTAAGTAAAGTTAATAAAGAGTGGCCCATGTTTACACCCAACAATTGTGTCTTGCATACTTATTTTGCCGTGGGGGGGGGCAAAGGCGATCTAACAATTTACAATTTAAATCAACCTGATACTACAAGCATAATAGTAAAATATAATGAGGGAGAGAGGTATTTTATTCATATTGTATGATCTGAAACACTTTGCATGAATCAAACCCCATCTTGAGACTCCTTGACACTCCATGACACCACATGTCAGTTATCTGTCCCTATCCTACCCCCAGTCTGCCTGCCATGAGATCTGCTTCTTTACATGTGCTCTAAGCAGAAGCCTAGTTGGAACCGGTATGGCCTAGAGATGCCAAAGAAATGGCAAGATGTGTGCTTTGCAAAATACCACAGAGGTGGTTTTCTACTTTTGCTTTTGCTTTTATTACCTTTGTGCCCTTGGACAATGCAGGACCCCAGCATAAACAAACATCTGGAACTCTTGGCTTGTCATGAAGGTGCCATGTCTCACGGTTTGTCACTTTACTTTGGAACAGAAAATCATAATCCCCTGGTTGTTTCCTGTGTTTACCTCATGCTTTTAGCTGGAGACAGAGGTGTGCTACTTGCCTGATTATCGAATTTCACTCCTAAGAATTACAATGCAGTTGGTTTTTTTAAAAAAAGTATTTCCTTTCTTTTCTTTTTTAGTGGTCAGAGCATTAACCTGGACTGCCAAATTGTCACTTAACGCTGTCCTAAAACACTGATCTATGTGTTCAGAGAAGGTCAGCTGAGCCAAAGGAGATTTTATTTCCTTCGATCTAACATGCCATTTTGTTTCCTTTTCCCCCTAGCCTGTAAAGCCTGCTGGGGCTGGCACGCAGGTGCATTTCAATCCTGAAGCTGGGAACCAGTTGTTTGAAGCAGGACGTAGAGGGTGGTGGTGGTGCAGAGTAAGCTTTCCTTTCTTTGCTTGACAGCAAAAGAAATGCTGCTCTGGTTTTAAAAGCTTACAAATTGCTCCAGGCACAGAAGTGGGGCAGGGGGTAGATGGGAGGAATATGTTAGGACCTGGGCCAATAAAAATGTTGATTTTTCCTGCAACGCAGAACTGTAGTGAGGATTTATGGCTCCCAGATCTGAGTCAAGTGTGAGTCAGTTTCTCCTCCCTGCCCCCCAGGTTGGGCATGGTGCAGCACTAATGCTTTCCCCGTGCCTTCATAGGATGGCCATGGAGCTGACTTTTTTATAAGGGACAGCTCTTCACCTGAGGGATTAAGATTTTCAAAGGACAGCTCTCTGTTTAAAGGCATCGTCTTTTTATGGATCGATCTGTTATTTATTATTGCACTTATTGACTGCACCAACTTTCCCACAGGAACTCTGGACAGTTCACAAGACAATAGAACATAAAAAGGTAAAAGTAAAGGTTCCCCCCGCACATGCGTGCTAGCGTCCGACTCTAGGAGCGGTGCTCATCTCTGTATTCAAGCCAAAGAGCCAGTGTTCTGCAAGTCCATGACCACATGACCAGCATGGCTGGAAGTAAACACTGTTTTACCTTCCCACTTTTTATGGCAGTACCTATTTATCTACTTGCATTTACATGCTTTTGAACTGCTAGGTTGGCAGGAGCTGGGGTTATCAGCGGGAGCTCGCTCCGCTGCGTGACACCTGGGATTCGAACCACTGAGCTGCTGACTTTGCAGTCAACAGTTTTTGGAGCCTTAGTCTGCTGAGCCAACACAGTAAAACACAGTATAACAGATTAAAAACAACAAACATAAATAATCCTCAAATAATCCCAGAAAGAGGGACAGTGGGGTAACAAAACAAAAACAAAACATCACAAAACAAGTTCAAGTCACCAAGTACAAAAATCCCCAAGAACTGAGGAAACAGACCTTTAAATTGCCCATTACGGTAATTGCACCTGGATAGAAGACCGAGCAGACACACACACATATTAGTCACTAAAGTCTTCCTCCCTATCATTGCAAGCAACATGACAGCAATTACTTCCAAATCTGCATTCATACATGTGTATTAACTTACAAAATCTATGGCCCCATTAGTGTCTTATTTCTGGGGAATGCACAACAGGCTGCTCTCTTCATGTTCTTATACCTTAGCAGCATCCTTCATTTCAACCAGTTAAACAAAACTTGACTGGACTAACACTCCCTTGTTGCAGAATTTGAATTTGTGGTAATATTCAGTTTTTGCTGAAAAATACAGAGATCCATGGAACAGAATAGCTAAAAGTTCCCCAAACTCCACCCCTTTCTCATTTATTGGTACTCACTCTGAGATATGTGTGGGAGAAAGAATAAGAAACATTTATTTATTTACAGTTGCTTGAAATTGCAGAATGAACAGATAAAAAGCAAACAAACTGCTGCTTCCAACCAAGGAAAAAAGTGGGAAAAGAAAGAGTGAACAAAAAGGCAGCAGTGTTTTTCAAATCAAAGGCTGGAAGGAGCAATTGGTTAGTGCTGGACAGACAATCACTGCAACTTCTTCCCAGACACACAAACTACAGAAAGCATGCAATGTTGCAAACAAAGATCCCAACACCATCTCTCAAGGTAACTGATTCCACTGTGGTACTGTTTTAACAGTTAGGAGGGGTTTTTCCCTGATACTCATTCAAAAGCTGACTTCTTGTAACTTGAATAGATTATTAGGCTCTCTGCATTCAGTGATGAAGAGCAGATCCTGCCTGCCCCTCTTCAGTATGATTATCTTTCAAGTCTTTAGAACCTCCCCTCAGTCTTCTCTCCTCAAGGCCCAACATGCCTACTTCTTTCAGTCTTTCCCCTCATCATGCTTGTTGCCCTCCTCTGAGCTTCTTTCAGCTTGTCAGCATCATCCTTAAAAAGTGACGTCCAAAACTGGACACAGTACGCATGGTGAGACTTAACTGGTGCCAAACACAGAGGGCATTGTACTTCATGGGATTTGGGGGATATATTTCTGTAGGTGCAACCTTAAAATAGCATGCCACTTTTCTGCAGTTAAATCACAAAGATGGCTCATATTCAACCCTGTGATTTCAAGACCCCCTTTCACATGTGGTATTACCAAGCCAAGTGTCTCCTATCATGTAGCTGTGTTTTAGTTCCTTTTCCCCTCAGTGTAGAATTTTACACCTATTGCACCTATTTTACATTTATTTTGCACTTATTACACCTATTTCACTCTGTTTTCAGCCCACTGCTCAAGCACATCAAGATCTTTTCAAATTCTGTTTTTGTCTTCTTCGATATTAGTCATTCCTCCCAATGTTGTGTCAACTGCAAATTTGATAATATTCTCTGCACTGCCTCATCAAAATCATTAGTTAAAATGTTGAAGAGCACCAAGCCCAGCACTGGGCCTTGTGGCATCCCACTTGTCATCTCCTCCCAGTCTGAAAATGAGCCATTGACAGATACTTTTTGAGTACAATTCTGTAACCAAGGACGTATCCACCTGAGACTTGTTCTATCCAGCCCACACCTAGTTAGCTTGCTTATCAGAATATTATAGGGCGCTTTATCAAAAGATTTGCTGAGGTCAAGGTATCATATATCTATAGCATTCCCACTATCTATCAGGGAAGTTACCCAATCAAAAAGTGAGATAAGATTAGTCTGGCAAGATTTGCATCTGACAAATCTATGTTGGCTTCTAATTGTTTTCAAAGCACTTGCAGAGTGACTGCTTTATAATCTGCTCCAGAATTTCCCCTAGGATTGATGTCAGGCTGACTGGTTATAATTCCTTGATTCCTCCTTTTTGAACTGACGTGTTAGCCCTCGTCCAATCAACTGACACTTCACCCGTCCTCTATGATTTTAAGGAAATAAAAGAGTGGTTCTGAAAGTTCTTCAGCCAGTTCCTTCAGTATTATTGGATACAGTTCATCTGGCCTTGGAGATTTGACCTGGATCCATCAAAGTTATAACATTTGTTCATCAATCTCAAGCTGCTGTCCTAGCCCCTTGCATTTGTACTTAACATTTGCCTGGTCTTTTTCCTGCCTGTGGAATTTGAGGCAGGCCCATGCCTCCTCCTCCAGTTTTGACTACCTGCCTTCATTGTATTTGTAGTTGTTTCTCTTCCTCTCTTTCTGACCTCTGACCAAGAAACAAGCATAGGTGGTCTTTTCCAGGTAGTGGAGACTACATTTTTCTTTTCCTGTAAGTACAAATGGTAACTGTAGGTAATGATACCTTTTCCTACTTTAAATGCTTCTAGAATGATTTTATCATACAAAATGATTTTCATATGCAAAATAAACCAAAATGGCAGAAGAGGAGCTCTTAAGACTGAACTGATCTCTCCCTGTCTCTGGGTTGTTGTTTTTACCTTATACTCTGCTAATTAAAAGGAACAACAAAAATTCTCCAATATCTTAGACTCCTTTTCTTGTCAAGTGGTGTGGTCTTACTTATCACTGCCATGGGTTTATTAAAACTGGCCTTCGTGAAATCTAGCATACCAATGTGCTATAATCCACTTTTGTTTCCTTTGAAATCTATAATTCCAGTATAACATCATCATCACATTCCCCTGACTTCTCTTTACTGTCACTTCATCCACTGAGTCATCTTTATAGTTAGAATCAAGTCCAGGATATCTATCCCTCTAGTTTCTTTCTCCTTCATCTGTCTTCACTTCTGAGCTAGCACCTCCTGTTCCAATTCACCTTAAAGCACTCCTGTTTAAGTTCTTCATGCTGTGGTCAAACACACTCTTTTCAGTCTATGTTAGGTGCAACAAGCCACCACTTGCTAGAAGTCCACCTTTCAGGAAGGGAAGTCTGTGGTCTCAAAATTCAAATCCCCCATTTCAGTATCACATTCGCAGCCACTTATCCACCTGACTACTTTCTTTACCCTTTATATTCCTCTTCTGAGTACAGGAAGGATGGATGAGAAGCCTGTCTAGCCTCCAAAATCCTCGTGTTTTCTTGCCACCACTTCAAAGTCTGATTTGATTTCTTAGTAGTTTCTCTTGGCTGTGTCATTTGTTCCCACATAGATGAGAACAAAGGGATGTGCGTTGACCAGTCCTCCAGGGAGATAGCATACCTGGTGGCTGCATGGAGAAGAAAGATAGTGGAGGAAGCACCACGGAAATATTTCCCCATCATATTTCATTTTCAACCCTACTACAACCACTTTGCTATTCTTTTTTTGTAGGGTGTGATTCAGTCACTCTACTAGGCTGAGTTTAACTTTCCCATGTTTTCCTGTATGTCTTCCTCTGCATGCTGTCTGCCAGACTCCAAGAATCTGAAGAGTTCTGCTGGTGGAGAGTGCCTTTTCTTTTCCTCTCTGACATTTTTTTTCTCTGTGATTGTTTCCCCTTGTGTTTCCTCTACTATGTTTGTTCTGTTCTTCTCTTCTGTTTTTTCTTGTTCTTCTACCTCCATTGCCTCTCTTGGCTGCTGCTGCTGCTGCTCAACAGCTCCATCTATGTGCCCTTCCTCTTCTCATGCAGCCTTAAAGAGTGACTACTTGCTGCTCCAGGACTTTCACTTGTCCTTTCAACAGTACTACCAATTTGCATTTGCTGCCTATGTGCTCTACATGTGAAGACGAACCTTGCACACCTTTCGCAGGGCACTGCACAAAAGCATCCCTTCCCTCCATGAGCCCTGCAACCTTTTTACTTTCTTCCGTTGGTCTATAGGGCTACTCTTTCCATTGTTTTTTCTGCCTTGAAGGATGCTGAGAAAGCCTGTTAATATATATATCCGTGGTAATTCTTCCGTGATGCCCTTTCCTTACAGTACTACGTACTTCCCCATCCAACTCCTGGTCTCTCACACCCTGAGGTTCATTTCCGTTCTGTACCTCTGCTGGGTTCTGTTAGAAGTAGCCAGCCGACAGAATATGTTACAAACAATATACATGTTTGTTACAAACACATTCGAAAACAACATTTCTGCCAGCCTGGCAGGAAAATGAGACTACCCACATCTCCCTACTCCCGCTTTTTCTCCTGAGCTATGTTTGGAATGCAGCAGCAATAACAAGGAAAACTCCCACTTCTTTATCGCCAAACTAATTACTGGGAAGTGTTTCTTTCCCTATGCCAACTCACTGGGCTTTTGTTGTGTCTAGGATTCTACCTCCATTGTCCTATCATGCATGACGACACATCTCAAGCATTTTAGATCTAGAGCAGATGCAAATGTTGCTCTTTATTCCGTGCCCTCCGCCATGCACCTGTTGGCTGAAAAACCAGTCCCTGCAAATTACACTCCCTTTTGGAAATGCAGCTCATACAGGCTCTAGTTTCATTAGGAGAGGAATGGATTAGAACTCATTGTCTTCCCCCTGACCCTGAATGCCCAGTTTCTGAATATCTTACTGCTGGATTGGCCTGGCCCCTTGCCAGCACTCACTGGCAATTAGCCTCGTTTGCCTGCTGCGCTTATATGATGCCCAAACAGAATAACTGGCCTTGCTAAGAAATACTCTTACCATTTTCCCTCACAGTAACATCCAAGAATGAACACATGATGCCAGCAAGCATAAAAAAGAGAATCAGAACTAAGGAGCAGAGGTTGTTGGAGGATCAGGAAGAGCCATGTACCACTGAAGCACAGACCATAATCGTACTCACAGTGGAAGGGAGGATAGGGTGCACTCGAGATTTGTACTTGAGCCACTGAGCTTGGGGTGACTAAGGCCACGGTCTCACTAAAGTTTTCTGTGCATCTTAATTTATTTTTCGGGTGGTCACATGGTGTTTGATGTGCAGTAGTGTCCTCTCGATAGGGTAGTATTTTACTGCTCTGTGCCCATCTCTACTTGCTTACTGCCCATCTTTTCCCTTTTTTCTGGGTCGATTTTCTAAGTCTCCATTGCAGGAAGTGGCAGGAAAAGGGATACAAAGCTAATTACTTGTGTATTTTCTGGGGTCGCACCTTGCCAGAGTAGCAAAGAACTGCACATCTCTAAGGGAAGTTTTTTAAACCAACCCCTAGCAGTGGTTTAAAAAACTTTGGTGAAAGTGCGCTTCCAGGCGTGTGGCGGTCAAGGCACCAAATTACTTCCCTTCACGGTTAGAATGCAATCTTTTACTGTGCAGTTCGCCGCAGCAAAAATGCACAGAAAATGCTGGTGAGATCATGGCCTTAGTAATTATTCTGTTGCTGCTGTTTGTGCAAAGGGTGTGTTTTCTATTTTATCATGATTTAGTTGAGAAACTTAAAAATGATTTTTTTAAAAAGCAGCTTGCTTTCAGGGAAGAAAGTCCTCTATATAACTTCACACAGGGATAACAAGCATTCTTGAGTCCTTGAGTGATGTCCAGGTGCTGTAAGAAAGCCTCCACATCATGATGTCTTTTGTTTTTATGTCTTCCTCCCCCTGCTACATAGTAGTAGCATTACTCTGTGGACAGTGGTGATCTGATTTCCCATTGAGTTCAACTACGGTGAAGGCAGAACAAAGGATGCCTTGGGTTATATCTCCTTTTCCTTTCTGTATAACTGGTCATCAGGAGAGGCGCCAGGGATCATTGTGAAGGGTGAGATCCAATAAGGCTTTTCTGAAGGCAATCCACCTTTCTTCGACAGCTTTTGCCAAATGTACAATTGAGCTTTTAATTTTCTTCTACTTGAAGCATTCCCTCATCCCTGTGAGGATCTAGGGAGGGCTCACCTTGAGTGAGTAAGCAGGATTTGAAACAACCAGAGCAAATGCACCAGGGCCTAGCAGAGATTTCTCTCTCTCAGGGACCACAAACCAAAGGCACATTCTTGCCGCTTAGCCAACGCAATCATTCCTTCACCACCACCACCACCACCACCACCACCACCCATGGACAAAGCACTGCAAGGTATTAAAGGGCGTTTATACACGACCCCTAAGCTGCGCTGCAAATGGCTCCCAGCTCCGGAGCTTAGAAATGTTTCCCCACCAGCTCCGGAGTTTGGAGACAATTAAGTGCGACCCCGCCCACTTTAGCACGACCCAGCGCACTTTCCTTGTACCTTCTCTTTGGAGGTGATAAAAAATTAGATGCGGATAAGAGTGCCCGGCTCTCCTGGCTTGTCTGTTGTTTTTTTGTCTCCCGCCCCTTTAAGAGCTCCTTGAGATGGAAGCAGGAAGTAATGGGGCTCGTGGCAAGTTCAACCGCAGGGGCAGGTTAGTAAAGGCTTCTTTTGTCCTTTTTTTTGCCTCCCCCCATGCCAACAGGAGCAGGAAGTGCTGAGGGGTGGGGACGCAGGAACAAAATGAACCCCCAAGATCTCTGGTCCGAATTTAAGGGACCAGCGGATCTTAGGGGGTCGTGTGAAAAGGCCCAAAGATGCATGTTTCTTAACCATCCCGAGTTTTGGGGACTGGCAATCAGTGAGGGAAAAGTACTGTAAGGATATTTTAACCCCCATTACTTTTCTGGAAGCAAGCACAGGCCATCTTTGCTAGGGCCAATGACTACCTCCTATTTTTGTTTCCTACCCTCTGTAGCCCTCTGGAAGATTCTAAGCAGATCCGTTTATTCACAAATAACAGTGATAAAATTGTCATTGGGCTGCACTGTACAAGCAATTCCCCACCACCACCACTATTTTTTTCTACAGGGCTAGCTGCATCTTGTATGCAAATCTGTTTGATGCTAGTGACTGTAAGCAAATTACGTTTAGGAAGACACTATTTGGAAGCAATAAACATGTTCAAAGCAAAGTGTTCTGCTTATATACTACCTCATAGTGCTTCAAGCACTCTCTGGATGGTTTACAATTTAACTATGCAGGCTACATATTGCCCCCTGCAAGCTGGGTCCTCATTTTACTGACCATGGAAGGATAGAAGGCTGAGTCAACATGAGCCTGCTACCTGGAACTGAACCCCAGGTCTTGAGCACAGTTTTAGCTGCAGTACAGCTGTTTAACCACTGTGTCAATAAAACAAGTAGGGATCATGGAATGCTCTCCTCCCCCAGCTCCATACTGATTTGGCTGTGAACAAGGTTTGGCACTGACGTCCTATTTCATGACTAAAGCAGGAACAAAGGGCCTTTTTACACGACCCCTAAGATCCGCTGGCGCCACTTAAATTCGGACCAGAGATCTTAGGGGTTCCTGCTCTTCCTCTGTCCCCACCCCCCTCCGCACTTCCTGGTTGCTGGCTGCCTGAGCAAGGGAGAAAAAAGAAAGAAAAGAATGCCTTCTTACCTCCGTTTTGTTCCCAGCAGCATTCAGATATCTTAAAGGGGCGGGGCACAAAAAAAGAACAAACAGAAGCCAGGAGAGCCCCGCACTCACTATCCTTACACCGGATCAAATATTTGTCACCTCCAAAAAGCAGGTACAAGAAAACTGCTGTTTGGTCGTGCTAAAGTGGGCGGGGTCACACTTAATTGTCTGCAAAGTCCGGAGCTGGTGGGTAAACATTTTTAAGGTCTGGACCTTGCAGCCATTTGCGTCGGAGCTTAGGGGTCGTGTATAAACGCCCTAAATCTGATTCAGATCTAATGCAAGATGTTGTTGTTATGGTGGTGGTTAAAACGCCTAAGGGGACTTTAAAGTGTTCAGTTAGAATCCAACAGAAGCCATGTTGGGACCGGTGCATTGGCTGCAACTCTGTCTTTGCAATCTGGTTTTACCTACTTCAGATCTGTACCAGGTTTTGCAGCAAAGCAGATTCTGCTCTGCAAAGAACTTTCCTACCTTTAAAATACTCTGCTGGTACATATATGCAAAAACCCCTTTCTGGTTGTTCTTTACATGATGCTTCCAAAAAGGTATGTTTAATCGTGACCTCGCTGTCAGATGGGCAGTATAGAAATCCAATAAATAAATTTAAAAAAATAAAAATTAATTTCAAAATTATTTAGTTCTTAATGATCAACAGGCTTTTTGTCTTTCTTTTTTTCAATCATCACTGTGATTCAGATAAAGCATCTTGTAAAGCCTTACAGTTATTTATGGATTTTGCATCTACAAAACCCAACTACAAAGTGTTCTACTCTGGGAATTACAAATTCAGAAGAAACGGAGTGGCCCTAATATTGAGGCAAGATGTCGCATGGGCAGATTGGGGCCATAACGTATAGTTTGACGAATAATTTCAAACTCCCTGGAAAACCTATCAGCACAGCCACCATTCAAGTCGCCAGCTGCTAATGCTGAAGAAGATGAAACTGAAAGCCTTTACACAAATGCCCAAGATGAAATTAATCACACACCCAAACAAGAGGTGCTTATAATCATAGGTGACTAGAAGGCAAAAATAGCAAAAGCAAGTGTTGTTGGAAAATTTGGCCTAGGGGATAGACTTGAAGCAGGAGGCGGACTCATGGAGTTTTCTGAGACCACCAATATGTTTGTTGACAATGCATGCATGCTTCAAACAATCAAGCAGAAAGCTGAAATAGAATCTTTATATACAGTACTTTCAATCATCGATTCAAATGGAGACTTTAGCCAAGAAATCCAAAGAAGGTGGACCGTAGTAAGGGCAGCAATCAAGGAACTAGAATGAATGTTCTAGGAAAAGAGAAAGACAAAATATGAAATGGCTCCACACCCTAAAAGAGACCCAGGCTTGAGCCTGCAAAGGCTGAGAAGGGCTGGATGGTGCCCATTCATAGGGTCGCCATGAGTCAGAGGCAAGCTGACAGCCCATCACAACAACAACCCAACCTCCCACTCAGTTATCCCTCTTCTTACCTACAGGTTAGATTTTGCTATTATTCTCTCTCTCCATGTTCTCTGTAACCCTTGCAAAAGAATCCTGGTGCAGATACAGCACTAAGTGCTTTGTTCCCCTTTGGGGACTTCTCTTCAGTTCCCTGTTGCACCCTGGGGGACCACTGAGGTTTCTTCTCATGCAAGGGTTCCATCTCCTCTCCTCCAACCCACTGAGTATGAATGACGACCGATTTGACTGTAATCAACATTTTAACCTAGTGTGATGCTGCATTTCATTCTCCTGTGTGACTTGTATTTGGCTTTGCATTTTTCTGTTTCAAATGTACAGTACCAAATATACCTGTGCCTCATCCAAAAGCAATTGGCAGATTTGTGGTGAGGCAGGGGCAGGGCAGCAACAAGCTAGAATTTTGTCTGCAAAGGAAAAAAAAGACTGCAAAAATGACATTTTCTTAGTTCGGCCTAATGAGGATGCTAAGCTCCATTTTGCTTTGTTGTCTGGATGTATGAGTCATTGGCAGAACATCTGGCCAAAATTGCGAATTATCTCCTTTCTCTCCAGGTGTAGATACTGTCTTTGCCTGATGAAGAGCTCTGGAGCACTCAAAAGCTCATCTTACTTATAACATTTTAAAGCTCCATTAAGGGCTTCACCCAGCCTTGAACCTGGCTTCTCCAAATGGATCACACCACCATGTCTTGTACTTGGAAGTTGGAAGAACCACGCTGGAAGGGAGCCATATGTTTCTGTTCATAATAATGGTCAAAGCAAACTGCATCATGTCTATTGTACAGGGTAGTTTTCTACAGGCAAATCAGAGAGAGTGAGATTCTTATGCAGATCCTATCCCTCAGGTACCATTTTTAATCTCACCCTAAGTCTCTAGCCCTCTGAATTACAGACTTTAAGGGAAAAACATGATGGCAGTGTTTTCTCCTGTTGGTAAGTAAAACTAAACATCATGAGTGCTCAAGTGAATGATTGTAAGAATAACTTTTTTGTTACTTATTTCAACATATTTGGATATTTCTGATTTAGAAGCCACATGGCTGTGGAAGTTCACTGGAGTTAAGCACACTTCCAGATTTTTAAACTTCTGCTCTGCTTCCCTGTTTATATAGTACTTGAAAAAAATTAGGTAAACAACTGCTGTTGACTTCTACAGAAGCAAAAAACTCCCGCTGATTTGAATGTGATGGTTTCTCTATGGGCGTTTATACACGACCCCTAAGCTCCGCTGAAAATGGCTGCAAGCTCCGGAGCTTAAAAATGTTTCCCCACAAGCTCCAGAGTTTGCAGACAATTAAGTGCGACCCCGCCCACCTAAGCGCGACCCAGCACACTTTTCTTGTACCTGCTCGAGGAGGGTGAAAATCGCCAGGTCCGGATTTAATCTGGTCAGTGCGGGGCTCTCCTGGCTTCTGTTGTTTTTTTTTTGCCTCCCGCCCCTTTAAGAGAAGGGGCGGGAGGGAAAAAAAAGCAAACAAAGAGAAGGAATCAGCACAACGGAGCTCCGGCAGCTTCTCCGAGGTGAGTCTGCATTTCCCCCCCACTTTCTTCCTCCCTCCCCTCAGCAGACAGGTGCGGAGTGGTGGGGAGGAAGGAAGAGCAACGAACCCCTAAGATCTCTGGTCCGAATTTAAGTGGCCAGCGGATCTTAGGGGTCGTGTGAAAAGGCTCTATGTCAAAATCAAAGGGTACCACTCAGAGCTCCTGAACTGCAATTTGTAGAAGCTACTGAAAAATATGGGAGGGAACATCCATGTACTTAGGAGCATTCCTGCCTTGACAAAACTTTCCATCTGAATAATTATCACCACTGGCTCTGAACTCTGACCCTATGCTTCAGAAAGTCCTGTCCTTACCTTGTATTAGAAACTGGCATCATCTGACAAAATTGAAAGGCAGCGCATTCAATATAAAAAAGAAAAAAGAAAGGACCTCTTCACACACACATGGAAGTCTCAGCCACAAAATATAGGTCAGCCACTTTTTGTACTTGGAGGAGAAATAGCAGTGCTGGAAGCGACACATGCAATTTCATGGCAGATAGGTCTGTCATTGGCATTAGTCACAACAGCTATACAAAGCTACTCAGGTTCAAGATATTGTGCTGCTGGCTAGCATTTTGTTGGAGCAAACAGAAAGGATTGCCTTCATGCCTGTGTGGGTTTTTTTTGAGGGGGGGAAATCCTGGAAGCATCTTATTGGCTACTGTGGAAAACAGGATGCTGGCCTAGGTACACCTTGAGATGAAAAACTCTCTGCTTTATCGTATGCATTGCCTTCACACTTGAATCAATATGAAATCAAGTAATATCCACAACATTCCAGGCAACTTTATAGTGAGAAAGTCTCTCTCTCTCTCTCTCTCTCTCTCTCTCTCTCTCTCTCTCTCTCTCTCTCTCTCTGTGTGTGTGTGTGTGTGTGTGTGTGTGTGTGTGTGTGTGTGAGAGAGAGAGAGAGAGAGAGAGAGAGAGAGAGAGAGAGAGAGAGAGTCGTGGTGCAGTGGTTAAATGCCTGTAGTGCAGCTAAAACTATGCTCACGACCAGGGGTTCAATCCCAGGCAGAAGGCTCATGGTCGACTTGGCCTTCCATCCTTCCGACATCAGTAAAATGAGTACCCAACTTGCTGGGGGTGGGGGTGGGGGTAGGCAATGTATAGCCTGCAGAATTAAAGCTGTAAATCCCCCCCCAGAGAGTACTTGAAGTGCTATGGATCAGTATATAAGCAGAACACTTTGCGCTCTCTCTCTCTCTCTCTCTCTCTCGCTCTCTCTCTCTCTCTCTCTCTCTGTGTGTGTGTGTGTGTGAGTGAGAGAGAGAGAGAGAGAGAGAGAGAGATGGGGGCAGTTCTTTGTCCCAAACAGTAGTAATTTCTAGGTCATTGGTTCATCCTGGGAGTAATTTTTACCCAAATTGGCTTTAACCACAATATCTGTTGAATACATCTAAGCCTCTTTCAAGTTTAAGTGTGTGACTACTGGTTCAGGAGCTGGTTAATTTTTTTATTTTTTTTTTTTGTTTTTTTAAGAACTGAAATAACATTGCATGGCTTTTGTGTTGGTCTTTGCATCCTAATGAAAATTACACCTCCCATGCCTTGCTACTATATTGTAAGTAGACAGGGAGGTCAAGTGTTTCACAGGCTTCCATGGTGAAGGCTTCTCTCAGGCCAGGGAGAGCTGTGTGAGAAAGTTTTTGTGTAGTTGTGTAACCTGTCCCCATCGCCTTATGTTTTTTTAATTATTTTTTAATTTTTAAAGTAATTTAGAACTGGCATAATGGTACAGCTATGCAGCAATAAAATAGAAATATAGAGATGGGCACGACTCAAAAAATAATTTTTCATTTTTCGTTTTTCGTTTGGGGGTCTGTTTCGGTTCGTTTTTGTTTTTCGGGGGTATTTTGCACATTTTTTCGTTTTTGTTTTCGTTACAAAACGAAATGAAAAAACAAAAACGAAAACGAAAAATTTTCATTTCGTTAGCATTCTTTCAATGCAATGTGTCTGCCGTAACGAAAACGAAAAACACGGCAAAATTTTTCGTTTCATTTCCGTTGTCGTTTTGCTTCTGAAAAATTTTTCGTTTTCGTTTTCGTTGCGAAACAAAACGAAAAAACAAAAACAAAAACGAAAATTTCGCTGAGTCGTGCCCATCTCTAAATAGAAATGGTTAGGAGGGAAAGGAGGTCTCTTAGATACCTTGCAGTCCTAAACCGTTTGCACTTTGCATACTTTTTGGCAAATGCCACAGAGCCCCCACAGACTTTCACTCCAACAGGCTTTCACATGTTCCAAAAGAAGTAAACAAAAAGTGTCACCAGAATTGGTTTTTTTTAAAGAAGTGTCTTGTGTTAAAAAAAAACCTCACTTTCCTACCAAAAATTTGCACACAGCTGAATGTCATACAGTGATCCCCCTTCTCATTTGCAGTTCATATACTGCGGTCCCGCTATACTGTGAATTTGCAGGACCGCAGTATATTAAAAAAGGCCTCCTGGGGTAAGAGCGGAAAGGCCTCTTTCAGGCCTCCCTTACTTACCTCAGGACTGGCACTGCCCCAAACGGGCCTGCGAGGGCCTTCCCAAGCCTTCTGGAGGCCCCCAAGAGCCCCAGAACTGCATCCGCATATTGCGGATATTCAATTATCGTGGGTCGGGTTGGGTCCCTAACCCCCACAATAGGCGGGGGGGTCACTGTATTCCAAAATTGATTTCAAGCATGCTAAACCTGATCCAACACTAGGGGAATTACGATGTGTAGCCAGACACTTAAGTTAAAACTAGTTTGATGATGATGGATCTGGGCGACCTTTCCCAGAAAACAGGTTTTTAAAAAAGCCTGGCCCAGTTTCACTTCCCCTACAAATGTATGAGGCACCCATTGTCACAATACTGTACTTATAATGTTAATGGAAAGTGAGGAATACAGAGAGCCATTGCTCTTAGGGACGTGAGACTCCTGTACATCAGACCTGCTACAAAGGATGCCCATGCTGAGGCACTCATATTACAAAATATCTAAGAAAGAAGCAGCAGTAAACAAATCAAACCAGGCTTGTATTTGATTCCTCACTCTGTGATATAACTTACTGAGATTCTCAGAATCCCACAAATGCTTTCTTCCTATCCTTGCTTTGCATCAGGTTATGACAATTGTATTTTTAAAGCCTATGCACATTTTAACTAAATTTAAAACATATTTATCATTATATGTCCCCTAATTTGTGTCACTTTTTTCCTCTACTAAAATCATTTTGTATGTATATATTTTTCAATTCTACACACTGTTTTAGTCCTTCAATTTCAAAATACGTACACTGTTCTGTCTATACTTCTCAGAAACAACCCACAAGCTTGCAGTTTGCTAATTCTTCTTGTGGGGTGCACTTCTGTTTGAAATGAGTTTTGGGAGGGCAGAAAATGGAGTTTAGATTGGAAAATTCAATGAATATGTCCTCTCCTATCTCTAGAGCAGCATCATTCCAAGGGTAGAGAAGAGCAACATTAATGGCAAAGTTCGAGGGCTGCAATAGTCAAAATGATTTCTGAGTGTGGGTTGCATCACCAGGAAGAGCAGACTCACATATGGTGATAAATTGCTGTAATGTGAGTGGAAACATGTGGTTCTCTAGATCCTTGGAAAGTGGTCCTTTTACAAGGAGAAAGGCAGGGTAAAACTATTCAAAACAAAACAAAACAAATGGTGCTGGTCTTCAGCTACTTAATTCTTCAACAGTGCCTGTGAGGTCTAGGACTGAAGAGAACCTAATGCCAAAAACATCCTGGGCTGCAAGTGCCCCATCACTGCAACTTGTATAGTTCATATTCACTAACATGATTAGAATCCGTAAGAACTGCCATCGTCCTTTGAGAGAAGGATAGCTAGATAGATTATGACCAGAGTGTCAGCCAATTCCTATAGGGAAATGAAGATTGTAACCCGCCCTAAGGAAAGGAAATGGGCAAGCAGGGGCTAGAGCTACTGCCAGTGTAGTGTAGCGGACTAGGGCTCTGGAGACCTGCTTAGAACCTGCCTCCCCAAAAGGCTATTGAAGCCCCCTGCAGATGGTGTAGTAAACGACTCCTCAATATTTCCTTGAAAACATATCTTGAAAACATTGGAAGCAACTTGATGGTAGAAAACAGTACAGTGGTCCCTTGCCCGTTCGCGGTTCATATACTGCAGTCCCACAGTATCGTGGGACCCCAATATATGAAAAAGGACTCCTGCGGTAACGGGGTACTTACCCCATGACTGGTGCTGCTCCGAATGGGCCTGTGAGGGCCTTTCCGGGCCTTCTGGGGGCCCCAAAATGGCTTCCCTGTGATCCGGAAGTCACTTCTGGTTTACCGCAAGTCATTTCCACTTCGCAGAAAATCATTTCTGAGGCCTCTAAGGGCATTTCTAGGCTTGTCAGAGGCCTCAGAAATGATTTCCGGTGATCCGGAAGTCATTTCCAGTTTACCAGAAGTCACTTTTGGTTTGCAGAGAGGCCCTTTTGGGGCCTCCAGAAGACCCGGGAAGGCCCTTGCAGGCCTTTTCAGGGCAGCGCCAGGCTGGGGGTAAGTACAAGGGCCCCCAGCTAGGCCTCCAGGCCTGACCTGACCTGCATTCACATATCGAGGATTTTCAATTATTGCAGGTTGGGTTGGGTCCCTAACCCCCCGCAATAGGTGTGTGTGTGGGGGTCAATGTATAGACCAACAATCACGTGAAAATGTGACTCTCTCTCTCTCTCTCTCTCTCTCTCTCTCTCTCTCTCTCTCTCTCCCTCTCTCTCTCTCTCTGGTTCAGTTCTCATATGCCTGAAAATGCAGAAAATCAACCTTGTTTCAAGAAGAGATTTGTGCCAAGGAGCAGGAAGCACCTCAGCGTCGAGCAGAGGAGGAATGAAGAAAAGTGGCTCTGCACGATTTTTTGTCCTCGTGCCATTAGAGAACCATCCTGCAGCCAGAAGCGAACTCTTTTTTTCCACACAGCCAGCTTGGCAAAACCCTAACCTCCCCGCTGCTTGGTCACCTGCCTCGTGCGGGAATAACAGAGCACAGTGTGAGCTCTTTGGGAGCACTTACTGGGCCCTCCTCTGGAGGCCAATGAATTACAAACCACAGCCCAGAGCCTTGATGTGCCAGACATGGGCACAGAGGCTTGACAGATTGCAGCTCTTGGGAAGCGCTGGTTTCTCCTCAGAGGCAGAGCTGGCTCTGGGGAACGGCTGGCAGGTCAAGCGGCTTGTCTCTGCCCAACAGAGCAAAAC
Organism: Phrynocephalus guinanensis; assembly: GCA_037367245.1. Lineage (NCBI taxonomy): Eukaryota > Metazoa > Chordata > Lepidosauria > Squamata > Agamidae > Phrynocephalus > Phrynocephalus guinanensis. The sequence goes on along the minus strand of CM074734.1, from coordinate 102,243,307 downwards.
CCAGCGTTTTGTGCTGCCGTCGCCACTGAGCTTGGCCAAAGATGCTTGATCTTGAGTTTCCAAGGTGGGGATTGGGAGATGGGGGTGGGTGGGTGGCAGATGATTTGTTTGCCTCGGATAAGGGTCATTCAGCTGCTGATTCTCCTGCTGTGAAAGTGTGTGCATGGGGCAGGGGGTCTCTGGAACCAGGGAGAATACTGAACAATGAGGACCATTATGTGGGCTTCAGGCTTTTCCCCAGACATCCAGTGTGGCTGACTGACGGGGGGGGGGCAGTCATTCCCTGTGCTGCGGGAACTCCTCTCTGCTTAACGTGTGTGCGTTTTTCCACACACCTTTCTCACAGGTTCCCTGTGTCCCACGCCAGGGATGCTGGATGATACAGAAAAGGTCAGCCATAGATATGTGTTTTCTCTCCAACAAGAAAAGACAAAACTTCTTGCCAATTCTAGTGTCACTTTGGACCACATAGGCAAGTGGAACACAGAGTAAAGGGATCCAGGCCCTTTTGGTGGGGCCCTGATGGATCACAGCAGCAACTGTGGCGTGGTGGTGGTGGCAGCAAATGAGGCCTGTGTCTTAGGTGCCACACTGGGATTGGGGGGAGAGGACCCCATGACAAAATAGTACTTTGACTATTCTGCAGCATGCACACATACACTTACTTGGGGGCCTGTTGATGATTTCTGCAGGGATTTGGATTTTAAAAACCAGAACTTCAAAATGCATACCCCATTTCTTTACAGCACCTGGCCAGTCATTTTAAATTGTTTGTATATTTGAGTGTTCAATAACAGTATGATCATTTAACATAACTGAGTGATTTGAAGACCATGTCTATTACCCAGTGAGAGAGGGGAAGACAACTAGCCATAGTGAGCCAGGTATTGTACATCCTGTGTCATTCTGATTAGGAGACAATTGGTGGACGCATGTTACTACTACAATATGGGGCCAAACTGAGACATGCAGAAACTGAGTTTGCAGGATAATTTGCTCCTCACTTAGCCGTTGCTTGTGGTTCTTTAGGGAGACTCACTTGATACTCTGAGAATCCCAGATCTACCCCATTGTAGATGGTACTGTCAAATTATTCTGAGATCTTTCAAGTTGTACAATGTATGTCTACTAGAGATGGTCACCAAACAAAAACAAAATGCTGTTTCATTGTTTCATTATGTAACAAATTATTTCATTACAAAACAATCAGATAGCAACCGTTTCGTGATGAAATTAACCAAACCACCTTTTTTTTGGTTCAGGAAATGAAATGGGGGAGCTTCCTCAAGCTCATCCCTGTAAGCCCCCCCCATTGGAGAGATTTGGAGTCAGGACATGTTATTCAGCTGCAAAGAGGGTCCCCCCAGCAGTAATTGGAAAAGTGCTGTGCATGTGTTGTGCCGGCAATAGGTCAACTTATTACTTCCCCTTGCTTAATCCCTATACTTCCAGTGCATATCATACAGCACTTTTGCAGTTGGCTGGGGAACCATCTTTGGGGCTTAATAACTTGGCCCCCTGAACCCCAAACCTCTCCAAATTGGGGGGGGGGTTTACAGGGAAGAGCTTGAGGAAGCTCCCCTGCAATTTCCATGCCACTAGATGCACGGGATCATTATTTTCCAGTACATACATTATGATAAAAGTACTGTAAGCCACCTTGGGTTCTTTTCTAAGGAGAAAAGTGGGATAAAAATACTCTAAAATAAAATAAAATAAAATAAAATAATAAAAATATGTATTCAAAAATGTGATCTCCCATGTATCTAGCAGCATGGGAATCGCAGGGGAGCTTCCTCAAACTCTTCCCTGTAAGCCCCCCCAAATTTGGATAGGCTTGGGGTTCAGGGAGCTGAGTTATTAAACTCCAAAGGGGTTCCCCCTAGGAGGAAATCATTTCTAATTGAAGCAGGAAGCAGCTAATACTCCCCCATGGAGGTGCAATTAGCCTTTTCCTGGCTCAATTAGAAATGATTTTCTCCTAGGGGGGCCCCTTTGGAGTTTAATAACTCAGCCCTCTTACAGGAAAAAATCCAAAGAAGCTACTCCGCAATTTTGGTGCTTTTAGCACCCAGGCGAGCCATTATCAAATCATTTCATTTTGCTTCATTCTGAAAATTCTTAAAAAATTTAATACTAATGAAACAAAATGAAATGAAAGCAGAAATGAAACTAAATGAAACACTATATTTTTGTTTCATGCCCATCTCAAATGTCTACAGACCAGTCACTTATCATGGGACATCTCACCCAAGAGTCTTCACAGAAATTTTTTACAGAGGTGGCCAAATCTGTACAAATATAGGGAATAATTTGTCCATGTATCACTTGCTGCTATAATGCGCCTGTGGCCTTCCTCTTATATGTACACCAGCAATCATTGATCAATGCCACAATGTTCAAAGACATTCAACATTTCAACACTGGAAGGCAGATTCTCATAATTCGGAATCTGAATATGCCTCACAAATGCCAACAGAAGCGTATCCGAAGTGACTGAAAAAAATCGGAAACAGGTGAACAAACACTTACTTAAGTATATCCTAGATATTTTCTGACATTCTCACTGTTCTCAGAACATGGGCAGCTTCATAAGATATGACAGGAAAATGGTCACCACGCACTGGTATGATTTCCCCCACTTTGGAAATATTGGCAGACAAACAGAATGGACAAATACTAGTGGGGTTGAGAAGAAGTGTCTTCAGCAGATGGAGGAGAAATATCTATGCTTAATGAGGGATAGAGTTCCAAAGCAGCCAGAATGTTTAAGTTACTATTTACATTGTTATCATCCACTTTTCATATCAGCTGTTATAAAAGAACTTTTGCATTTATTTGCAAGCAAGGTATGCAAATGAACATTGGAGCTGTACTTGTTCGTATATGAGGAAAGCCATGAGCACTTCAGATCACGTTTACCACGACACACAGATCTGACAGCCAGGGCACCAAGTCTATCATGATATGTACACCTGGCCTCAGAGACATCTATGTTAATCTCTCTCTCTCTCTCCTATTATTTATTTCTGAGCAGGCTTGATGTCTTTCTACCTGCAGCTGTTACCAGGCTAGATAAAAATCAATGGCTATTTAAAAATCAAATTGATTTAAATCATGATAAAGGTTCCCTCTATGGCTCTCGTGTGAACTCATGCACATGCCTCCACCACCACCCATTCCTGTAGGGCTTTCCCCCCACCCCACTCCACAGATCTCTGTGTCTTAATAAATTGTGCTGTTGCTGCAGTCAACAATCCAGCTGCACCAAACATTTCCACACAAAATGCCAATGCACAAATTAAACGAGTAGCAATAACGCTATATGGTAAGACAGCTGATGTCCAGTACTTTGTCTTTTCAGGACAAAGCAGCTATAAGAAGAACACAAGGCTACTTCTTACAGCTGGCAGTTTTGCAGGCACAAAACTGAAATAAGGATAGCAGCAGGATGGATTTTCTACCCCAAACTGAAGTGTTATTTCTTGCAAACTTAAGTTATATCACATCAGGTTTATGCTGCCTTTTATTTCTAGACCATGCAAGTCTTGTAAAAACTGCAGGAGTCGTGTTGTTAAACTGGAAGAGGCATCACTCATCTAAGCTGCCTGCCGGTCCAGAAAAGGTCTTGCTCCAGAACACTGCAGACAGTCTGAGATTGATAGCTAGATTCTCAAAACAGTACAGTAGTCATTCTGAACTTCTTGCTGATTAGATTCACACATGCCTGTCCAAGAATATTTTTCCCTGTTTCTAAAGGGGAAAGGCTAAGATACCTCAAAGGTACATCAGATGTGTCTGATTTGGCTATTATCTCCCTCACAACGAGTCCTTCAAGCAGCAGAATTATTTCTAAAAGTAATGTCTGACTACGGGTGAGATCCAGAAGTTCCCATTCCCATTATAAAGCAACAAAAGACTCTCATATGTCCTTCAATAAGTGAAGACTATTCAGCATATCTCACAAACACTGAGATCAAAGGGCTGGGCTATACGGAGGTAGGTGGAAAGATGTTATGTTTTCATCTTCAGCAGAATGAGCAGAAATATGAGCCTTTCCAGGGGAAGTCCTGCCAAAGCAGCAGAGATTCAGAACTGAAAAGGATCATGATGGGGAAAATTATCTTAAGCTTCCAAATATGAGCTTGTGCAAATAATTAATTATAATTTACTAGAAAAGTTCATGTCTTAATCCTAATTTTGAATTTTTTTTAATTGAATAATTTTATTGGGTTTTTAAGGAGGGAACAAAGGGAAGGGGTATGGGAAAAAGGGGGTACAGTTTTTCTTAAAAAATTACATTGAATATGTCAAGCAAAGTAAAAGTAGTGATTTAACATATTAATAGATTGCCAAATATTATCACAGTACTAATAGGTTTGTTACTTCTTGCCATCTTTTCCGAGAGATCTCATCGTAGTCTCCCTTTAAATAGCCGGAGAGTCTGTCGATTTCGATGCATTCTCTTATCTTTTCGTAGAGATTCTTCTCTGTTGGCACGTTAGGTTGTTTCCAGAATTTCGCATACAGTATCCTTGCAGCAACAATTACATGGTGAAGTACATATCTCTGATCATATGAAATATTTATGTCTACTATATTTAATAAGAAAAGTTCTGGACTGAGCTCTATCTTAATTTTCAAATATCTTTCTAAAAATAGTTTTACCATTTTCCAATATGCCTTTGCCTCTTTACATGTCCACCACATATGGTAAAAGGTACCACAATCGTATTTACATTTCCAACATTTAGGTGAGCAATTGTACATCTTAGATAATCGGTGTGGTGAGAGATGCCATCTATAGAACATCTTATAGCAATTTTCCTTAAAAGAAATAGATTTAAAGATTTTGACTGTATTCCACAGAGAGTCCCATTTATTTAGACGAATAGAGTAACCGAAGTTTTCTGCCCATCTTATCATAGTATCTTTGACCAGTGTATCAACCATTTTCTCATTTAACAAAATACTATAAAATTTACTAAGAAGCTTGGAGTCGCCAGAGGATAGTATTTTGTCAAGTGACGTATCAATAGTCGTAAATCCCCCCTCTTTAGTAAGATCTTTAAAGTGTGAGTATATATTTGTTGATACTTCCACCAGTCTAAATTATAGCCTTCTGATACTAATTTCCCTAGTGGTTTCAATGAAAGGTCAGTGTTCAGAAGGTGTCTATAAGTTAAAACTTTTGGGATTTCACTTGTAGGGGAGCTAATAACCGCTCCCGGCGGAGATAGCCACAATGGTGCTTTGAAGTAGAATTGTTTTTTAATCGATAACCATATTTTAACTAAGGCATTCCTTATCCAGTGCTTTTTAAAGAGGGTAGGTATATTACCCTTATACCACATATAATGATGCCAACCCTTGTCTAGGCCATAACCCTCAAGCTGCAATATTCTTTTATTTGTCATCAAAATCCAGTCTTTAATCCAAGTCATGGCAGCAGCCTTGTAATATAACACTAGATTGGGCAGGGCAAAACCACCAGTTTTGGTTCTATCCTGTAAATAAACATTTTTAATCCTTGCTTTTTTCTTTTGCCATATAAATATACGTATACTTTTTTCCAGGTCTGTAATGATCTTAAAATTAGGTAATATAGGTAAAGATTGAAATAAAAAAAGCAGTTTAGGTAGAACATTCATTTTAACTGCTGCAATTCTGCCCATTAAAGATAGCTGGAGTCTTGACCAAATTTCCAAGTCAGCTTTGATTGTTTTTATAGCATTAACATAGTTATCTTTATATAAAGAGTTACAGCAGTTAGATACAGTGATACCCAGGTATTTTACCTTACTAGCATGTTGAAAACCCGATTGGTTTACCAGTTTTTCAATCATGGATGAAGTCATATTTTTGGTAAGCAACAATGTTTTTTCTCTGTTTACCTTTAATCCAGAATTTCAACATTCAGAAACGAGGCCTTTGCTTGATACAAATCAAACAATTTTCCTAAGTGATTTCTTTTCAGGAGAAACTTATAGTTGCATCTGTTCAAGAGTGTCAAAATCTTCACAACAACTTGTGAAAAGTCTAAATATTAAAGGTACAGCGAGGAACCCCAATCACGTTATTCATAGTGAACTCCTCAGTACAACATAAAATCAACTTGACATGATGCCATTTACACACAAATGGCAGTCACCAAGATTGATTGTAGCATCATACATTGTATATGGAAGGGGGATGGGGGGCAGTCAGCGGTTTATAATTTTTACTTCTGAGAATCCACAGAGCTGGCTGGATAGCCCAGTAGTTCAGCCAGAGGTTGGGAGTTAGATTTCCCTCCTGTGAGAAGAACCAGCCTGTGTGGCCTTGGGCAAGCTGCACAGTACCAGGGCAACCCCAGAAGGAGGGAAGGGTAAACCACTTCTGTGTATTCTCTGAGGGTTGCCATAAGTTAAAACTGACTTGTTGGCACATTACTAACTGAGAATCCACCAAGGCACCTCAAGGAACTTACCACTGCAGCGTTAGTATTTAAAATGCGTTTAACTACATTTCTAAAACAAGGAAATACACTAATGCACAAATCTGTGATCCTTGAAACAATGCCTCCCCAATTCATTGTGGCACACACAGGACAAAGTAAAATTAGCTCTTCAGTAATCCCTGATAGAACCAGCAGTCCTATTTATTATTATTAAAAACATCTGAAGAATTCTGCAAAGAAAATGTCAGATTCCACATTTAGTGATAATATCAGCCACACACAGTGATCAGTATAAGCTCATGACTGGAGCAGGAATTATGATCACTGAAATATATAACTGAATACTGTATATAACTTTGAAGTGGCAACAGTAAATCTAAACCTGTAAATTCTGTTTTCTCCAGTGTCAGATCCATTTCGGAGGTTGTCAATTCGATGCCAAAATATGTTAGCTGCAGTTCTCTCAATGCTCATTTGGTCAAACTGTTCCTTGCACTATGTCTCTATTCCTTTTTTCAAATTGGAACAAAGAAAAGCATATTCCTATACTAGCTTTTGTTGTTGTTGTTCAGTCGTTCATTCGTCCGACTCTTCGTGACCCCATGGACTAGAGCTCGCCAGGCCTTCCTATCCTCCACTGCCTCCCGGAGTTTTGTCAAATTCATTTTGGTTGCATCGATGACACCGTCCAACCATCTCATTCTCTGTCGTCCTTTTTCTTTTGCCTTCGATTTTTCCCAGCACCAGGGACTTTTCCAGGGAGTCCTCTCTTCTCATGAGGTGGCCAAAGTACTGGAGCCTCAGCTTCAAAATCTGTCCTTCCAGTGAACATTCGGGGTTGATTTCTTTCAGAATGGATAGGTTTGATCTCCTTGCAGTCCAGGGGACTCTCAAGACTCTCCTCCAGCACCACAGCTCAAAAGTATCAATTCTGCAGCGATCAGCCTTCTTTATAGTCCAGCTCTCACTTCCATACATCACTACTGGAAAAAACATAGCTTTAACCATCCTGACCTTCGTTGGCAAAGTGATGTCTCTGCTCTTTAGGATGCTATCTAGGTTTGCCATTGCTTTCCTCCCAAGAAGCAGGCGTCTTTTTATTTCGTTGCTGCAGTTGCCATCTGCAGTTATCAAGGAGCCCAAGAAAACAAACTCTGTCATTGCCTCCATTTCTTCCCCTTCTATTTGCCAGGAGGTGATTGGACCAGTGGCCATGATCTTAGTTTTTTTGATGTTGAGCTTCAGCCCATTTTTTTCACTCTCCTCTTTCACCCTCATTAAGAGGTTCTTTAATTCTTCCTCACTCTTTGCTATTAGAGTAGTATCATCTGCGTATCTGAGGTTGTTGATATTTCTTCCGGCAATCTTAATTCCGGCTTGTGATTCATCCAGACCGGCCTTTCTCATGATGTACTCTGCATATAAATTAAATAGGCAAGGTGACAGTATACAGCCTGGTCGTAACTCCTTTCCCAATTCTAAACCAGTCAGTTGTTCCATATCCAGTTCTGACGGTTGCTGCTTGTCCCACATATAGATTTCTTAGGAGACAGATAAGGTGGTCAGGCACTCCCATTTCCTTTAAGGACTTGCCATAGTTTGTTGTGGTCTACACAGTCGAAGGCTTTGGCATAGTCAATGAAGCAGAAGTAGATGTTTTTCTGGTTACGCAAGGGCTCTGGCTTTACTCCATAATCCAGCGCATGTTGGCGATTTGATCTCTAGTTCCTCTGCCCCCCAGAAGTTCGAAATCCAGCTTATAGTTCTGGAAGTTCTCTTTCCACATACTGCTGAAGCCTGCCTTGTAGAATTTTGAGCATAACCCCTTGCTAGCATGTGAAATGAGTGCAATTGTGCGATAGTTGGAGCATTCTTTGGCGTTTCCTTTCTTTGGGATTGGGATGTAGAGCGATCTTTTCCAGTCCTCTGGCCACTGCTGGGTTTTCCAAATTTGCTAGCATATCTTATGCAGCACCTTTACAGCATCCTCTTTTAAGATTTTAAAGAGTTCAATTGGAATGCCGTCACCTCCACTGGCCTTGTTGTTTGCAATGCTTTCTAAGGCCCACTTGACTTCACTTTCCAGGATGTCTGGCTCCAGGTCAGCAATTACGCTATCTTGGTTATCAGGGACATCCAGATCTTTCTGATATAATTCTTCTGTATATTCTTGCCATCTCTTCTTGATCTCTTCTGCTTCAGTTAGGTCCCTACCATTTTTGTCCTTTATCATATCCATCTTTGCACGAAATACCCCTTTAATATCTCCAATTTTCTTGAACAGATCTCTGGTTTTTCCTTTTCTGTTGTTTTCCTCTATTTCTTTGCACTGTTCATTCAAGAAGGCCGCCCTGTCTCTCCTTGCTATTCTTTGGAAGTCTGCATTCAATTTTCTGTATCTTTCCCTTTCTCCCTTGCATTTTGCGTCCCTTCTCTCATCCGCTATTTGTAGGGCCTCGTTGGAGAACCACTTTGCTTTCTTGCATTTTCTTTTCTTTGGAATATTTTTCATTGCAGCCTCCTGTACAGTGTTACAAGCCTCCATCCATAGTTCTTCAGGTGTTCTGTCCACCAAATCTAGTTCCTTGAATCTATTCTTCACTTCCACTGTGTATTCATATGGGATTTGACTTAGGTTATACCTGACTGGCCCAGTGATCTTCCCTACTTTCTTCAGTTTAAGTTTGAATTTTGAAATAAGAAGCTGATGATCTGAGCCACAGTCAGCACCAGGTCTTGTTTTTGCTGACTGTATAGAGCTCCTCCATCTTTGGCTGCAGAGAACATAGTCAATCTGATTCCGGTATTGTCCATCTGGTGATGTCCATGTGTAGAGTCGCCTTTTGTGTTGTTGGAAAAGAGTGTTTGCAATGACCAGCTTGTTCTCTTGACAAAACTCAATTAGCCTTTGCCCTGCTTCATTTGGAACTCCAAGGCCAAACTTGCCAGTTATTCCTTTTATCACTTGACTCCCTACTTTAGCATTCCAATCCCCTATGATTAGAAGAACATATTTCTTTGGTGTCAGTTCTAGAAGTTCTTGTAAGTCTTCATAAAATTGGTCAATCTCAGACTCTTCAGCACCGGTAGTTGGTGCATAAACTTGGATTACTGTGATGTTCAAAGGACTGCCTTGGAATCGTACCGAGATCATTCTATCATTTTTTAGGTTGTATCCCAGCACTGCTTTTCTCACTCTGTTGTTGACTATGAAGGCTACTCCATTTCTTCTATGGGATTCTTGCCCACAGTAGTAGATGTGATAGTCATCTGAACTGAATTCACCCATTCCTGTCCATTTAAGTTCACTGATGCCCAGGATGTCAATGTTTATTCTTTCCATCACACGTTTGACCACATCTAGCTTACCCTGGTTCATAGATCTCACATTCCAGGTTCCTATGCAGTATATTTCTTTGCAACATTGGACTTTCCTTTCTCTTCCAGGCACGTCTGCAGCTGAGCATCCTTTCGGCTTTGGCCCAGCCACTTCATTAGCTCTGGAGCTACTTGTACTTGTCCTCCGCTCTTCCTCAGTAGCATGTTGGACACCTTCCGAACTGAGGGGCTCATCTTCCAGCGTCATATCTTTTAGCCTTTTGTTTCTGACCATGGAATGTTCTTGGCAGGGATACCGGGGTGGCTTGCCAGTTCCTACCCCAGGAAGTCTTATTACAGGCCTCATTGTCACCAGTGTAATTAGCCTTACAATGATGAAAGCACAGTTCAGCCTGTTTTATTTTGTAGCTTCACTGATCAACTGGGACACAAAAGTAGAAATGTGCCCCATTTATAAGATATTCCAATCAATACCTCCACCTAAAGGTGAAAGCTGAGATAGCAGGCATTCCTATACTAGCTAGAGCAACAATAAATTGGCTAGCAGCTAGCAGCAATGCTCGATGTTCAGGTCTGTAGATTCAGCTGCCCATTTTCTATTCTTAAAAAGGGTCCAAAATGGGTGCCTACAGGATATTTTTGGACTAGAAATCAAGAGTCCTCACACAGCCATGAAATTCAGTTATGCGAGCTTAGGCTTCTCTCAGCTTGATGTGCCTAGCAGGGTTGATGTCAGGATAAAGCAGGGAGGGAGAAAGCTGTGTGGAGCTCACTGAAAGAAAAGCAGATTGCATGTACAATTCATAACAAATAAATAAAGCATGAAGACTAGTGTGGCAGTGAAATGGTGGGGAAACTTTTTTTTACATATAATTCTGCACATTTCCCCATGTCAAACACTAACATAGCTATACAAACAAATACTAGCCAGTTAAGGACCTACCAGACATATGCTAAGGACCCACCCCGGAACCACACCACAGAAAGTCAACATGGATGGCTGCAAGGTGAAAGTTAGTGTATTTGCGAAAGTCAGCTCCGGAACAGTGGTGTTAAATGCCAGCAGGCTTCCCTTCCCTTCCTTTTGTTCTGCTATCTTCAGAAAGGAATCAGTCACGGATCCAGCTTGTCAGGCTGGCCTAGGCTTTGCTTTCAAAACATTGACCAGGTGTGAAGAGCTTGTTTGGGTCCTGTTTGCTCAGATATGCCACTAGTGCCCCTTGAGGATTGTTGACAGAGCGCTCCTTTGTGAGCAGGGGCCGGCTGGCCCTTCTACAAACACTGCCAGCTGATGCCCAGGGGCTTTGTCGGAGGAGATCTGAAGGAGAAGGAGAGCCAAGGGCTTGTTTGACTGACACCTTAGTCAGAGTTATCACCCACTCGCTTAGGACATGAAAAGCATTGCAAGGAGGTGTCAGGGCAAGCCTTGGGTCAGAGCAAACACCTTGCAGCTGTGGAGATGCTTCCTCTTAGCACCAACTCAGCTAGCCACACGCAACGAGGTTAGCAGTATGGCCGCCGCCACCTGGCCGGTGCTGAACCAGGCTGGCCATTGAGAATTTATTGTGTCTTTATTATGTTTTGTAAGTGTTAGCCTCATTGCTGAGTGATATGGCTGTACGGGTATGCAGTTCAGTGCATTCCAAGGAAGTCTGAGATACTAATAACTAAGGACCATTTTTTTTGTCCTTAGGTGATATGTGACAGTCCCAAGAATCATGTCAGAATTGTGATGTCAAACACACACACACACACACACACACACACACACACACACACACACACACACACACACACACACACACACACACACACACACTTGCAGCTCATCACTCAGTGATCCTATTGATATTGTTTCATCATAACCACCCAGAGTGTTGCTAGATGGGTGGTATACAAATCTAATAAATAATAAATAATAATCTGATGTATGAGTTGCTGAACTCAAACTTCAAGAAAATATAAATGTACACAATTTTAGAAATCTGGGTTTGGGCTTAGACACAGTGAGCTTTCAGAAACTAAGTAAACTATTTTGACTTGCTATCTCCGCCCCTCCAGCCTCAATTCTGAACATTGATGATGCTTTGGCATTATAGTTTCAATTTAATTGCAGCATAATAAGAAAAGGCATAGGTGAACCAGGAGCAAGTAATAATAGAGCTAGCTGGGTTTCAGTATTTGATGTTTCACTTGTCTGATCGTGTCATTTGGAAAAATCAAACAAGGAAGCATGTTTTCCCCCCTGATAACCAGTTACAATACAAAAGCAAGCTCATTGCAGATTTAAGCCGAACTTGTATTAAAAACACAGGTGAACTTTTCTGTCTTCAGAAAGCTATCCATTTAATTGCTCGTTAAATGCATCATCTAGTTTGGCTATGGGAAAGCTAATCTGTCACATGCTCTCTATTATGTTTTTTCCTCTTCAACACTAACCGTGCTGTTACACAGGATCCTGGCTTTATTTGGACTTTACTCTTGGCATCTTAAGATTACTGATGAACAAACATTAGGAACACACAATTTTATAAGGATATTAGTGATTCCGCAGCTTGAACACCTGGGTTAGTTATTTCTTGGCACTGGTTCCCCCGGACTGGGCTCAGTGCCAAGGATGCTGGGAAGGGTTGCATAGGTGTGACTTTCACACACCCTGAGCCATGGTCCATCTAAGGAGCCTATTCAGGCCATTGTCCACCTAGCAAAGCTATTCGGTCCAGGGTGGGGTGAAACCAAGGGGAACCATAAATTGGAAGCCTCCCACCAACTTTTCCTAGACTGAAAGAAGCTACAGTACTCAGATGAGTAATGAAACTATAACCAATATTTTCATGAAACAAAACACAAAAAACCCACACATAGGTGATGTAGACTATGATGATACAAAAAAGTCTGAAAATACTGCTCTGTTAAATGTAATAACTGCATAAGTGGAATGGTGAAATCAGTCTCCTAAAATGCCCAAATAGGAACCTGTTTCTGCATGAGTAAAAATGAGTGCTGGGGTAAATACTAGGATGAGCAAATACGGGCCAGTATGGGGGGGGGGGGAATGGCCCAAGAGAAAGAGAGAGAAACCTGGGATGGGAGTGGAACTAATAATAATAATAATAATAATAATAATAATAATAATAATAATAATAATAATAATAATAATAATAATAAGAAGAAGAAGAAGAAGAAGAAGAATAATAACAACAACAACAACAACAACAACAACAACAACAACAACAACAACTTTATTTTTATGCCGCCTTTCTCCCCAAAGGGACCCAAGATCATGTTTATGATCTAGGCAAAGCCAGGCACACTGTGCCAACTGTAGTAATATTCTGTCTGAGACAGATTAAATGTTTGTGCTCGCTCTGTAACTCAGTCTAAAGCTTCCAAAGGTAGGAACACTCACGCCTTCTCTGATATAGATCAGTTGGCACTACTGGCAGCAAGCTGCTCTTTCTTGTGGCACTGCTAGCTTTCTTCCCCTTTTGAACACGAACAAATGAAACATAAATAACCTTCACCCGGTTTTCACTAAAATTATTTGCGCTCACAATGTGAGACGATCTTTGACCAGATTATTTTAGTTTGGAAACTCAACTGCAAAAATTAAAAAATTTAAAAAACACCTTTGATATCTAACTATTTCATAGGCTTTTGTAGAGTCTATAAAAATGCTCATAAAATAAACAGATTTCTACTCAAATGTCCTCTTTCTCTCACACCTGTGGAAATAGAGATGGGCACAAAACAATTTTTTTGTTTTTCATTTTTCATTTTATTCCCTAATGAAACAATAGACAAACTGCCCCTTCAAAGAAAAACAAAATGAAACAAAATAAAAAAATTTTGGTTTGTTCCATTTCATTTTTCTTTTTCCCATAGGAATGCATTGAAGCGATGCATTCCTTTGTGAAACCGCTTTAAAAACCCTGTGCCATTCGCCCCCCCCAACATACCTGATCGAGTGGGGGAATGGCACATGGTTTTTAAACTTTTTGGAGGGGCCGCCCAAGCCCGACATGCCAGCTGATTGGTGCTTGTTTCAGCAGCAAAAAACGTTTTAAAAGCCTGTGCCACCCCCACAACACACCCAATCAGTTGGGGAAAACTTTTTTTGCCAGCCACTGAAGCCCCACACGCCAGCTGATTGGTGCTTAGGGAGGGCAGCTGGCAGGGCCCTGTGTGCCAGCTGATCGGCGCACACCCCACAACCTGTCAGTCAAAAGATATATAAAAATTGAAAAATGAAACAAATGAAAAATGAAATGAATTTTTTTTAAAAAGTTTTTTTTCAAATGAAATGAAACAAAACGAACAAAATGAAAAACAAAACAAAACACCATTTTTATGTTTTGTGCCCATCTCTAGTTGGAAATATAAGTAAAACCATGTTAGTTAAAATATAGTCCATGGACCTGGTCAGGACCAGAATGGTTTCCTACCAGGAAGACAAATAAGAAACAATATACGGTTGATTTTAGATGTCTTGGAGTATTATGAAGCCCGCTCAGATAAAGAGATGGCAATACTTTTTCTAGACGCGCAAAAAGCTTTCGACAACGTAAATTGGGATTTTTTGCTCAACCAATTACAAATGATGGAATTCGGAGAGAAATTTACAAGATTAGTTCGGGCAATATATTCTAAACAAAGGGCAAGAATAGTAATTAATGGAGAGCTTACAAGGGAAATTCAGATATGCCAGGGAACAAGACAGGGATGCCCTTTGTCCCCGTATTATTCATATTGGTTATAGAAATTTTAAATAGAGAAATAAGGGGGAATAAAGTAATAACAGGGTTAAAAATTAAGAAGGAGGAATATAAGATCCAAGCATTTGCTGACGATTTGGCATTTATTCTAGAAAATCCCATTGAATCAGCACCTAAAGTGACTGAAGAAATTGAAAAATTCGGAATGGCGGCGGGCTTGAGGATAAACAGAGATAAGACCAAATTTATCACGAAAAATATCACAAGCCAACGTAAATATCAACTGGAGGAAAGAACAGGAATAAAGATAATAAAGAAAATTAGATATTTAGGAATCCAATTGACGTCGAGATGTATATCTTTGAAAGAGGACAATTATAATAGCCTACTAAATCAAATAAAAGAGGATTTTTAAAAACGGGATAGACTACACTTTAGGAAGAATAGCCACAGTAAAGATGAACGTGCTTCCAAAATTACTTTTCTTATTTCAAACTCTCCCTATTAATTTAGGGCGGAAATTTTTTGAAGAATTGAACAAAATGACAAATAAATTTATTTGGGCAGGGAAGAAACCAAGGATCAAACTCAAATTAATGCAGGAGTCAAAGGACAAAGGAGGCTGGGGAGTACCTAACTGGCACCTTTACCACCAAGCGTGTGTATTGACTTGGCTAAAGGCCTGGATCTCGCTGAGAGACAATAGATTATTAACCCTAGAGGGTTTTAACCTTCAGAGGGGTTGGCATTTTTATTTATGGCGTAGGGGAGCCGAAAATAAGATCTTCAATAGTCACTTTATTAGGAGTTCCCTCGCTCAAAGTTGGAAAGAGATTAAAAGGAAATATTATAGGAAAATACCTAGATGGTTTTGGCCACTAGAGGCAACTTTGCATCCCAACTTAACAGAACGAGGAACACTACCCACATATAAACACCTATTAGATGGTAAAGGACAGTTAAAATCATATGACCAACTACACACATCAGGAACCATTAAATCATGGTTGCCGTATCACCAAATTAATGCGATATATAAACTAGATGGAAAGGAAATTGGGATAGAAAATCATGAATCAGAACTAGATAAGTTACTACTGGGCACGGAGGCTAAAGTCATCAGCAAGCTATATACATTTATGTTAGATTGGAAGTTAAAGGATGAGGAAGTAAAAGATGTTATGATTAAATGGGCGAGAAACATCCATCAGGAAATAAATCTAGAGCAGTGGGGAAGGTTATGGAAGATTAACTACAAAGCAACCATAGCTGCATCTTATAAAGAAAATCTATTGAAGATGTTCCATAGATGGTTCATAACTCCTGAGCGGCTACACAAAATCAATCGACAAATATCTGATAAGTGCTGGAAATGTAAAGAAAAGAAGGGAACCTTCTTCCACTGCTGGTGGACTTGTAAAAAAGCAAAAAAATATTGGATCAAAATATATAAATGGCTACAGGAAATAACAAAAAGAACAATAAGCTTTAAGCCACAATATTTTCTATTAGGACTGAATAGTGGTGAACATCCCAAAGAAATAAATTATCTAATAATACATATATTAACAGCAGCAAGGTTAGCTTGGGCCCAAAAGTGGAAACTGAAAACATCTCCCAAGGATGCAGAAATAATCTCCAAAATTTTAGACTGTGAGGAGATGAATAAATTGACAAATGCAATACATAACAAAGAAGAAAACGTTTACGCACAAACTTGGCAACTATTTTATGAGTGGTACAATAAGAGACTAGACAAGTGAAATTCGTGGGAGAGTTGTGATCAAAATAAACAATATAACAAGCCATGAGATACTAAAGACAGTGTAAAAGAGGAGGTGGCAATAAACCATAAAAATCCACAAAGTTAGACTAGGGGGGAGTAACCATATAGACACTGGTTGACTTTTGAACTGAAATATAGTTTCCTTTTTCCTCTGAAAACTTTCAAATGTGAAGACATTGACTGTAATCGTAGCAATGTACCAATATCTTTCCCCCTGTCTTGATTTCTATTGATGCATGCTCATTGTGCAAATATAATCACAATAAACACTTGGAAAAGCAAAAATAAAATAAAATAAAATAAAATAAAATAAAATAAAAAAATAAATAAATAAATAAATAAAATATAAAATATAGTCCATGGAATTCAGAATCCCTCATCCTGCAATGACCATCTCATAATAATCAATCAGGGGAACCTACAAGCAAGGCATGCAGAAAACAACATTTTTTGCTTTTTTCACCCAACAGCAACTGGCATTGTGTAGCATACTGTCTCGGATGCTGTCACAACTTGGAGAACTGAAGTAACAATTTCTTGCAATAAAGTCATTAACCATGCAGATTCAATGTACAGTTTTATTTCGAGAATTTGGAAGACATCTTTGCTAGGGCCATTATTATTCACACATATTGTATTCACAAGCCCTGATCACCCTATGGCTCCTCTACAGAGCTCCCTCCATACCTAAAATATAATTTTCTACTTCACTTGTATTACTCCTTACATTATGGCAACTATATTTCCTTCATCATTTTAGTTATGTCTCTTCCTGTACAGTAATTCTTTTTGTGGCACATACATTGCAGGTGACCAGCATGTAAGAAGACAGAGAAATGCTCTTTACCTCCATCTAGTTACAAATTCCGATACTGTATTGACCTTCAGATAATATTCAACAAATATGAAAAACAAGAAAATAATGCTCCCCCTGCTTGTTTAATATGACATAAGGGACTTTTCAAACATCATTCAGAGGCAAATCTCTATTTGCTATAGAAAATACACTAAAAGGGAGCAGAACTTCCCCACTCTCTATCTGTCTGACTTCTCTGTGTGCATTATATACAGTAGTACCCTGACTTCTTAAGAGCAGCTCAACTAAAGAGCAATTCGACTTAAGAGCAGAAAACTGCTGGCGTTCTAACTGCCGCCTTACAAATTTTAGATATGGTCTGCTCGACTTACATTTTTTTCTTTTTCTTTTTGATTTTTTTTAAAACTTATTTTTTCAATTTTTAGATAGGTATCTAGACTTAAGAGTAGTTTGACTTAAGAGCATGTATTTGAAACGGATTAAATTCGTAACTTGAGGTACCACTGTATTACTTTGTCACCTTTCACAATTTCCAGTTTTGCCTTAAGAGTACATCTAAAAACTGAGCATATGAAGCGGAGTTGAAAAAGTAACTTTTCCCCAGTTCTCAGGGACTGTCCCAGAAATAGGATGACAAATGGATGGTATAATTTTACTCCCAAGGATGAGCTGAGTCAGATCTGGACCTAGGTGTTTTGCTGTTGCTGCTGCAATTTTTGACATTCCTTTACGGTCTGTGAATTTGAGCCATCTGGAGCTGTTTTACTCATGTCAATCGTGCAGGCCTCTGTGACATAAGCACCTCTGACATATGGTTCTTTGTTTGCTTCTGTTTTCCACCTGTGGCCATCCATGATCACAATAAATGAGTGAATAGATAACATTAATTTATGGTATGAGTGTGCAATTTAGTGTGTGGGTAATGGAACTTTAACCCATATGGTTCTATATGAAATGCATTTAAAATGCTGCATGTACTTTGATGGTTTAAACTTTAGATTAATTGGCAGAGCAGAGTGGACTACTGCTGAACTAGTATTAAGGGGGTGGGGTGGGGTGGGAGGAAATTTAGTATTTAATATCCAGGAAACATGTTTAGGGACAGTGCAGAAGGAAACAATTCTGTAACTTTAATCTTGACACTCTTGGGGCCAGCTTCGGTATCTGCTGGTCTGCCTCTGTTTAGATAAAATGGAGGAGCATTTATTTATTTATTTATTTATTTATTTATTTATTTATTTATTTATTTATTTATTTATTTATTTATTTGACTTTTAGACCACCCTTCTGGCAGCCATGGCCACTCAAGAAGAAGCAAAATGTGACTTGACTTGGAACAAGGAGAAGCAAAAAGCCTGAGCATAGCAAATCCGCACAGAGGTGGAAACTCATATTGACCCCATCTGTTGACACAGATGACTTGCTCCATGGCTCCGTTTAAATTCAAATGTTTCTATGCCATTCCTCTTGGCATTACACATGCATTAGATTTAGCACAAAGCAGGGGGGATGTTTATAATACTGTGCCTGAAGGAAAATTCTTGGGGCTTTTCTCCAGGTTTTGGGAAACTCTTCTCATGGCTTGGAAGAGCAGATAAGCCAGCATGCCCCCTTAAAAAACAAATTGCCAGAAGAAGAATTGAAGAATGACAAAAGCTGGCAGAGAAAAGAGCAGATCTAGGTTATTGCATTGGTGTTGAAAAACTGGGATGGAAGAAGAAGTAAGCATGAAGGAGGGAGGGAGGGAGAGAGAGAGAGACCCTTTTGCCCAGTGATGTCATTGGCTTCCCCAGGAGTGTGCCA
Source organism: Phrynocephalus guinanensis (assembly GCA_037367245.1). NCBI lineage: Eukaryota > Metazoa > Chordata > Lepidosauria > Squamata > Agamidae > Phrynocephalus > Phrynocephalus guinanensis. Next base: position 102,224,408 of record CM074734.1, on the reverse strand, counting down.
GCAAGATTTATATCAGAGTCATTTAATTAGTTTATTGCAGGCAATTAGCTTCAACACTTAGGGTTCCCCTCAGGGCAGCTTAAGTAAGGCAGAAGGCTGTGGAGTGTGCTTTGAGGAAGCTTTGTTCTCCTAAGCATACCATGGAACCAGGGAAAATTCTAAGCTTTTTCTGGACACAAAACAGGCTAGAAATGGCAGCTATTTAAATCTGCCAAAACTCTAAAGCAGTGGCTCCCAAAGTGGCCTATATAGACCCCCCCAGGGGTCATATTTCGACTTGCAGGGGGTCTGTGACAGTGAGAAAAACATTGGGGGTCCATGAAATGTAAATGGACATTGCGACTTTCTTTCGCGTCTTCCAGTTCAAACTTCTCAGATGCCACACCACACTTCTCTTCAGAGGTTTCTCTCTCACAGAGGCATTGCGCTGTGGGTTGATTTTGGTTTTGTCTTATCTAATTGCTTTTGTTTTGGTGTTTTAATCCTGATTATTTTATTTGGCTTTCGTTGTGAGACACCCAGAGTCCCTTTGGGGAAATTGGAGCAGCTTAGAAATGCAAATAAACAGGGATCCACATGAGTGGACCCCATTTAGGCAGATCATCATCAACATTTAGGCATTCTGTAAACATCTTACATCTAACACAAATTGTTTTGGTGCCATTTTTGAGAGTTTTTGCAGCAATTTTTGGAAATTTTTAAACTTTTTGGTGCATTTCTCAAGTGGTGCAAAGGTAGGGACCTGATCCTTGTGTTGTGCATACCTTTAAAGTCCATTTTGCATTGTGTGTGCAGGGCGGGGGTAATTGCATCATTTTCAGAACTCGATCCTCGCCATGTGCATGTTTTTAAAGTCCGTTTTGCAAAGTTGGAAACTTGTGTTTTGCAGCCACATGACTGATATTTGTACCCGAATCATGGTCAGTTTGAACATGGTCGGTTTACAACATAAAAAAATACTAATAACAACTATTAAATAGAAACAATTAGTTTAAAAACAATTTAACACAAATAACCAAACTAAACAATAAGAAAATAGCTTTGCAGATGGCGGGGGGGGGGACTTCAGTCACCAAACGCCTCCCGGAAAAGGAGAGTTTTTAATGCCTTCTGGAAGGCTGGCAGGGACTCTGCTAGGTGCACTTCTGCTGGAAGATGGTTCCACATGGTGGGGCCAGCCACAGAGAAGGCTCGGGTACGGGTGGATGTTCTCCGAGCCTCCCTGGGCGTGGCCACACGCAGCATGTGCGCCCGTGACAACCTAGTCGGACAGGCCGATGTTGACCGCTGGTCGATCCGCTCTGTCAGGTAGTCAGGTCCTAGTCAGGTCCTAGGCCATGGAGGGTTTTGTAAACCAAAACCAGGACCTTGAATCTGATTCGGGCCGCAACGGGCAACCAATGTAGGCGGGCCAGAACTGGGGTGATGTGCTCGAACCGACACACACCCGCCACCAGTCTGGCCACCGCATTCTGGACCCACTGCAGTCGCCGAAGGAGAGTCAAGGGCAACCCCATGTAGAGCGTGTTACAGTAGTCCAGTCTCGAGATCACCAGCGCTTGCACCACAGTTCTGAGGGAATCCCCATCTAGGCATGGATGAATCTAGGCAATTCGATGGAGATGAAAAAAGGCAGCCCTGGACACAGCGGCCACCTGGGCCTCCATGGTGAGCGCCGGGTCCAGGACTATGCCCAGATTCCGGACAGAGTCCGAAGACCGGAGGGAAATGCCCTCCAAGGTGGGATAAGGGCCTCCATAGCCAGATGGGGAAGCCCCAAAGAATATAACCTCAGTCTTGTCGGGGTTGAGCCTGAGCCCGTTAGCCCTGGTCCATTCCATGACCGCGCCCAGGCACTGATCGAGGGTCTGGACAGCCTCATCTGCAGCGGTGGAAAAGGAGACATAAAGCTGCATGTCATCAGCATACTGATGACAGCAGACTCCATGTCTCCTAATGACCTCAGCCAGTGGCCTAATATAGATGTTGAACAGCATGGGAGAGAGGGACGACCCATGTGGGACCCCACAACGGGAGTATCCACGGGGCAGACTACTTCCCCCCATGCTGAACCTGCTGGGGATGGCCCCTGAGGAAGGACCGAAGCCAACTGTAAACAGTGCCCCCGATCCCAACCTCAGAAAGTCGGTCCAGCAGGATACCGTGGTCGACGGTATCGAAGGCCACTGACAAGTCCAGGAGGACCAACAGGGAGGAACACCCCCTGTCGGCCCCCCGGAGGAGGTCATCTTGCAGAGCGACCAAGACTGTCTCAGTCCCCCGCCCAGGCCTGAACCCGGACTGGAGTGGGTCAAGGATATGTTCTTCCTCCAAAAATGTTTGAAGCCGGATCGCGGCCACCCTCTCGATTATCAAATATTTTTGGGCTGTGGAACGAATCATCTGAGTTTCCATTGTTTCCTATGGGAAATTTTGCTTTGATATGCAAGTGTTTTGGTTTCAAGCATGTTCTTTAACCAAGGTACTACTGTACATGTGTTTTCCCTAATGGGGTTCCCTTCACTGTTTTAGTAAACAGTATTATGTACTTAAATATTTATATAAAAGATTCATTAGTACATGGCACGGCCAGGATTGAACCAGGGACCCAATCATCTCAGTCTGCACCATTTCAAATTGCACCACCGACGTTTACACAGTACCACTACAAAAGCAAAATTTTCTTTATCCTGATTCCTCTCTATAGCTACCTAACTAAAGATTTAAATAAGGATTTACTCCACCCAAACAGCACACAATATTTCAAAATATTTTTCAGAAATATTTCTGTAAGCTATTTTTGCAGACATTTCAACACTTTTAGAAATATTTTAAAAATATTTCCAATGTTATACAGAGAAGATTAGCATGGGCCCTGGCGCAGTGGTTAAATGCCTGTACTGCAGGTAAAACTGTGTTCACGACCTGGGTTCAATCCCAGGTAGCAGGCTCAGGGTTCACTCAGCCTTCCATCCTTCCGAGGTCGCTAAAATGAGTACCCAGCTTGCTGGGGGGGGGGGGGCAATGTGTAGCCTGCACACTGTAATTAAAAATTGTAAAACTGCCCAGAGACTACTTGTAGTGGTATGGGGCGGTATATAAGCAGAACACTTTGCTTTGCTTTGCTTTGCTTTACCAAAATGATTTTAAAATGTTTTTTAAATATTTGTATGCTGTCTGGGCATGAATCAATTTTGAATTGCTCTGTCTTATCATATTTAAATACCTTTATTTTGGTCAACAGATAAATTCTATTCCACATGGCTGAGGCTAAAAAGAATTGTAGGCAGTATAGCATTGATTATTTGAAGTTCGGCTTCATTCCATCCCTGTCAGACAAATATCTGCCCATGTGCCTTTTGTGTAATAGAGTTTTAAACATGTTGCTTTAAAAAACGGAAAGAAAAACTTCAGAAGGGAACCATGGTGAACAGTATGTTCGCTTCAACATCAAAAAGAGACTATGATGGTTTGTGGACGTTTTACAATATCTCACAACATAGCAAAATGAGGAAAACCTCATACTATCGGGGAAGAGCTTTTTACCAGCTGTTGAAGAGGTTTTAAAACTGTTCTACACAAGCCTGCATATGATATACTCAAAATAATTCCTTTGAGCAACAACACAGTTCAAAGACATATTGATGAAATGAGTCATAATGTTGAAAGTTTCTTGTGTAATTATCTGAAAATGAACCATTTTTCTATTCAACTGGATTAGTCAACTTTACCTGGTAATGAAGCACTATTATTGGCATATGTCCGGTTTTTTATGGACCAAGAAATCCATGAAGAACTGCTCTTTGTGAGAACTTTAACAACAGATACTAAAGGTGAATCATTATTCAATGTTTTAAAAGATTATTCCATGGAAAAAGCAATCCCTTTATCAAATATAATACCACCACCAGCAGATGGAGCACCAACCATGTTTGGGTGCTATCGTGGTTTTATAAGCCATTTAAAACAAAATGTACCTGGGGTGTTTGCAGTTCACTGCGTTGTTCATCAACAACATTTAGTAGCTAAAAATCTGAGTGACAGATTGCATCAATCTCTTCAATTTGTCATAAATGCAGTAAACCAGATCTGTATCAACATGCTGAATTCTAGGTTATTTACACAGTTGAGTGAAGAAAATGATGACAGCCTTCATCGATTACTCCTTCACACTGATGCTGGCTCTCGAAAGGCTTATGTTTTACAAGTTTTTTCACTTTTTGAGATGGTTTTAGAGTTGTTTGATGCTAAAGATACCATTTTGAAAGAAAATTTAATCAAATGGAAATCAGACATTGCTTATTTAACAGATTTGTTTACTAAATATAATGAAGTTAACTTGCAGTTACAAGGTGATAGTCTGAATTTAATAAAAACAAAGTCCATCATTGCAGCTTGTCTTGCCAGAATTAATCCAATGAAGCAAAACATTGGATGGCGTGAATTTTCCCAGTCCTTCAAGTTGTGACTGATAAATATCCAAGATGATGACGTCTTGGTCTATGTTCAACATTTATGTGTCCTTCACACAGACTATGGAAATACCACAGTGGATTATCAATCCATATGGTGACATTGAAGAATCGGATGTCACATTACAAGAAGAACTGATTGGAAAAAGCACTAACGAAGAACTTCAGGTGCAGTTTAGAATGGGATATCAGCAGTTCTGGCTTCTGAAAGATATACCTGTTGCTTATTCTGCATTATGGTCAATTGCAAGAAAGTTTTTGATAGCTTTCCCATCTTCCTACCTTGTGGAAAGGGGGTTTAGCATGGCTGCCAATCTTCTTACAAAAAAAAAAAAGAAATCGATTGCAAATCACTGAACGTGGAGATTTAAGACTATACCTCACTAATTTGAAGCCAAATATTGAACAAATGCTATTAGAGCATCAAGCTCATCCCTCCCATTAACAGCATTATTTGTGCATTAATTTTATGTAAGAATTGTATTAGGTTCTTGTTTGTTTCATTCCAGATCCAAATATTTACTTGAATTTTGTGTCTTTTCAATAAAGGTATGAAAAAAATTGTACATGTTTTCTTTTTACAACTGTCCATGCTACATAAGCCCCTATCAAAGTCAGTACCATTGTGTCCACTATCAAAAACACATTTGAAGTTAATAAGTTTAGGAAAATTCAATATTAGGCAGGCAGGGGGTCTGCAGAAAACAAAACAAAAAATGGCAAGTGGTCTACGGGGCAAAAAGGTTTGGGAACCTCTGCTCTAAAGTGTCTGCCATGACCTCTCTGAAGTGTAGGCCAGTTTCCTGGTCAAGAAAGAGTTGGAGATTGTATTGCTGCAAATCAAGCAGTAATAAAGTCAACAACATATTCAGAGGTTCCTTGTACTCAAATTCAGTGGTTTTTTACTATGGTATGTTTAAGTCTTACTGCATAATCAGCATAAAGTGGGTTCATGGACCAAGGGAACCACCACCCAAAATTTAAGGGGATGCCCTGCTTAGTCAACAAGCCAACAAGGATAGACCAGGGTTGCCCAAGGCCCATTTTACTGCCTAAAGCAAAGCAGAAAATCATCTTCTCCCATTGATCCAAATTAAGAGGTATGGCACATAAATTCAGTCAATTTATTTTGGCACAAGTAAGAGTTAGGGGAAAACCCAAATACCCCACAATGGTAAAAAAATATCTTTTTTAAAAATGGAGAATTTGCTGCATTTTCAAGGTAACCCAAATCTGCTTCCTAAAATGGCTACACTCCTCTGCCTAATGTTGTCAGCCCTGACTACTAAGGGCAGCTTGTCTGTTATGCAGTCAAGTACTATATAACAATATTTCTCAGAAACCCCAATTCTCACAAATTCCACACAGGCCCTTCAAAGTAAATGACAAGTGCTTCCCGCAGAGGCCTGGGATGATATCTGGACTGTGGGGGTGGCCAGGGCTAGTGACACAATCCTCCAAAGCATCCTCTCTTGTGAAGTGCAGTCAAACTAGATCCTTGGTGTACTAGGGAGCTGAGGATGATGACACAAGTGCAATGGAGATTAGAGCAATGATGGCAGGAAACGTGGAGCAGATCCAGTCAAACACGGGCTAGAGCTCATTGGAAAGCCTACTTCATGGCAACTGTGGCAGCAAAGAAGCCATTATTCTCTGCCACCATTGCATCTGCACACTGCCATCAGGTGAACAAGAGCCTGCTGCACAGATGTCTGCGAGAGATGGACAATGACCACTGTGACGATTCTGCATGTGTCTTTGCAAAGTCACTCAAATCTACTCTGACTTAGATGCTGTAGTTGATTCAGGCCCTGTTGACATAATGCTGCCCCCTGATTTTCCAGTTATAATTGATATGTTTCAGTTAGTGCAGTGTGGAGGATGTGGACAGGATTTCTGGAGAATTGAAAGCCACCCTATGTGTCCCGAAGCAGCCGGAGGGGACGGGCTGAATAGGCTAGGGGAGGGGTGAATGCCTCCTTGTTTGCTTCTTTTCTCTTTTATCTATCTGACTAGCAGCAAGGCAGGGTACCAAAATACCTAAAAGAGGCAGCAGTATGGCCTTTTTAAAAAAACCCTCCTTGAATCCTACTACTGTATATTGGATGATTATCAGTCAATCTCCAATATTTCAGTTTTGGGCAAGGTTTTGGAGAGAGTTTTAGTGTCTCAGCTCCAGAAGTTAGGATAGCTAAGTATATCTGAAATAATTTAAATATCTTCATACTCAACATTAAAGTTATATAATTATATAAAGTGATGTAGCTATTATGTGAAGGAAATATCATCTACCAGTTCTGTTCTGTTGACAGAAACGCTAACTCCTAAAGAGTCTGGGTGGGTGCACCTTTGTCTGGGGACTCAGCTTCAACCATTATGACTTGGGCATGTTGGCTTGAAGTCTTCCAAGCACTGTGTGTTAGCAGCTGTCCAGCCCAAGTTGTCAGAACAGGGTATGGTAGTAGATGGCAGGAAAGAGAATTCTATCTCTTGTGTCATTCTGATCTCTTCTACCTCTCATGCCTACCATTTGACTGATATTTTCAGAGACTATTGTTGTGGGTCTCCAGTGGGATTAACCACCCATGCATTTACACTGAATTTACTCTGCTGTGCAGATGGCAGAGTGACTCTGCTAGGAGTCTCGACTTATAACAGAATCTAGCTTCCTGATGGTATTGCTCTCACCTACTCTGAGACACTCAATTCCCCCCACTGTGTTAATCTTTACTGCATATTTGTATCCAAGAGAGGGATAAAGTCTAACATCCAATAGTAATACAACTGAAGTAAGTCCACTGAATCAATGGGACTCACTGAGAAATTAACTTGCTAAGTTTTCACTGTTTCAGTAGGCCTGTTCTACTCTTCTATCTTACTGCTAGATTTCAGCCATTGGATCCTTGTGGGGTTCTAAGATGAACCCATTTTTAGTTTGCATTTTTGTTGGTGAAGATCTAATATGTCCTTCTAGCAGCAGTAAAACTCCCTCCAAACTGGAGAAAACTTTAAGAGGAGGGTAAAAGTTTTAATTAGTAACAAGTGGCAATGGCAGGAGTGGAGAATGCCATTGATAAAAACCTGTGACTGCCCACCTCTTCAAAGGTGTAAAACAGAAGATTCAGGCCCAATATGATTTTCCCCCCCCCATACACTTTTTATTTGATTTAAAAAAAAGGCAATTGTTTTTGTTCCCCTTTGCAGCAATGCCTCAAAGGGCACACCATGCAATACACGCACCGACGTTTCAGCAACACTGACTCCCATCATGAAGTTCAGCTAAGTGAAGACAGAAAAACTCTGCAAAGCAAAGTCCTGCCATGGAATTCGGGGGAGAGAATCTGTCTCCCTCACTCCTATATTTCTCTGGTGGCCTGTATAAGTTGGAACGTTGCCACAAGCAGCCAGACAGAAATTCCCTGCTGGAAAAATGGCAGAAGACCACCTACATAGTGTATTCCTTGCAAGTACAAGCAGAATGAGAAGGGAGACACTCTGCAGAGTCTCAGCAGGATTCTGTCTCCACATTGAAGTAGAGTGATGCGGTCCCTCCATGTATAGAAAAGGCATGACTCCCAGAGCAGCCCAGAAGGCAAAACCTATGCATGCCTTATTCATTTTAGCATCTTCACCACTACACAGGATATCCATCTATCTCTGCGCTATTTACAGCCAGGAGAATACAAATCACACACAGTTGTCATCTAAGCGCTGTTGCAAGAAGCCCATGTACTCGCTTCATTATTACAACCCATTCTGAGTTTCACTACACTCTCTCCCAATCTCTCTCATTCTCTTTCTGTTAGATTATTTAGAGGTTTGCTTTGTTTGCATGCAGGTTTTACAGATGTTTTACTTGATTGCATTTTTTTTTAAGCCTGGAGATTACACATCTCCATCATGGTTTGTAACCTGTGATGGACTTTTCCTCCAGGAATCTGTCCAATCCCCTTTTGAAGGCATCTAGCCCAGATACCATCACCACATCCTGTGGCAGGGATTTCCACAGACTAACATAGACTCACTCTTTACAGAAATGTGTTACACTAGAGATCTTTCAGAGACCTTAATTTTCTCTGGGATTTCCCTTCACTCTCCATATGAGAGCACTGCTGCAGTCTGGAACGACATTGGCCTTTGTGCTTATGTCACTTGAGCACAAAATCATTTAAAGATGTTTTGTGTTTTTTAAAAAGTTTCTGGGACACATAAGGAGACTCTGGAAGAATATCAACCGATGCTTGTTTTGAAATCTTGGCATGGGATCCATTGTATGTTATTTAGAAGAGCTGAACATGGTCACTGGGACTGCACACGTTTCACACATGAACAGAATTTAGCATTAGGCACCCAATACTACATTCTGAAAATGCTGGCCCCCATAAAAGAAGAAATTACATACATACATACATACATACATACATACATACATACATACATACATACATACATACATACATACATACATACTACAATGTCTCTCTAATGGTAACCAGAATCCTACTGATGTTTGTGTGAACTTTGTATCACTTGATGTTGCTAACTGCACATAATTGAAGTGGCATCAGGGTATGTCCCAGTGGTGTGCCAAGTCACATGCTCAACAGCCCAAATGAGATGTGCCCCAGCAACATGTGAGACATCTGCAATTAGGTATGGCAAGTTAAGCAAACACCAAGAATCTGGAAGGTGAGTCATGGCAACTGGACTTCTTTTTCTTGAGAGACAGAAATGTTTCCTGCTCGTCCAAACAGCTTCATCAGTCTGAATAGAGCTACTTGCGAGTCCTCCATCTTATAGTCCGCTTTGACCTCCTTTCACCCTGGTCTGAAATAGGCTGATAAGATGAACAATGGCCTGAAATATACTATGGCAAGTTCCTAAAAGAACGGGTGTACCCCAAGGTGCAGGTACTGCGATCCCACAATACAGTGGGACCGCAGTACCTGAACCGCGAAATGGCGGCGGGGGGGGTGACTGTATTTATAAACTAATGACTTTATTTTCTTTATCTTGTCTAATTCTTCTCTTTCAGCCTTTTGCTTAGCAAGTACTTCCCCATATTTATCCCTCGCGTTTCTAAATGCAAAGATCATTTTTTTATTTACAGTAACTGAATATGATGCACACACATTTCCCCTTACTTTTGAGAGGGGAAAAGATGCTTATTATAGGGTAAACAATACGATAATTATGGTTAGCGGGTGATTGCCATTTTCCAAGATTAGCGATAATGCCCGCCTCTAGTCAAAATCCATTTTTCCATGACCATCTACATATTCCCCTGACTTTTCCAGGATTTCCAAACCATTTTTCTTTTCTCTGACTTTTCCAGGATTTCCAGACTTGTGGTAACTCTGTCCTAGTTAATTTTTTGCTCTCAGTAAGGGAAACTAGAAATGTTCCGTGGCAGATTTCAGAGCAAATTCAATGTTGTATAGACTAATGCTTTTTTAAAATATATGAATCCATACTGATAAATTACTATACAAGAAACAAAATGAATTACTGTTCATTAATACACATCATTTAATTTATCTACACACACTTCTATCACAGACATTTCGGAAACAGTGTTGGATAAAAGATTGAGCCATTTAAGTCAAACAGCACAATGTTTCCTCCTTGCCCTTATGGAAAGCTGTTTTCATAATCAGTTAAGATCATCTTTTTGTTACAAAGCATTTCCTATTTCACTTTGGCAGTCTGTCAGAAGTACAGTAGATTTGTCATCCTAGAGACATTGGCAGTTGCTATTTCACAAGGTTGATAAAGCTACCCTTGAGCCCGACACAACAAACTCTCTTGTACAGCTATAGATGACATTATTTATTTATTTATTTACAATATTTTTTAGCCGCCCCATTACCAGGTGGTCTCTGGGCGACGCACAACAATATATTAAAAACTATAAAACAATAAAATGACATGACTGTTAAAACTATAAAATACAATACAGGTTAAAACAATTGACATATAATGCAAATTATAAAACCCTGCTGCTCATGAGTCCAGCTAAAACACTAATTAAAAATGTTGGCTGAACAAGAGGGTCTTTGCCTGGCACTGAAAAGCCAAAAGTGTCAGCGCCAGGTGGATCTACATATATTCAACCTGGTATGTGTGTAGCCATCTCCTCACTTGCTTGTTACACACAGTAAGTTATACTTATTTCCTTCCTCCTTGCAAGGTTTCTGCAAGTGCTATAGTGAATTCTATGTTAGATTTCCAAACCACGGCGGTGAAGACTGAACCACAAAAAACAAAAACACCCTCTTAAGGTTTCAGGGAGGGTGTTGTAAGAAATACCCACACATGGAAGAGCTGTCTACAATCAAAGTAGGTGCCCAGGATTCTCCCTGTCTTTGGACTTCCTCAATATACAAAATCAGGAAACCACTTAATACAGCCTGTAATGTTTAATTATATCCAAGCCACTCACTAATTCTCTCGGAAGACACGACAGGCCTCAGCCACAAACAGGGAAAACCATGTGGGATTACGAAAGCAGTGAAAAAGAAAGTTACTATTGCCAAGTTAGGACACTTGCTGATTTTATTCTATACACAAGCATTGGAAGCCCCAGAATAACTATGGAAGACCAGAGGAAAATCAAGAAAGAAACACCTCTGAAAAGTCAGGTACTGTGTAAAGTTCATGCTAGCAACAATGACCTGGGAGCTTATGCAGAGCTGAAGCTAAATGATTCCTTTCCTGAAGAACCAGTACTACTGCTGCAACATCACAGCGGTGTTGAGTCCTCTGAATTTCCTTGTGACTGCTGGCAATGCATGTTAGAAACCGGTGACTGTTAATACCTCAGTGTATAACAAGAAGTGTCTGGTCACACATCCTTGCTTCACTTTTGTAGGAAAGGGTCAACAGGGGACCTACACAACGAAACATAACTATCCCAGAACAGCAACATAATGGCAGATTAGGTTGAGTGCACAGGACACCACTGAGACACTTAGGCTTTCTGGGACCAGCCGACGGAGGCCAGTTGATGCATCAGCTGGTGTTTATTGTGCAGCCCATCCTCCCCTCCGACGCCAAGCTTGCAGGGAGCTCAAGCTCTTCCCTTCTTCACAAGCCAGGCATTTGTGCTGAAGTAGGCTTGATGACAGATTGTCCTTTTATTCACGGGCTCTCCAGGAATTTTTCCTCACAGCATTGTGATTCTAGATCCTGTGAATGGTGGCCTGGGAAGGAGTGACTCCTGGGGAGTGTAGGGTTTGGGGAAGCCAGAGGCCGATTAAGGGGAAGAATGCCCTGAGCCAGCAGGTGGGATGTGGAAGCGGTTAATCTGAGCCATTTTTCTCACTGGTATTTTTTTTAAAAAATATCATGGGCAAGGCATGGACTCACCACCTCAGAGAATGATATTATTCACCCCCCATTGTACCCCATTCCACATTTGAACTGAGGAACGAGGCATTAACAGCATGGGCTCCCTGTTCAACACTTTCCTCCCTCACTAGGGAGCTGAGGCCTTTTCATTCTACACTAAGCATCAGATTTGCTTTGTGCTTTATCCCCTTTTAATTCCTTAGCCATACCACAGAATAGGAGAATAATTGTCACCAGTTCCCTGGGAGTCTTTCATGTGACACACCAAAAAAAGCATAACAGATAGTAATTAATGAGAAATATCACTGAATAGATCATGTATGATATTTTATGTGCCACACCTGTGTTATAAATATGGACCCACTGCTTTTATTTAATTTTTTTTTAAATGGAGAGGGCACACACACTAAAAACACCACTAATTATTAAGGTCCTTGAATTTTAGGATATCCACTAGGCAATTGTTTTAATATCCTGAAATATTCTCTTCTTATCATGTGTCTATTCCACACCAATGGGAAATATACCTAAATGGATCCTTGGAGATATCTGTTTGGCTGACTTTGGAAACAAGAGGTGCAAGATGAACCCTAATTTTATTCAGTAAAGCTTTTCTAAGGCATTTGGGTTTTATAGAGTGTTGCTATTTGGTGCGAAGTTTCTGACTTCTACAAGTGTCAAATCCCACACTTAGATTATATGATCATCTGAAATGTCTTTCCATATAGTCTTGCATAAGGAGTTGGCACAGCATTGCATATCCCATTGCACGGATCCTGACATCAGTGTTCAGCTAAATATTCCTTATACCAGTTGTGGCAGTTGCTGTGCTAGTACTTTTACAAACACTGGTGGATCTGCACTACCTCTTGTACCTTTCCCACTATCCTGACATTAGTTACGCATTAGACTCCACCAGAAGTCTGAACATCTTTTCCTAAATACTTTGAAATTGCTGTTTAGTTAAAGTTGTGAAGTAAGAGAAATGGTAGCTCTCAGAGAGTAAGGCATATTGACTCCACAGAGGTGGCATGGTAATTTTAGGCTGAGTCACACTGAGCCAAGTGAACTCTGATTACCCTCAGGGAGGCAACTCCACAGCCATCTGATCACAGCAAATCTTACCTTGACTGTATATATGCCATACAGAGGTTATGGAACTAATAAGACATGCCGTCACTCATAACTAGCATCATTTTGGTCCAAGAGCACCCTTATTGCCTTAACATCTGTACTAACACATCATACTCCCCATAAGGAATTGTTGAAAGTGAACAGTTTCCAAATCTATATACTGAATGGGTCTTCGTTCACTGAAGGACTGTTGAGTGGTTTGCAGTGGCATGATGCACAACAGGGAACCTCTTTTGAACATCTGAAATGTCAAGGCAATCCATATGGGGAAATATGGTCCTTCAGATTTAATGAGAATCATTCTGAAGAAGAACTATATGTAAGCAAAGGGGAGAAATCTATGGGGTACAGAAGAATAGCAGAGGGTGATAATAGGTGTATAGGAGCAGAGGGTAATCTAATTACCCACATATACTTGAGTGTAAGCCATCCCGAGAATAAGCCGACGGCCTAATTTTACCCCTCAAAACTGGGAAAACTTATTGACTCAAGTATAAGCCAAGGGCGTTTTTTAGTTATACTCAAGTATATATGGTATACCGGCCGAGCTCTAAAGGGACTGGGGGTAGTAACTGGCAACATGTGCTGGGAGTGTGGAGGCAATTCGGGAGTTAATACCATAGAGTAAACTCCCTGATTGCCTCCACAGTCCCTGCTAAGTTGCCAATACTACCATCAACCCCTTTAGAGCTTCATAACTAAGTCCCCTTACCCCCAAATGTTTCCAAATTTCAGGGGGTTCCCTAAAGTCACTTTCTGAAGGTACCCCTGCTACGTTGGAGTCCCAAGGTAAGTAAATTTTGATTGCATATTTTAAAATAATTTTTGAAGCCTTCTCATTGGAATCATATAGGACATGGAGGCACTGCTATCAGTTGCCCAATCAGGACTTGCCCTTCGCTGCCCTCCCCAAGCCATTTGAGCACCTAATTTTACCCCAAAAAGTGGGAAAACTTATTGACTTGAGTATAAGCCGAGGGCATTTTTTTCAACCAAAAATAAGGGCTGGAAAACTAGGCTTATACTCAAGTATATACAGTAAAAAAAATTTTACACAAGCATGACATACTGAGCAGAAATCTGAGTGGTGAAGTCCTTGTAGGCACTTGCTGTTGCAAGCTAATGTGTGCACAATAGCAAATGTATGTGTGGCAGCTGTTGAAGACAGCCCAGCGCTTGCAACTGGTCCAGAATTGTTTTGCGCAGCTGGTGAATGGTGAGGCCACTAGAGACCACATCACGCTGATTCTCTACAAGCTACAATGATTACCAGTTGCTGCCCAAGCCCAATTCAAAGCTTTTGTTCTAACATATAAAGTCCTCAGCAGCTGAGGACCTAGATACCTGAAGGACCACCTCCTTCCATATGAGCCTACCCGGCAATTAAGTTCTAACCAGGGGGCCCTACTAAAAGAGCCATCCTTTAAGGAGGTGAAATAGATGTCTTGTAGGTATAGGGCCTTTTTGGCAGCTGCCCCGATACTATGGAAAGCCCTCCCAAGTGAGATCCACGTAGCGCCAATGTTGATATTGTTTCAGTGGTTAAAAACCTTCCTGTTCCAGACGTTTTTGTGTGTGGGTGCTGATGGCTATTTTAGTGTATATTATTGTATTTAAGGGTTTTAATGGCTTTTAATTGTTAATGTTTTTAATTTTTTAAATTGTTTTGATTGGTATTTCAATACTGAATTTTATGCTGGTGGATGGCGGCCTATAAGTTGGAAAATAAATAAATAAATAAATAAATAAATAAATAAATAAATAAATAAATAAATAAATAAATAAATAAATAAATAAATAAAATGCTGATGATGTGTGTGTATTTTTTCCACTTGCAGTAATTCACCACTGAAAATTACACCCACTGGGGTATGCTGGTTGCCCAAACTAGTAGGATTCTGACCAATAATATAATACTGCAGATCTAATTAGTAATCATATTGATACATTCTAATTAATTCTCTACTAATATGAAAGCTCAAAAAGGTTTATGTAGTCGCTCTCACGTAGGAGGAGCAGAAAATAATGAGAATGGCTCCCTCCCCCAACTTTGTGGTTATTTACAGTCAAAGCAAATGCATAAATTTTGTTCCGAGTCATCACAGTGGTGGGACATGTCTGCTTGTTTCCTAACTTCTACGAAGGGGTGACATCTCAACATAAAAGAATAAAAATAAAAACAAAACAAAACCCAAGGTCAACAACCTCTGAAATGCTATGCCAACCGCACCAGCTTGAAACCATTTCCATGCACTATAAATTTTATTGGGAGATCAGGTTCCATTGTGTTTTCTTTTGGTTATTTGTTTTGAAAATTCTTTCCCTCTTTTAACACACCGTGGAGGCCCTCCTAAAGCAGAGCTCCTCCTTGTGCAGATCCAACCACCCAGGCAAGGTGACACGTGCACTAATGACATTTCCAGCAGGGATGGTTCCCAGGGGCTTCTCTTGCAGCTGCTCAGAGCCCTTGTACCTCTGGAAGAGCAGCCTCTTGGATAGCAGGAAGGTTGCTTTTGGCTGAGGCATTGGTTTGTAGTGGACAAATGCCTGCAGGCACTCAGGCAGCCTGTGTCTCTCAAAACTGCCTAGGAAGGAGAGCGTTCACATCTCACGCTGCTTGGACACTGCTGTGGGGGTAAGGGAGAGAGTATTCTCTGCTTTTGCCTTTCATTGTAAAGGGTCCGTTTCTGCCGTGAGCTGCTTGAGTAGGTGGAGGGGGGCAGAGACTCCTGTTTTAAACTCGCTTGGGACCCTCTTCATCAATAAGCAGGTGGGTTTCTTGAAAGCATCCTCAACTCTTGTTTCCTTAACCTAATAAACTATTCTTCTGCTCCTGCCAAACCTCTGATTTTCTTGGAAAAGTGCAAGCCGCCAGGGCATGTGTCCAAAGGAGTTGTTGTAATGAAGTAGCCCCTAGTCCGGCTCTCCAGGGACAAAGCAGTGATGGATGGTAGATCCATCTCTGTTTAATTCTCTTCCCCAAAGGTCAGACCGCTACTTCTCTCTAACCAACGCCCCTGGAGGTTGAGGGTGAGGCGCGCTCCTTTTTTTTTTTTTTTTTTTGCTCATCATATCACACTTGCAATGCGTGTCCCCCGTGGCTCACTCAGATACTTTGAGACTCTTCGTAGGGATGCAGTGCCCAAATGGACTCTAATTAGGTGGGAGTGCTCTCATGCTCTGAGATTCTTCTCACAGTAGCCAAAAAACGTGCCTGGGGGAGATGCCAGCTATGCAGGGTAGCTGGCACAGAGACAGTACAGGAAATGTTAAGCAACCTGTCTGACTGGCAGGGAGCCGGCCTACTTAGCAAACTCCAAATGGGAACAGTGACATGCTGATCCGAAACAAAGAGGGTGAGCAGAGGTGGGTGGGTGGGACAAACGGAGAGGGAGGGAGAAGCCTTTGGGATTTAGTACCAGTTAGGGTGCTTAGCAAGACGTCAAACGCTTAATGTAGATGTCACCTGCTAGAGAAGCATGAAGCGTATGCTAGCGTGCGAGTCTAACTGATGTGTCCTCGGAGGCCCCTTGCCACTGCAGCCAAGAAATATACAGAGTTTAGGGCACAATGAGGGGATGCGCAGAGGGTGGGAGGGGAAGGAAATTTGTTGAAAGATGGTTTCCACATCATGTAAGGGGAATTGTATTTAAATTGGCCTGGGGTCCTTGTTTTCACTTAAGCAGAACTCTGAGCAGACAACTCATAACTACCTCCAATGAGAGGTCTTGTTCATTTTGGCCAACGTACCTACAACCTGGGAGGTGGGGAATAGGGGGAACGGCTGAGAGCTTCTAGGGGCATATTTGGTGGGAGGGAGTTGAGAAAGAAAAGCTAGAGATGGAGGCCGTTTACATGAAGTGGCTCTGGCTGAATGGGCTGCTTAGGGACAAGCCCTACACTGGAAGCCAAAGAAGAGGCTAGACTGTTAAGCATTCAAGGAGGAGCCAGCCTCTTCTTGGGAGTAAGTTAGGCAGTCATACTATCACCACCACCACGTCCATCATCATAGAACTGGAAGGGACTCTATGGGCCATCAAGTCCAACCCCTGTGAAGGAAGAACAGTGGGGATGTGAACTCCCAGACTCTTTTTGTTTCTATCACGGTGGTGAACAAAAGTGCTCACTTGTTCTTAGACCAGTAGTTCTCAACCTGTGGGTCACCAGATGTTCCTGGACTGCAACTCCCAGAAGCCTCCACCATTCGCTGTGCTGGAAGGGGTTTCTGGGAGTTGCAGGCCAGGAATATCTGAGGACCTACAGGTTGAGAACCGCTGCTCTAGACAATGGGACTTGCTGTGCTTCCAGGAAATTTGCAAAGGCTTGCTCAACCTTGGGTATCAGGAGGATGCCTCCTGTCCCTTCAGCCACCCAGACCCAGGACTGGGCATGACGCTTTTGTAAGAAATACAGTGCAATTAGATGCCTTTCCTTGAACTCAGGGATGAGGAATGTGTAGATTCCCAGATGCTCTTGCTCAGCCATTCCCTTCATTTCCCCACTACAGAATGTGGAAGCATTGCTTTTTGATCCACGACTCCCAGAATCCCTAGCAAGCATTGCCATTGGCTGAGGAATGGTAAGAGCAGTGGTTCAAAGGAGGGGCATTACCAAGCTTGACCTCACCGCAGCCTTTGCTAGCCAAAACTGATCTGAGAGATGTACTATATTTCAGTGGCACTTAGAGGACCAGACATTCCCCAGCCCCGCTCAAGTCCACACCGTCAATAACGGAGAGGTCAGCAATTGTAACTAATAAATAAACGTTATATGTGGCATGCACTTGGAGGGGTATACAGTACAGTGGAACCTTGACTTACATCATTAATCCATTCCGGGGTCTAGACATAAGTCAAACATGCCTTAAGTCAAATGAACTTTTCCCGTAGAAAGTAATGGGAAAGTAGATTAATCTGTTCCAGATGATGAAAAAGACCCCCGAAAACAGCAATTTAAATTTGACTGGGATAGGAGATTCCTTCTAGGGATGTAAATGAAATGTCTCTTCAAAGAGAGGAGGAGGCAGTGGAATTATTAGACATGGGCACGACTCAGCAAAATTGTTGTTTCCGTTTTCAGTTA
The DNA here is from genome assembly GCA_037367245.1 of Phrynocephalus guinanensis. Lineage (NCBI taxonomy): Eukaryota > Metazoa > Chordata > Lepidosauria > Squamata > Agamidae > Phrynocephalus > Phrynocephalus guinanensis. The sequence continues at coordinate 102,206,370 of CM074734.1, read as the reverse complement.
TCGTTTCCGTTACGTAACGGAAACGGTAACGATAATTAAGCCGTCAGAACTCAAACTCGAACCGAGAAAAGAAAGATTTGGCCGGGTTTTTCGTTTCCGTTTGTGGCATCGCGGCGATTGCGCAATGTGAAGCACATTAAAAGTTTTTAAAAGTTTTTTTTAAAAAAATCCGACTCCCGGCCAAAAAAAGCAGGCAAAAATATGCCCGCCTGAGGCTTTGCCACCTACCAGAGGGATGGTTTCTGGGGGGTCCCCGGCCTTTCCCCCCCTCTTCTCCTGTCCTGGGCTGCTTGCACCAGGCTGGGGAGGGGGGGTCATCCTCATTGCCTCGCCATGCCATGCGGTGGGGGGGGGATCCAAAATGGCGACTGCAATTTTTCTTTTGAAATCGTGGTAAAAAAAAACACCAAATCACCATAGAAACATGTGATATTTATTTATTTTAAATCCCTGAATTTTAATAGTAGCAGCAGTGGGTTTTTTATAGCAATAAAACGTCGTATTGATTTTATTTTATTTTATTTTATTTTATTATTTTTTTAGACCTGCCCATTTGGGCTGGGCATGGGATGGGACCATGCAAATTGTTTGAACCATTCCACCAATGGCATAGCCAGGTTTTTGACTGACACTTCTGGATGTCTCGGAGGGCATAAAAAGCCGAGGCACCTTCCAGAAATTGCAGTCGGGTGTATGGATGTGGTTAAGGGAGGAGGGCTGGCTGCTGGTGCTGGTGTGATCCGATCGAGATTGAGGAGGGAGGCTGGAGGTTTTAGGATTTAAGTTAGGCAATTGAATTTAGAAAATAATTTCTTTGATTCCCTGCAGCTTTGTCTGCTGAAGGGAATAGCAGTTTATTCTTTATTTCTTCTCTGGCAGTTTGTGAGGATTTTTTTCTGATATTGGATAAAGGGGGAGGTTCGACTGGGAGTGGGAGGTGTGGGTTTATTTTAAAAATATATTATATACTACCATTTATTTTCTATTTTCCCAACTTCAATTTGCTTGCGCACACACACATTTGGGGTGCAAGCCAAGAACAGAACCTCTATCCTAAGTGATATCCTAACTGCCCACTTGCCCGTCCGCCCGCGCCGCCACCTGCCTGCGGCCCACGCTGCCACCCACCCACTTGACCGCCCGCAGCCACCGCCCGCCCGCTCGCTCGCCCCCCGCCCCCCCCCCACCTAGGGAGCAAAAACACCTAGCGCCGGCCCTGATTGCGGGATGCTCCTATGCTCTGGGAAGTCATATCGCGCTAAATCGCAGTGGAAACGACAAATGACAAACGACAAATGGAAACGACAAATTTTTGAAAATTTTCGCGACAAACGGAAACGACCCGAAACGGACCCGTTCCGACAAACGAAAACTCGAAACGTCATTTTTTCTGGTCGTGCCCATGTCTAGGAATTATAGTCCACAAGTTATACACCTCCACTTTTTATTGGTCATAGCAACAATGTCTAACATTTAAGTTTTACTGATTTTTAACCTGACGTTCCAAGTTCTGAATAACTCTGTGCTTACCATTAGAGCCCCATAACTGTACAGCTCCCCCACTAAAATGCTTGCATTGTGGACCAGAATTCTGCAGCCAGATTTTTTACAAGACTGAGCCGACTGTCTAACCAGCGAGGCCAGCCCCGAGCTCCCGGCCCTTCTTCTCCTCCAGCAGCAGCGGCGGCTTCGGCGAGGCCGAGGACCAGCTCCAGGTGCTCGGAGCTGGCCTCGCTGAAGCCGCCGCTGCCGGAGGAGAGGAAGAAGGCAGGAGCAGTTTGGAGGCGGCAGCCGCAATGCTGGGTCGTGGCTGCCGCCTGATTCTGAGGCCTTGCACCGGGGTTCTGAGCTGTAAGTCAAAGCCTGCGACTCAAGTCAAACAGGCCCCTTCTTGCTGCAAGTCAAATATGCTGCAAGTCAAGCAGCATGTAAGTCAAGGTTCCACTGTAGATGCTTTATCCTATTCATTTATATACAGTATATGTAAACAGAGTAAAGTTCATAACAATGAGGTACTGTAAATGGCATTGCAAAAAAAAGGCAACGTCATAAAAATCTATAGATTTTAAAATTCTGTACAAAGAGGCAGCTGTAATTCAAATCTATGAATGAGCTGGAATTTGCTGGATCATTTTAAAAACAGGGACACAGTACTCAAATAGTTCAGTGTACCGAAGATATTTTGTAGAATTCCATGCCTTGTGACATTGACTTGGAACTGACTTGTGAGAAGCACAAGCAAAGAATGCCACCTTGGTGATTGATTGTGAGCCATAAGGAAGCAAAAAGAACATACTTCTAAGACTAAGCTTCTGCAGCTGTGCAGATATAATGAGAATGAAGCAGAAAGTTTAGAGATAAGTCCCAAATTATCTCTGCCAATGTAATAGAATTATTACTTTCTACTGTAGGTCTCACTCCCTCTCACTGCTTCTCATATTATGCTTTTTAAAAACTGCATATTCTTGAGGATTCAGGGAGAAATGAAGATGCACTAAAATAGCATATTAAACACACACACACACACACACACACACACACACACACACACACACACACACACACACAGAAGCAAAGACGACAAAGACTGGGATGGATGCAACCACATTGCACTACAGTACTACCATTTTTGCCTTGAACAACCGAATGCTGTTGCCTCTAGGTTGGAGATGGGTGCCCATGTTTTCTAGCCATTTCAACTGAAAAGACCAGAGCATCTCCTTTTCTACCCCTTATCCTCCTGATAGATGTCCGTGTGCCTGGAGAAGACCTGAGAAGCACAGCCGTTTCCAGAGATTTCAGACGGTGCCTCAAGACCTGGCGGTTATAATAACCAAACCATATGTCTACTGATCATCACAGAGAAACACACACAACGCGATACTTAACCAAATGTGTGGTAGGTTGGCAACTTTGGATTACTTGCAACTGTTTGCTTGACAAAACAAAGCCTATTAGGAAAAGAAGCTCATCCTGCCCCTAGCAGGAGACTGTGCTGAGTTGGTTTATGGTCAAGAAAGATTCATCATGTGTGCTGCCCTGGCAGTATTATTCAGATGTTTTCCCCCTGTTGCTAGGAAACATCAGCTTGAAAACATCAACAAAGAGGTAAGGCAAAGTACAGTACAACAAAACCCTGGCTTCATTATAATCGTTCATAACAAGAGCATAAACAGATAATGAATACTGATGCAGCTTTGAAAGAAAGACACCCCCCCAGACAACTGTTTCCAAGTTCGTTGGCACCCCAGCCGTGGTTTGCCCTACGCAGCCCATTCTCAATTAGCACAAGCAAGCTAGACTTGCTATACAGTATATTAGGATTCTGACCAATTCTACTCTGTATTAAGCAAGTTCTTATCCCCAACCCGAAACCCCCCCACACACACACACACTGCTACTTCTGTCCCTCAGCAACTGTTGCAGTTCCCTCACTTGAAGCCCCAGGGCCTTTGAAGTATATATGATAAACCAGGGAGAGTCCCGCTCTCTCCTTAGATTTAGTACCTGAACACTTGGTTATCCCATCAAATAACCAGACAACAATTTGTGCTCAAATAGAGTCAATTGAAAAAGATTTCATTAAGATGAAAGAAAAACAGCTGTAAAAAGCTGAGAATATGCAGGACAGAGCTGTATAACAAATCATTATTCCTGTAGCTCATTCTATTACGTTTAACTTGAAGGCGAAGGCACTGTCTTTCAACTGAGCTTAACAAAGGGAAGTAGGCTTTGGCACCCTCCCCCCCCCCCACTTTTTAATCAAATACCTGAAAAAGCATCTGCATCCCATGTGAATGGCTGCCTATGAGCTTATCTGAAATGTATGCTTTTATCTCCCAAGGTCTTAATCTTTCCCAACAGGCTCAGCAATCTTCTTTTGTTTCTTCCTCGCCTTCCTTCGCCCACAGAGTCGAACAAGAATCTCCTAGACGTAGTTGCAAGTCACAGGCTGTCGTCGCCTTTGCCTTTCACATGGAGCCACCACAACTTCATCAGAAATGATCTGATTGCCTAGGGAGATCCTGATTACCTGTGATCAATTCCTGTAGCTAGTAGTACCATTTCAGTGTGTAAGGCACAAATAAACATCAAAGCTCCCTAATACAGGGACACAGGCTAACTACTAGAACAAATGTATGGCCATTCTTGAGGAACTCAAGAGCCCATTAAAGAACCCATGCCATGATATAGCATGAAAGGTTCACAGTGAAGGTTGTGAGGCACAAATGTTTTAAGGAGAATCAAACAGGCAAAGATCTCTGTGGGGGTAGTGCATATGGCTTGAAATTTAATAATAATAATAATAATAATAATAATAATAATAATAATAATAATAATAATAATAATAATAAAAAAACAACAACAACTTGCCGATACATTGCATAGTCCTAAACCCCTGGGAAGCATTCGAATAGTGATTTGTAATGCAAAATCCAGCATGGTTATCTTGTCTGCTGTGTGGTAATTAAATAAATAATTAAACAAACAAACAAACAAACAAACAAACAAACAAACAAACAAATAAATAAATAAATAAATAAAAAGTGTCATCAGCCAATTTTGACTTATGATGACACTTCACAGGGCGTTCCAGATACAGATTACTCAGAAGTAGGTTACCATTCTTTTGTTCTGGAAAGTGCTTGGAGTCTCTGCACAGCTTGTCATAGGCTACAGAACTGGTTCTTCTTCTCAGAGGCACTGCAGTAAATCCAACTCCACACAATCTGCAAATTAAAACTAAGAAGCCCATACGACCCCACATAACACAGATGTGTCATGCTGGCCTCTCGTGAAAGAGTACATCAACTGAACGATAAATACCTATGCATTTGCTAAGTATAACTAAGCCTGTATCAATCTCTCAGTGCCAATCTAGATAACTTAAGCCACATGGGTGCCATTTTGTGTCTCCATCTTCCATGCTGAGTTCTAGTGTAGTAAACAAGGCAAGTCTCTCCAACCAGGTAGATATATTCCTAGGGCTTTTATTTTTCCACTGGGTCCCTTGACTCTTTTATTATAATACAGAACATGTTTCTAATCTGCTGCGTTTAAACTCATTCATAAAGCTCCTGTCAGTTCAAATACTTAGTGTAGTCCAGCTGTGACCTGTAGCGATAAATCTGTGCCACTCCCCCCAGCAGCAATGCCCTTGTGGCTGTCACTTTGCCTGATTTACATTTCAAAACAAAGCATAACATTTCCCAGGTGCAGATGTGTTTGCATCTGGGAGCTATCTTTCCCCCTCCCATCTCTTCCCCCTCCTAATCTCAGCTTCATACGGGCCAGGAAAGTGATGGGAACAAATGTGGGGGCCACTTAAGATCACAGAAAGAAATGGCTGTGACAGCAAGTAATTTCCTTTCCAGGCCATGAGGCCATAGCCCACCATTTTTACCTCGGAATGAAAGTGATTTGTATATTGGGCTAAATGAGTTCACTAAAGACGAAGAAGGTTAAACAGGCAGAGATGGGTGGATGGCACCACAGACAGGCCATCCCGACCCTTGTCCTAAGGGGGGGAGGGGCAAGGTAAATGTACTTTATTCCAAAGGAATCCCCAGCCATTGTGGTTGGAATGAGATCTTTCTGTTTGGTTGTCTGTGGTTAAAACTCACAGCTTTTCATTGGTCGGGTAATCCAATGTTTGGTACGTATGTTTAGTTATAGTTAGGCTACAGTTCTATCAACTCTTCCCCGGAGATGGGTTCGCTACAAAAATTATTTAGAGGTGGTAAATCAGGAAGTATTTCATAGGAATGTAGCTACAAAAGTATTTCCTGGGACATTTAGAGATGGCTCTGACCCAACCAATTAGTTGTGCTGTTTTAGTGCTCCTTAGCCCCATAACCCAGCAGTAAAGGGATAGTTCAACAGTGAGGGCCCATTTAACCCATAGAACTAACAAGGAGCAGGAGGGCTGGTGACCAAGTTAACTCAAGAACAGACTATCTCCCAAGGAGTTGCCCATCTGTCGAATTTGCTCCTGTGGCGAAGACTGTAGCATGCCCAACTCTCCTTGTGGAAGGAGACACACAAGATAGTGGTTTTGGAACTGAACAAACGTTGCTAGTTAACTCAATGTACAGCATCAAGCTTAGCAAAAACTAGGCATCGTTATAGCCTTTTATTGTCTAGTCCTAAGCCTTCTCAATTCCTCCAAGTGGTGGAAACAGAACCACATCAAAGCACCTGGACTCCCCCTAAGAGCTGCCATTGCAGGGGACACTAGTCAGCAAGCTTGTGGGATGGTTGAACACCAGATATGAATGATATATCCACTGGCTACTTAACATTATCACATGTGTGTGCACTGGGGTCTACAGGAGCCTGCTTAGCACACTTGACTGTTTCCTGCTTGGGTGTCCTGCTTGATGCTCCACTCCCCTTCCCCAAAGTATTGTAAAAATGTGTCAGGGGAAGTGGTGATATTTATTTGTCCCTTGCCAAAAGACTCCCATTTTGAATTAAAGGGTGATAAAATTTACTAGGCTCTTTTATGACATTGCTTCATGAGCTGATGACATTTTTATGGACTTATAAAATCCCCAGATAATTCTGCTTGTTGATGCATCAGTAAATTCAGGAGCTTCTTGAGCTAATGAATTTCCTTCCCCTAAATACTGGTGATGGCTAGAGAAGATGCCATAGAAACACATTCCCTTCACCCTACCTATGCAAGAGGAACTTGGGGTCTTCCAGATAGATTGGACTGCATATTCAGTCACTCCTCATCATTCGTTAAGCTGAGTAGGTCTGTTGGGAGATGCAGTCTGACATCAGAAGAGCCACAGCATGCCCATGGACCCCTACTTTGCATTGAGGTTCTTAACCCTTCCTATATTGCCCAAGTAGGAAAAAGAAAATAAAGCTACACAAAACGGTAGTAATCCTCTTTTGCACACTACAAAGAAGAGTCAATAGGTGTAACATGTAGCGTACAGAAGAGACAACTGTTGTGCACACAATGGCTTTAGGACTAGCCTTTCCAAACAATATCGATAACATACTAATCACAGAGCGAAATGGTAGTGCAACACACACTTACAGGATTGGAAGCAAATGATGGGTCAAAACTGCTAATAGTTACTTCATGTATAACAGAAAATGTATATCATAAAATGGATGACAGATACTTGATATACTATTTCAAATCTTATGGAAAGAGGAAAATATGGGTATTTTCCTCATAGGAGGACATGTGTGCTAGTGACATAATTATACCTGAAACAGTAGTTGCCAGTGGTCAAGAACCTCCCTAGAGATGAACTGACTTCTAAATCTGTTCCCATGACGTGTGCAAAACCTTTGGGTGACCAGCAGTACTAACAATACCTGCTCGCGCTGCCCATTACAGTACTAAGATTAAAAGATGCATATATTGTTAGTGAATAGGGAACCAGATGTTGTTAGAGTCAGACTCGGGAGACTTTGGTTCAAATGCTTGCTTAGCCACGAAAACTTATCAGGAACATCTTATGAACATCTTACATATCTTGACTATCCTATTACAGACATCACGAGTTGGATGTTACTTGATGGCAGAAAACGAATTAATCAGTCACAGAAAACTGTATTTTGTGGTTATTCAGAAAGCAACTGTCAAAGTTTGGATAGGGTATTCAAAAGGTAAATCATGAGCTCTTAAACACACACACACACACACACACACACACACACACACACACACACACACACACACACACACACACACACACACACACAAGGACAAAATATAAGCACAAACATATTGTACAGAGAGATCTTCATTCTGCTCTCGTTTTTGAGGTTGTGGTGTCAAAATGTGAAGTTTTGTGTGCATAGAATACTACAAAAATTAAAGTAGGTGTGTGCGCATGTTTAAAAAATGCAATCCTGAAAGTATACACTGTACTTTAAAAGCAAAATTTGACGTTTGAACTATAGTTTAGTAAAAGTCACAGTGAAATAATCTGCCAGTACTCCAGCCATGTCTGAAAGCAAAGTCGATATAAAATAACATTGCCAGGTTTGTCAGTTACATGTTTTATCACTCCAGTAAAGGCAACATAAATTGAAATGTGGGACCGTTTATAGACATCAGTAACTTACGACACCAGCAAAAATCAATTGTTTACAGTTGAAGAGAAATGTAAATACAGTAACTGAGAGAAATATAAATACAGGGAGGCAAAGAGTCACACGAGAAGAAGTCACACCTCACACACGCGATACCAATGACACTGATGTTGGACACCAAACATTAAAAAGCAGCCACCTGTAGCTGCACAGCTTGTAGCACCACCTCAGAATAGACGAGGACAAAATGAATTTTCCTCCAGAGTTTCAAACTGGCTTGGTTGGATGAGCCAGTTTGGAATATGTTTCATGTCTGTCCAGTCATATGCTTAAAAGCCCAAGATTGCTCAAAACTATAATTTTTCTTTTTTACTTTTCAATTATGTATTTTTAGAGATGTAATATCTGCCTTTTTAGCCTATAAGCTGCTGCATTTTTGTAAGACACGTGCCTGCTATTTTGAAACATGATTATAACATGATTTAAGTTCTGTTAACAGCCGAAGTTTTGGTTCTGAATGTAATTGTCTTTGCACACTTTTCATAGCTGTAGGAATTTTGGGTGGAGAATCACACATGTAACTTTTCACATTTTACAGGGACAGAACTCTGTTTAAGTTTTCCCATAACTTTAAGACCTGGATGTTTCAACAACTCTGAAATATTTTTGTGCCTGTGGAAACTAGAAGTGAGGCAAAGACGTAAAGCTTGTTGAAGTAGACAAGCACATTGCCTAGAATTATTACAATAATGAAAAGTCATGAATTTTGATATGACTGAAAATGGTTATCTAAATGGGATCGATGGCAGCTGTGATGAACACAGACTTCTGATTTTCCCTATAAATATACAGATTTCCATAGGGCCCTTAGGGAGATGCTAGGGAAAGAGATTCTGCAGCCTGACTGTAGATTCATAGCCAAAAGGGCAATCCAACAGAGCAGTCATGATCAACTTTTTAAAAACCATGGCCATCAACACAATATGAAATAAATATATGATGTCTGAAGAATTGTTTCCAGACTGTGCCAGGGCCCCCCAGGAGACCATGTGGCCCCACTTGAGAATGGTTGCTTTGGTGTATCATTCTGTAGGAATTTCATCATAACTACCTTGTGATTGATGGTTGAAAACAGGGTCAACCATTTAAAAAAAAAGGATAAGAAAGCTTCATCACTTTCCTCACAACCCAAGCAAAGAAAATCATTTCCTTTAGACACAGCAACACTTCCTGGCATATATCACCAGTCTTTGACACCAGTCTTCAATCCCCAGATGGACACGGAAAGTATTTCAGCATCTTTATTCATGTGGCAATTATTGCATAGGAACGCCATAGTGGTATGATTCAGAAGGTTAGGACAGAACTAAAACTAAGCTTTTTTATAAGTATATTATAGTTGGATTTTGGATATAAACGGAGGTTTCATTTAAATGTCTAATACTGTAGTACTACAAAGAGTGTGGTACTGATAACCAGAGAGAGAGAGAGAGAGAGAGAGAGAGAGAGAGAGAGAGAGAGAGAGAGAGAGAGAGAGAGAGAGAGAGAATATTTTTGTATATGTGCAAATGTGCAAATTTTGCAATGTGTGGCCTGCATACTGTAGTTAAAAACCGTAAACTGCCCAGAGACTACTTGAAGTGGTATGGGGTGGTATATAAGCAGAACACTTTGTGTTTTTTGCTTTTGCACACAAGGAAAAGCTAACTTTTGACAGCCAGTTTAATTCAGGTAAAAGGGAATGAAGTGGGACATGGTGGACATTTATAAAACGATGCAAGGTGCAGAAACAGACATTTCTCTTTTCCTCCCATGACACTAAAAATCAGGGTCAACCACTGAAACGAACTGACAGGGATAGACAAAAGAAACACAGTGCCCAAATAGAGAGTTGTCCAAAGACCACAAAACAAAAGGGGAAGGACACCAGTGGAAAAGGACTGCAGGCTAGGTTTTTGCTTGTATTTCTGCAATATGTTGTTGACTGCCTTCCTAATCTTTAGGTCTAAAGGCACAAGGTGCAATTTCCAAATCTAAAGCAATACTTAAAAGTATGCCATGATTTAATGAAGCTTTTCAGGCTCACAAAGACAGTATAATATACAGTACATATACAGACAAACAAAATGTGAAGGAAAATGATGACACCTTTGCCTGCTGCAAAGTAATAATACTAGTGCCAAGCAGGGCTTTCTGGGGATGGAATATCACAAATAGGGTGGCACAAATGAGAAGGGTCTCTCGGGTGTAATTTGGCTTACTCAGGCAAAACAAGGGAAGGAAGGCCTTCCTATACTATTTCAGTAGTATTGACAGACTGCAAGAGAGACAAGTATGTGAATTTCAAGACAGGCACCAGCATTTTGAAACAAGATCAGAAATGGACTAGAAACTACTGGAAATAAATGAATAAAATAATGTGTGGAATTCATGTCACAAGATATAGTGATCGTGGCCAATTAGACAGATAAGACAAATTTATAGAGTGTCAACCTAACAATGCCTGTCAGTCAACAGCCAAAAAGAACCTCCAGAATCAGTGGCATCATTCCCCTGCATACAGGATGCTGGAGAAGAGCAACATGAAACAGCTCTTGCCATCATGGCCACCTTGGAAGTCTAAAGCATCAGGCTCTGCACTTTTGAAAACAGGCTACCTTCTGAAATGCGCCAAATAGAGTTCCTAACAGTCTTTAAAAAGCATTAAAGATCTTGCTTTTTAGGGAAGCTTTTGGTGATTGCTAGTGTAACGTTGTGCTTAGATGCCCTAAGCACATCCAATCTCACTTGATTTTGGAAGCTAAGCAGGGTTGGCCCTGGTTAATACTTGGATGGGCGACCACCAGGGAATACCAGGTGTTGTAGGCGCCTGGAGTAGGAACTGGCAAACGACGCCAGTATTGCTGCCAAGAAAACTCCATGGACATGGGGTCATGAAGAGTCGGTCACGATTGTAATGACACAACACACACACACAACGTAGCATTGTGTTCCCCTGTCTTGTTGTTCCTTTCTCGTCACCCTTTAGTTTTGCCTCTTGCTGGATTTTTTATTCCATTGTGTTTAGTGTTATGTCTTGGCTGTTTATTGTTTTGTTTGTTCTTAATTGTCTTCTATTTATTTCGCTTTCATGTTAACCCCCCAGAGTCCCTGCTGGGAAATCAGGTGATCTACAAATAAATAAATAAAAATAAATAAATAAATAAATAAATAAATAAATAAATAAATAAATAAAGGGTGCTGAATTAGCTAGGCTGTGATCTGAGCTTTCAGGTTTTTCTTACATTGGCTGAATTCCAGTAGTTAGTCAGACTAGAGTAAGCCCATTGAATGAATGGAATTAACTTACAGTATATGTTGTTAACCCCCATTAATTTAATGGACCTACTCTAGTTGTGATGGACGACTGGATTTCACTCACTAATTGTCCTTATGTTGTAAGTATTTGATAGCTTTGTGTGTTGTTCATTAATTTGTCATGTGAAGGAAAGCCGTAAGCCATTGTTCCAAATCAACTGTTCCAGTAAAGTGATAGGAATTTCGCTCTATTTTTTATTCCTGTAGCTGCCATTCAGAAAGAGACACTGGTACACATTTTTCTTTCTTTCTTTCTTTCTTTCTTTTTTCTGTACAAATGGATTAATTTTAGACTGAAAGACACTACAAGCAAGAAGAACAGAATCATGTGCTACAAAACACTGGGCTACAAAAAGGTAGGAAAAACAAGCTATTACTGCTCCTTAAAGAAATGAATAATTTTAACGGCTCACAGCACAGGTATTTTCTATGAGGTTTTAGGCCACATCATACGCTGTTTGGGGCATCCAGGAAGACCAGATGATATGAGAGTTCCTTTTAGAATAGAAGGATACTAAGACATTATGTATGGTTTCCCAAACTCTTCAAAACCATGGAGCTTTCAGAATTCAAAATCCTACTCATATTTTGTGTGCACATAAGGGCTGCTGCACAGTACTCCTCACCCCTTTTACACCATTGGTTGCACAACTAGTCCCTGGCTGATTTTGCTGTCAGTGATTTATTCCCAGCGGTTGAAAGGAGAACCTGTCAAAGTGGGAGAAATGCTTTTACAACTGCCCGTAAGCCAGCGTAAGTGAGCTGGATCCTAGCCACAGCTTTTAGTCACTCCCAAAATCCAAGCCTGAGCCTTTTCCACTAATATTGTGAAGGGCCTTGCCTCTGGCAGCCAAGAGGGGAGGGCCGTATTAGCAAAATATCAGTAGCCGAATGAAAGAAGTTCTTTCTTTCTTTCTTTTGCTCTGAATAGGGAAGCAAGTTGCTTCAATGAGGTTTGGGGCATCCAGGCAGCCCAGATGACTTGACAGTTCCTTTCAGAATAGTTCTCTTCTTTCTTGGGCCATTCATCATAGTCCTTGTCTGCCTGCATACGGGATGGAATGACTCGAATGGACTTCCAGCTCTTTCCCCCAACACAAACACAACACAACACAACACAACACAACACAACACAACACAACACACACACACACACACACACACACACACACACACACACACACACACACACACACACCTAAACAAAAACCACGGTAAGAACTTTTTGCACACCTTGCATGCCTGTCGAGGCCAATCCCAAACTGTTACTGCCAGAGGTTCTCCAACAACAGTAGTTGCATCCTGGCTTTAATAATTCCTAGAAGGCCTAGAAAAAGATTAGTTTTAAATGCCTCTGAGCCATCCCAAAAGGTAACAGAACTCCTCTTGTTTTTCCTCCACTGCCCTGGCATTTGAGCAGTGCCCATTAAAGCTTTTCTGTATGGGTAAAGTACATCCTGGCTGAATCAAACTAATAATTGGATTGTGGATAACAAATGTTTTTTAGCTACAAATGCTTGATACCCAAGGTACTTTTTTAAAAAAGTGTGGAATGGGGGGAAGAGGGGAGAATAAGAAAGAATTCTCCCATGCAGAACACTGTTCTGGGGTCAATGGAGAGAAACCCTCCAGCCTGAATAACCAATCTGAGGAGGACTCGGAGCCTGGCAAGAACAGCCAAGGCCTGGGTGTCTGTGTTGTGTTGTCTCACTGGCAGCCAGGTTACCATGGCTCACCCTCTGTGCATCCACACCCGGGGGGTGCCTTCCCCCTCCCCATTCAATGGGACTCAGCTCTTCCAACACCAAGAAGGACAGTTGATTTGCAGAAGAAAAGCGAGCCCTTAGTGGGGCTGTCATGTCATCACCCCAGGATGCACAATGGATGTTGGGTGCAAGGCATAATCGAGTGGGCTGCTTCTGTCTGTGGGGCACTGGCATGTTCTCATGGCTCAAAGGTCTCTACAGAATCTACAAAAGAAAATTCTGGGCAGGAAAATGTAAGCAGTGTGCTGATGATCCAAATCGAATCCACAGAAGGGTTTGTACAGGCTGTGAGCTTTCCTTTCTTAACCTAGTGTGTCATCTGCTCTCTTCTGCCAGCCTCCTTTTCTGCTTAAGTCTCTATTAAGATGTTGGAAGTTCCATCATGGCCTCTAGATTTCCAGCCCCCTGGTGCCCTCAGGATTCACAGAACAGTCTACCACAGCGGCTGTTTTCTGCTGGGGGTTAAAACAGACACAGTGAGGCGCTGTGTTAACTCCAGTGTTCAAAGGTGGAGTTGACATCCCAGCAAAAAGAAACAATTCCCTCTGTGGTCTTTGGCACATTGTAATCAGTCATCCTTGGTTCTCTATCTGTGCAATAGTGATAATGACTTACTGTCATGCTCAGGGGTGTTGTCTGGAAGGAACAATGTAGGAATTAAACATCCAAGCACCATCACCACCACCACCATCATGTGCCACCAAGTCGGTTCTTGACCCTTTCCAGGGTTCTCCAGGCACAGAATACTCAGAAGTGCTTTACCATTCCCTTCTTCTGGAGTAGCCCTGGGACCAGACAGCTGTTCTCCTGGGAAGCTGTAAAAATGGAGCAGGACAATGGTGTTGATGCACTTCACACCATGTCTAGGTGGCATCAATTTGGGGTTTGATACCCATGAAACAAGAAGTTGTAAATATGAAAGTAAAAATAAAAATAAATGGTGATTGTCTACCACTGAAGACGAAAGCAGTTATATTCCCTCCCTGCAATAAAACAAAACATTCCAGTATGTTTTGCTATTAAAATTGACTCATTTCAATTTCTAAGTTTCGATTTGGTTTGCAGGACTCCTTGGTCTACAAGAGAAAACAACTCTCCTGGGAGGCCTCCATGAGCAGAAGGATCCTTTTTAAAATTTGGTTGGCTTGGGATTTATAAATAATAATGATAATAAAGATTGAGACCAGCTGTCTTTTGAGGGGGGATTTGCAGTTGCTAAGGGTGGGCATACAAAAATAATTTTTTTTCACAACACCATATAATTTGCAAGCTACACTCCTGGTTCAACACTATATGAATGGCCTTTCTTCTGGTCCTTCTTCTTTCACTTCCATGATATCCAAGGAGCTGAAGCATATGGCCCCCATCCCCAGTTTTGCTAATAAACCCGTGGTTGCATGGATGAAAAGCAAGAGATACACAATGGCTCCAGATCTGGAAATGACACTCCTCTGCATGCTATCTTTATGACTCTGTACCTTATATGTAAACGTCTTGCTTGCAGTTCTCTCTGCCATATCCAGGTTCACCTGAGTGGCTCAGTTTCATTCCCCACCATCTTGCGGGGTCCGTGCTTGAGTGCCCCATCTTGGGGGATGTTACAGGAAGGGATAGAAAGGTTTGGACTTTCCCTCCCTCTGTTCTTCTAGCCACCCACCCACCCCTCCTCTTCCCAGGGAAAGAAAATCCAAATAAAAGCTCGGCTTCTTTAGAAAGCATGTCTGGCTAGGAGATGGGTCCATGCAGCTTTGCCTTTCTCCTCCTCCTCCTCCTCGTTCCTTTTGCGTAATCTTACTTCTGGGCCCAAATTCATTCAGATATTGTGAAGGATTAGCTGACCTTTCATTCTTTCAGCATTGGATAAGCTTGTGATGTCAAAGCTTCCCTCCCTCCCCCACCCCCCAAAAAAACCTTCCAGAGAATGGCTCAGCCATTGAGAAGACTGGAAGCTTGCTCGTTTTGTGCTGGCAGCTCCCTACCCCTATCCCCCACCACCACCCCTACCCCCATTGTCTGCTCCAGGGGCACTAGCAGCCCTTCATTCATACGGGTTGCATTGTCCACTTCTGCTGGAAAACATACAGTTCCACCTACCAGTCTTCTTTGCTTTTGTAAATAAAGGAGCAAAACTCTTAGTCACAAATGCAGCACGCTGGGGTCGTAAAACAAACAAGCCCATCTATGCCGAATGTCTGCCATTTTTAAAAGTCTGAAATCCTGAAAGATAATGGCTTAAATAAATCTGTCTCCAACGGGGGTGGGGTGGGGGGTCCCTTTCTTGCAGCCAAGGCTATGCATACCATTTATAACACTATAGGAGCAGGTTTCCAGCATTCTGTTGGAAATCAGGAATTTCATTCCCACTTTCCTCTTTGAGCAATGTCTCTATAAATGCAAAGAGAAATAGCAAGCTACCTGTGGCTACGCATTAGCTTTACCAGTAGAGATGGGCATGAAACGAGCAATTTTTCATTTTCATTTTCATTTTTTTGTTTCGTTACGTAACGAAACAAAAAATGAATTTTGTCTCCAAAATGAAACGAAACGAACCGAAACAACAGAAATTTTGTCGTGTGTTTCGTTTTCGTTGCGGCAAATACATTGAACTGTAATGAATGCTAACGAAACAGCATTTTTTTGTTTTCGTTTTCGTTTTTTTGTTTCATTGCGTAACAAAACAAAAATGAAATTTTTTGCAAAAAATTCATGAAAAACGAAAACGAACCAAAACGGACCCCCTAAACGACAAACGACAAACAAAACACCATTTTTTGAGTCATGCCCATCTCTATTTACCAGTGTAACTCACAAAGAGAATTAGTAGAGCTAATGGAATTATAATACCCATGTTACATGGAAGATTATAATAAATTAAAGCAGGAAGAGGAAGAGGAAGGCCAAGAAAAGGGGGGGGAGGGTAAATACAAAACCCATCACCCTAAACACATCCCATGAAAACAAAGCTCTTGTCAGAAAATGGGCAGGGAGACAACAAAACATCACTGCCTCCATAGATTTGTCAAGACAAAAACAAAAGAAACAAGAAGCATCTAAAATTACGCAGATTTGGCATCGTTTTCGGTAGACTGCAGGTCACTTGATCTAGGCAAGGCACAGACCGTTTTAGAGGGTTGTGGTCCAACCCCTTCCAGAGGGGGGGGAAAAGGGAAGTGACTGGAAACAGGAGGGATGTGGCCGAAAATCCCAGCCTTGCTGAACTGTTTGTTGCTGAAACAGAATTCAGGAGACATGTCCCCCTTGAGAGCAGACTCATCTTTCTGAACACTTCCGGGAATGAAATTCTCCACACACACCTTCCAAAGCTGCCTGGAAGGTTATGGGAAACTCTGAATTTCACAAACGTTGCATTGGCCGGAGGGTGGGCATATGCAGGTCATTACCATCACCATCATGTGATTCCTACCCCTGATCAATATCAGATTTAAAAAATCAGAACAAAAATGGGAGAGGGGGAGAGAGACGTAAATGTGAGACCTTACAGACTGTTTTTTCCAAAAAGATAAATCCTCATCTAGATTCTGTGTTACTATTTTCCCCCTGTAACAGACTAACATGGCCACCATCTGGAAATATTTAGAAAATCCGTGTGAAAGCAAGTGTCCATCACTGTGAACTAAAATGACACCTGCCACTTCTTCCTTGGCAAAATGCTGTGCCTTCCGCAGCTGCCTGATGTGGAAATCTCACACAAACAAAACTCTCACTGGGGAAAAACAGAACGAATGAGAGCAGCTTTCCTGTTAT
The DNA here is from genome assembly GCA_037367245.1 of Phrynocephalus guinanensis. Lineage (NCBI taxonomy): Eukaryota > Metazoa > Chordata > Lepidosauria > Squamata > Agamidae > Phrynocephalus > Phrynocephalus guinanensis. Next base: position 102,189,418 of record CM074734.1, on the reverse strand, counting down.
GAGTTGCTGTTAAAAATGCTCTAGCCCTGCAAAGACTGGAGCTGACAAGGAGGGGAGATGATGACCTGCAGCGAAGAACTTGGATAATTGTTGCCACTGCCTGGTAGAGTCTCAGCCTTGCCTGCCGAAGACTCCAGAGTCGATAGCTGGGAATCTGATGGATGAATGGCCTGATGGATAGCCCTAACAATCCAGTCCATGGATACAATCGGGTTGGAGTCCTACCTAAATGTACCCAAGGATGCGTGTAAATGAACGGCTCAAGCTGTATCTGATGGTGATTTTTTTTCACAGTGGATAGTGTTTCTGCTTGCATGGGGCAAGGCTCAAAATAACAAACAACAAAGGAAAACTAGGAAGACTTCCAAATGTCAATCACGATTGATACTGCATGAGACACTTCTGTCCCTAAAGAAAAATCGTCAGACTTTTGCTGGCTATGTATGATTACCTTGTGAAAATGACAATATTCTTGAATGGAGGCTTAGAATAGAATAGAATAGAATAGAATAGAATAGAATAGAATAGAATAGAATAGAATAGAGTTTTATTGTCATTATGCATATGCAAGATATGCACAACGAAATTAGTGATGTTCTACTATTATTATTATTATTATTATTATTTATTTATTTATTATATTTATATCCCGCTTATCTTCAGGTCTGAACTCTAAGCGGCTTACAACAATGGAGTGCAAGTATTACAATCAAAATACAGTGTGCAATTAAGACAGATAATACAACGATACATATAAGGAAAAAAAAAAGCCTAGAGGCACCTCAACAAATCATTAAAACCTAACATTAATGATAATTCACGATAGGATGGCGGGAAAAAAAATTAATAACAATCGCCAAAGGCCTCCCGGAATAGATGAGTTTTTAAAGCCTTCCGGAAGGCCAGCAGGGACTCTGCAGAGCGCACTTCAGAGGGGATGGAGTTCCAGAGGCTAGGGGCCGCCACCGAGAAAGCCCGATTACGAGTACTCGTTTTTCTGGCCTCTCGAGGGGTGGCGACCCGAAGCAAGTGCGCTCACGCCTTCCGAACGGGCCGGGCCGAGGTGGATCGCTGAGCGAAACGCTCTGCCAGGTAGTCCGGTCCCAAGCCATGGAGGGTTTTATAAACTAAAACCAGGACCTTGAATCTAATCCGGGCCGCAACGGGCAACCAGTGCAAGCGGGCCAGGACTGGCGTGATCTGCTCGTGGCGACGAACACCCCCCACCAGCCTGGCCGCTGCATTCTGGACCCGCTGCAGGTGCCGGAGAAGATTCAAGGGCAACCCCATGTAGAGAGCGTTACAGTAGTCCAGCCTCGAGATCACCAGTGCTTGGACCACTGTTCTCAGAGAGTTCGCGTCCAGGTACGGGCGGATCTGGGCGATCCGACGGAGATGGTAATAGGCGGACCTGGTCACCGACGCCACCTGGGACTCCAAGGTAAGCGCCGGGTCCAGGAGCACACCCAGATTCCGCGCCCTTTCCGCGAACTGGAGGGGGATCCCCCCCAGACGAGGAAAAGTTCCACCGAACCCAGACGGCGAGCTCCCAAAGAACATAACCTCCGTCTTCTCGGGGTTGAGCTTAAGCCTGTTCGCCCCGGTCCAAGCCAGGACGGCCTCCAGGCACCCGTCGAGAACTTCCACAGCTTCCACAGCAGAGGTGTTAAAGGAGAGATAGAGCTGCGTGTCATCAGCGTACTGATGACAGCAAACTCCAAAACTCCTGATGACCCCCGCCAACGGCCTTACATAGATGTTAAACAGCATGGGGGACAGAGACGACCCCTGTGGAACCCCACAAGGGAGAATCCAAGGGGCCGATAGCTCCCCCCCATGCTGAACGTACTGGGGCCGGCCCTCCAGGAAGGAACGGAGCCAACTGCGAGCAGTGCCTCCGATTCCCACCTCAGAGAGCCGGTCCAGTAGGATACCGTGGTCGACGGTATCAAAGGCCGCTGACAGATCCAGGAGGACCAACAGGGTAGAGCAACCCCTGTCGGCCGCCCGGAGAAGGTCATCTTGCAGGGCGACCAAAGCTGTTTCGGTACCCCGACGGGGCCTGAACCCGGACTGGCAAGGATCGAGGCACTGCCGATCCTCCAGGTATGACTGCAGCCGGACCGCCGCCACCCTCTCGATCACCTTGCCCATAAACGGGACATTGGCGATGGGACGATAGTTTGTTAAATCATCCACCGCCAGGCCAGGTTTTTTCAGAATGGGCTTCACCACCGTCTCCTTCAGACGAGAGGGAAAAACCCCCTCACTGAAGGAGGCGGTGGCAATAGCAGAAGCCCATTCGGCCATGGTCCCTCTGGCAGCTCTAATTAGCCAGGCAGGGCAAGGGTCGAAAGGAGTGGAGGCAGGCCGGCAATGCGCCATAGCCTTGGAGGCCTCGACAGCGGAAACAGGCCCAAGCGCATCCAACCGAGGCGACGAAGGCGGACCAGCAACTAGGGATGGCGGGGCAGGGCCACTGGAACCGGGGTCAAAGCCGGCACGGATGGCCTCTATTTTAGTTCGAAAAAAGGCTGCAAACTGCTCACTACTGAACTCAGTAGGAGGAGGCCTAGCCAGACTAGGATTGTTGAGGTCTCGAACCACCCGGAAGAGCTCCGCCTGGCGGTTCGAGGCCTCAGCAATTCTCAGGGAGTTAAAAGATGTACGGGCCTCCCTGATCGCGTTGGTATAGCGACTAGTCTGGGCATCAACAGCAGCCTTACTTAACGCCGTCCGGGTTTTTCTCCAGCTGCGCTCTAGCCTTCTCCTAACCTGCTTCATTGCCCTAAGCTCCCCCGTGAACCATGGGGAGGGCCGGGCTCGGCAACGGAGAAGGCGCTTGGGGGCGATCCGGTCGATGGTGTTGGCAGCTGTTTCATGCCAATGATTAACTATTGCCTCAGCCGGATCACCAGTCATACCACCAGGAAGGCCCCCGAAGAGCTCGCTGAACCGCTGGGGGTCCATAAGCCTGCGGGGGCGGGCCAGAACTGAAGGCCGAAGGTCCCCGCGGGGAGGGGCCGGAATCGCCAGGGAGAATGAAAGCAGGTGATGGTCTGTCCATGACACAGGGAGGGGAACAATGTCCCCCACCTCCAGACACGAATCCCCCGACATGGAGGAAAAAACCAGATCCAGGGTGTGACCGGACCTGTGGGTGGGACATAGAACATGCTGGGACAGACCCATGGACGCCATGGATTCCATGAACTCCAGAGCCACACCAGAGAGTCCATCGCCCGCATGCACGTTGAAGTCACCCACGACCAACAGCCGTGGGGACCTCAGCAGTGCAGCTGCAATGAACTCTGTGAGCTCTGGCAGGGATTGTGCAGGGTTGCGGGGAGCTCGGTAACCCAGCACAATGCCAAATCTGTCCCGCTGTCCCACCAACAGGTGAAGTACCTCTAACCCCTGGCTAACCAATGTTGAGGCCCTGCTTACTAGAAAAAACTTACTACACACTCAAAACAACAAGGCACCATACAAAACACCTAAAACGCCTAAAACACCATACAAGATATTAAAAACTCTTAAAACCACTTACAAAATTTTAAACACTACTTGAAAACTGCTTAAGATGATGCTAAAACCATCGCATTTAACTTAGATACTGCTCTAGGATAAAACTGTTCTTTAGTCTAGTTGTCCTTGACCTAAGAGTCCTATATCTCCTGCCAGACAGCAACAGTTCAAAAAATTGGTGGCCAGGATGCGAAGGCTCACTCAGACTTCTAGATGTCTTACTTAAGCATCTGGAGTTGTATAATTATTCCAAAGGAGGAAGAGGACAGCACACTATCCTCTGGGCGGTGTTTATAACCCTCTGGAGCGCCTTTCTATCTGCCACTGTGCTATTGGCGAACCAGACACAGAGGCAGTAAGTGATAGTGCTTTCTATAAAGCCCCGGTAGAAGGTTACCAGCAGTTTCTCAGACAGTTGTTCCCTCCTGATAATTCTCAGAAGATATAATCTCTGTTGGGCCTTCTAAACCAGTGCTTCAGCGTTAACACTCCAAGTCAAATCCTCCTGTAGAATAACTCCCAAAACCTACAGTCCATCACATGCTCTACACAAACTCTGTCAATAATCAGCCCTGGATTAGCCCTTATGTATAGATCTAAAGTATCCAGTTAATAATAATTGTGTACCATCAAGTAAATTCTGACTAATGGTGACTCTTTCAGAGTTATCTGTGAATAAGGCCATTGGAAGTATTTTTCCCTTCCCACCTTTCCATTGAGGCCTGGGACAGTGCCTTTTCCCACAACTCTACAGGGAGCAACCACACCATCCCATCAGCTTCAGATGTTCAGGGTGATCCAAGGAGTCCCTCTCTCAGGAAGCACAGTGGAGATCCAGCCTCCCAGTACCTGGCTCTACAGACAGGCATCCCTACTCATTGAGCTAAACCAGATTAAAACATCCAAATTATCCCATAAAAAGGGGGGGGTGGCGGTGTCACAGAGACAATTGGCTTGCAAAATCTGATTAGATTATGTTACAAAAAGTAGGCTTTGTGTAACTTTCTTCTGTGTGGTTGGCAGGACATGGAGGTAGAACACCAAGTCAGTGATAAAGCAGACTTCTTGGAGGATAGTTTTTAATTTTGGTTTTAATATGGACAAAAGTTTAATGGCTTTATATATAGAGAGAGAAGTTTATGGTATTTGTAAAACTGTGGTTGGTCTTTAATTTTAATTGTTGTAAGCCACCTTGGGTCTCCTATGGGGAGAAAGGTGACAGACAGACAGACAGACAGACAGACAGACAGACAGACAGACAGACAGACAGATAGATAGATAGATAGATAGATAGATAGATAGATAGATAGATAGATAGATAGATAGATAGATAGATAGATGGTTGCCCTCTACTGGAGAAACTGGAAGACAATTTGCCAGACTGACTGTAAATGCATTCTACATTAGAGAAGAAAACGGCACCAAACAAGGGTTTGGATATGATCATTTCCAAGAACCCTTAGATCTCTCTATAATTCTAAATTATTTATTATTAAGAGATTTGAGTAATGTCCACTATTTGTATCTGAAAATGCTACTGCTTGTGCCACCTAATAAAGCCTGGAAAATATCATTATATTATTTTAACTCTTTGCAACACAATTGATTGGTTTAGATTAGAGATGAGCACCTTACAAAAAAATGACACACTGCTTCATCATTTCATAAGCTTACAAAACCTTACAAAATGAAACAAAACAGTGTGTTGTCAAAAATGGAATGAAACAAAACACCATTTTTGTTTCAGAAATGAAACAATTCATCCTAGTTTTTCATCCAGTCATCTTGAGAACAGGAGGTTTATTTTAAAACTTTCTTCTTTCTTCCTGTGCCTCAGCTGTTGAGATAGCTTACCTCCGATCTTGATCTGCCTGGCGCAGCTAGCCAGGATCTGAGCATTTCCCTTCACTGGCTGTCTGCAAGATGATTTAAACTGATTGTTCTGTTTTCCTTTCCTAATTAAGTAGGACTGTAGAGGTCATTTTTAAAATATTATCCTTCCTTGCTGTACCACTGATCAGCTATTGAGCTTATCTCTCCGATCTCTCCATGCAGCAGCTAGCCATTAGTTTCCTAGCTTGTTTACAGAGTGTTCTTTGCTTGAAAGCAAATTGATTGGAAGATTTGAGGGTCTTTGATTTAGGGCAGTGGGCTCCCTTTTAAATAAAAGAAGGAAACCTCCCCATTATTTATAGCCTTACGAAGCATTTCATTTCATTTTGTTTCATGATGAATATTCTTTTTAAAAATCTATTATTAACAAAACAAAACAAAACAAAATGAAGACTGAAAGGAAATGAAACAAAACAAAACACTATATTTCCATTATTGTCCCCATCTCTAATTCAGATGATACGCTCAACCTCGGGTAGACATAATTAATGTGCAGTTCACAAGCCACATGGACTCCTAGCTTTACCCGCCCCCTTCAGCCTCCACATCCTCCAAAAAACTTCACCTCCAGAATTCGGCACTCAGTTGTCTGCCCTCTTTTCTATCCAAACTCATCTTGGAATTCTTGCTTACTTGAAAGCAGATTTTCTCGTTTGCCACCAAATTTTCGGTCATACAACAATAGGGAAATGACGCATAGCAAGTTCTGGGAACATAGGTGGAAAATAGCCCTTGTACTCCTTCTAGTTGCCTGTCTCCGATTACACTTGTGGCTTTGATTACTGGGAACAAACCACAGAGAGCCTCAAGCTTGCATAGAAAAAGGTTTTAAATCTGGACCAGTGCCTATTTTAATTAGTGCCAAAACACTGAGCATTGAGGCATAGCAAACATTATTGATAGGGATTATACTAAGAGCAAGTCTAAAAATGTACTGAGCATAATGGTTAAATCAAGACCAGCTGAACTATCTACTGTGCAGTCAGACAGGCAGGTTTTCAGGTCCATAACATAATTCTAATACTTTCTAGAATAGATTTTACAAAGTGATCCCATAAGAGACTGGAGAGTCAGATAAAACAAATTCTGCTGAACACTGTGCCATTCTTACCATAACTGAACTCAGAATGCTTCTTCCCCTGTTCACCTGGGGAAATTCGGAGCTCAGTGACTTCCCTTTTCCAGAATCCACCACAGGGCTCGTAAAGCAAATAAGAGAGTTCCACTAAAGGATAGAATTGTGTACTGCCTATGTTCTACCAGCGTGTGTCTGGAATCCAATGACTCTGCTGACTGAACTGACTCAGAGGCTGCAACTACATTGGCAATGGCAAATATTTTGGGATTTGCTCTGTGACCAGCATGGTGGAATTCTCAGTGTTTTCCAATGATCACACAAAGGCCAACGTGAATTGCTTTCCATTTGGGAGTTGTTTCCCATCCCCATCCCACCCACCACTTAGGGCTTCTGCCCTTTTAAAGTGAGAATGATTATTTTAAATGGTGTAATTCTGGTACTTCTACTTACGATCGGCTTGACTTAAGAGCAATTCGACTTAAGAGCGAAAAACTGCTGGTGTTTTAACTGCTGCCTTACAAATTTTAGATGTGGTCTGCTCCACTTACAATGTTTATGTATGTATGTATGTATGTATGTATGTATGTATGTATGTATGTATGTATGTATGTATGTATGTATGTATGTATGTATGTACGGTTTGGAACTGGCACTCAGAGGTATGGTCATTCCTGTGGGATAGATGTCAGTCCTTCTTTCGGGGAGGGGGACTGAAAATCCCAGTATATGGGGTACCTATTTGAAAGGTCCTTAGTTTCTCTCTTCAAACTGATAACTACAACTCATGAGACTGAGAACACGTTTTATTATGTTTGTTTTTGGGTTTGTGCACACTTAGTATCTTGCATTTCTTACCTCATTCTTTCTATAAGCAGGCCCCTCACCTGCAGGGAAAACACCAGGAAGAAGAAGCAAAAAAAGCAAAGTGTTCTGCTTATATACCGCCCCATACCACTACAAGTAGTCTCTGGGCGGTTTACAATTTTTGATTACAGTGTGCAGGCTACACATTGCCCCCCCAGCGAGCTGGGTACTCATTTTACCGACCTCGGAAGGATGGAAGGCTGAGTGAACCTTGAGCCTGCTACCGGGGATTGAACCCAGGTCGTGAGCACAGTTTTACCTGCAGTACAGGCATTTAACCACTGCGCCACGAGAAGAAGAAGAAGAAGAAGAAGAAGAAGAAGAAGAAGAAGAAGAAGAAGAAGAAGAAGATGGGGGCGCTTAAGGGGTTTTTGGGGATTGAGATTATTTTCTGGGACCGATTGGGGTCTTGACTTCCTAGATTAACTGGGGTGGTTGGCATTACTATTACATCTTGTCTGCCCCTTTAATTGTGACCTTGCTCTAATCAGTTCTCCTACTCATGGTCCTCCCTCTCCCCATTCCCAGGTGCATCTGATCTCTACCTTGGCAGTTAGCCTGCTCCTATTATTTTATCCATCTCCCTCCAGCCTAAGGCTTTCCTGTTATTCGCTTATTTATTTTCTCTGAATTATTTGCACTGTATTTTATCATTTGCTCTGTATTGTATATTATTATTTGTATTGTATTGTTATTATTTGCTTGCACTGTATATTTGTTTTTGGGGCTTTGTTGCTGTAGGTTTTTTTCTCCTTTTAATTGACCTACGTTATCGCCATGTTCGCAGGGGCTCATATACCAACGGTGTCGGGCCGTGGGCGGTACGCTTGTAGCCGTTGGGTTCGTCAGACTAGAAGAACTCGGGTCAGGCAACTTGTGCCTGTCCCTCGTTCTGACCCCTCGGCTCTCTGTCACGTATCCGGGAGTCACTCCACCAGCGCCCCCAATCTTACCTGTCTCCTGTTGAACGCCAGGTCGGTGCATAACAAAACTCCCATCATTTATGATTCCATCGCGGATGGCGACTCCGACCTGGCGTTTATCACCGAAACCTGGGTGGGCATGGAGGGTGGGGCTTCCCTTGCTCTCCTGTGTCCGCCCGGGTATCTGGTAGAGGGAGTGGGAAGGTTGGGGGGTCAAAGGGGGGGAGGGGCTGCGATCGTGTACAGGGATTCTTTTCATGTCAGCAGGGCCTTGACATTGGTTAGCCAGGGGTTGGAAGTACTTCACCTGTTGGTGGGTCAGCGGGACAGATTTGGCATTGTGCTGGGTTACCGAGCTCCCCGCAACCCAGGACAATCCCTTCCAGAGCTTACGGAGTTCATCGCCGCTGCTCTGTTGAAGTCCCCGCGCCTTTTGGTGGTGGGTGACTTCAACGTGCATGCCGGCGGTGGACTTTCCGGCACTGCCCTGGAGTTCATGGAATCCATGGCCTCCATGGGTCTGTCCCAGCATGTTTTATGTCCCACCCACAGGTCCGGTCATACCCTGGATCTGGTTTTTACCTCCATGTCGGGGGACTCGTGTCTGGAGGTGGGGAACATTGTTTCCCTGCCTGTGTCATGGACAGACCACCACCTGCTCTCTTTTTCCCTGGCGATTCCGGCCCCTCCCCGCGGGGACCCTCGGGCCTCTGTTTTGGCCCGCCCCCGGAGGCTCATGGACCCTCAGCGGTTCGGTGAGCTCTTCGGGGGACTGCCTGGTGGTTTGACTGGCGCTCCGGCCGAGGTTGTGGCTAACATTTGGCATGAAACAGCTGCCCACACCATAGACCGGATCGCCCCCAAGCGCCTCCTCCGTTGCCGAGCCCGGCCTTCCCCTTGGTTCACCGGGGAGCTTAGGGCAATGAAGCAGGAGAGGAGGAGGCTAGAGCGCAGCTGGAGGAAAACCCGGACGGCGTTGAGTAAGGCTGCCGTTGATGCCCAGTCTAGTCGCTACACCATCGCGATAAGGGAGGCTAGAACATCTTTCACCTCCCTGAGAATTGCTGAGGCCTCGAACCGCCAGGCGGAGCTTTTCCGGGTGGTTCGTGACCTCAGCAATCCTAGCCTGGCCAGGCCTCCTCCTACTGATTTCAGTAGTGAGCAGTCGCAGCCTTTTTTCGAACAAAAATAGAGGCCATCCGTGCCGGCTTTGACTCCGGTTGCAGTGGTCCCGCCCCGCCATCACCAGTTGCTGGTCCGCCTTCGTCGCCTCGGCTGGATGCGCTTGGGCCTGTTTCCGCTGTCGAGGTCTCCAGGGCTATGGCGCATTGCCGGCCTGCCTCCTCCCCTTTCGACCCTTGCCCTGCACTAATTAGAGCTGCCAGAGGGACCATGGCCGAATGGGCTTCTGCTCGCCACCGCCTCCTTCAGTGAGGGGGTTTTTCCCTCCCGTCTGAAGGAGACGGTGGTTAAGCCCATTTTGAAAAAACCCGGCCTTGCCGTTGACGATTTAACAAACTTTCGCCCAATCGCCAACGTCCCGTTTATGGGCAAGGTGATCGAGAGGGTGGCGGCGGTCCGGCTGCAGTCATACCTGGAGGATCGGCAGTGCCTCGACCCATGCCAGTCCGGGTTCAGGCCCCGTCGGGGTACCGAAACAGCTTTGGTCGCCCTGCAAGATGACCTTATCCGGGCAGCCGACAGGGGTTGCTCTACCCTGTTGGTCCTCCTGGATCTGTCAGCGGCCTTTGATACCGTCGACCACGGTATCCTGTTGGACCGGCTCTCTGAGGTTGGGATCGGAGGCTCTGCTCGCAGATGGCTCCGTTCCTTCCTGGAGGGCCGGCCGCAGTACGTTCAGCATGGGGGGGAGTTATCGGCCCCTTGGATTCTCCCTTGTGGGGTTCCACAGGGGTCGTCTCTGTCCCCCATGCTGTTTAACATCTACGTAAGGCCTTTGGCGGGGGTCATCAGGAGTTTTGGAGTCTGCTGTCATCAGTACGCTGATGACACGCAGCTCTATCTCTCCTTTTCCACCTCTGCTGTGGAAGCTGTTGAAGTCCTCGATGGGTGCCTGGAGGCCGTACTGACCTGGACCGGGGCGAACAGGCTTAAGCTCAACCCCGAGAAGACGGAGGTCATGTTCTTTGGGAGCTCGCCGTCGGGGTACGGTGGCCCCCTCCCCTGTTTGGGGGGAGTGTCCCTCCAGCTTGCGGAGAGGGTACGGAATCTGGGCGTGCACCTTCTCCTGGACCCGGCGCTCTCCATGGAATCCCAGGTGGCGTCGGTGACCAGGTCCGCCTATTACCATCTCCGTCGGATCGCCCAGATCCGCCCGTACCTCGACGCGAACTCTCTGAGAACAGTGATCCAAGCACTGGTGATCTCGAGGCTGGACTACTGTAACGCCCTCTACATGGGGTTGCCCTTGACTCTTCTCCGGCGGCTGCAGCGGGTACAGAATGCGGCGGCCAGGCTGGTGGCCGGCGTGCGTCGGTATGATCACATCACGCCAGTCCTGGCCCGCTTGCACTGGTTGCCCGTTGCGGCCCGGATTAGATTCAAGGTCTTGGTTTTAGTTTATAAAACCCTCCATGGCTTGGGACCGGACTACCTGACAGAGCGTATCGCTCAGCGAACCACCTCGGCCCGTCCCGTTCGGCAGGCGCGAGCGCACTTGCTGCGGGTCGCCACTCCTCGAGAAGCCCGGAAGTCGAGTACTCGGGCCCGGGCATTCTCAGTGGCGGCCCCTAGCCTTTGGAATTCCATCCCTCCTGAAGGGCGCTCTGCAGAGTCCCTGCTGGCCTTCCGGAAGGCTTTAAAAACCTACCTCTTCCGGGAGGCCTTCGGCGATCCTTAGGTTTCCTTTTTTTTTTTTTTTTTTCACCCCGCCATCGCCATGTCCTTGAATGATATTTTTATTAGATTTTTATTGGATAGTATCAGGAACACTATCTGGTTTTTAACTATATTAGCTTGTAGTGTTTATCGTCTGTTTGTCCAATTGTGATTATCTGTGCCAACTCTGGCTTTGTAAGCCGCTTAGAGATCTTTGATATTAAGCGGGATATAAATACAATAAATAAATAAATAAATAATAAATAAGAAGAAGAAGAAGAAGAAGAACTCATTCATTCTATCTCTCTTTAAATGTTTATTTAATAGACTATTTGGCTGGATTTGGCATCCTGTATGCACTTTCAAGGACTATATCTAATAAATGATTTTCAGAGAAGAGGGAAAGAAGGACAGGCACTGGCTAGTAGGAGGCTAACATCCTGTCCCCCTTTGCTTCTGAGCAGAGGGCTTAGACGGATGAGGCCCACAGACCCATGGAGCTCATTCAATGGTTACAGGCTTTCCTGAACTAGACAGGATGCTCTCTCTCTCTCTCTCTCTCTCTCTCTCTCTCTCTCTCTCTCTCTCTCTCTCTCTCTCTCTCTCTCTCTCTGTGTGTGTGTGTGTGTGTGTGTGTGTGTGAGAGAGAGAGAGAGAGAGAGGGGGGGGCAGGCTGCTAGGAAGGGCAAGATGATTTTTTTTTTTTTGCAAATGTGAGGCATGGCTGTTGCTAGTTGTTTTAAAACAACCAAATACAATCTGTACCTAAACACCTACCACCTAGGTCGGATGCTGGCAGAGCTGTCTTGACCTACTAAATGTAACATATGCTTGCATTTTTCCCACAGTGTCTTATAAGGTAGATCAGTGCAGAAATGGTTTTTCTAACCGTAGCCCTTGATCAGCGAATAAAGTAAGCACAACTCAGGGTCTTTTTACACGACCCCTAAGATCCGCTGGCCACTTAAATTCGGACCAGAGATCTTAGGGGTTCGTCGCTCTTCCTCTGTCCCCACCCCCCTCCGCACTTCCTGGTTGCTGGCTGCCTGAGGGACGGAGAAAAAAGAAAGAAAAAACTGCCGGTTTACCTCAGTTTTCTTCCGGACAGCATTCAGATCTCTTAAAGGGGCGGGGCGCAAAAAAAGAACAAACAGAAGCCAGGAGAGCCCCGCACTCACTATCCTTACACCGGATCAAATATTTGTCACCATCAAAGACCAGGTACAAGAAAACTGCTGTTTGGTCACGCTAAGTGGGTGGGGTCACACTTAATTGTCTGCAAAGTCCGGAGCTGGTGGGTAAACATTTTAAAGGTCCGGACCTTGCAGCCATTTGTGGCGGAGCTTAGGGGTCGTGTATAAACGCCCACTGTGTCCTTGCATCAGTTTTAAAATTCACTTTTTCCCTGATCATTTATGAAAAGATCCATATTCTACACATATTCCAGAGCTGGAGGATTTGGAGTATCCATACACCTTCATGTTACCATAATTCTGCCTTGGCTCCCTAGCTTTTCACTTTCAGCAATATTTTAATTAATTAATTAATTTCTGTCCCACCTTTCTCCTCTTGTGGGTATCTAATGGTTAAAAGTATCTACTATGTTGTCTTCCAGAAGCAGGACAAACTGACACCATACTGAGCACATACCTTTGACTCGTTTTTTAAAAATTCATACCTCTATGGGACTTGCTATACTGTTATTTTGGACTTGCTTTATATGTACTTCTGCAAACCATTGTGTTGCTGTCCCTCACTCTGTCATGTTTTTCACAAATGACATGTAATATTCCCTTCTGAAATTTTATTTTATTTTATTTTATAAATAAATAAATAAATAAATAAATAAATAAATGGCAGATAGACAATGAAACAGATTCTGCCAGAGCTGAACGTTTTCATACGTTAAAAATGCCATTCTGCACAGATTAACAAAAGTATGTGGCAGCCATTTTGTCCCATTGGGGGAAAAATACAGCGATCTGAGAAAACACATAAATACACATTTTAAGCACTCCTAATCCCCCTGCTAGGTATTATCAGGCTGAAAAAATAATTTTCGCTGGGTTTTTAAGTTTATTCAGGGCGTTTTAATGCCCTAAAAATGCCATTCTGCACAGATTGCAGCAGCCATGTTGTCCCTTTTAAAATAAAGAAAAAAAACAATCTCTTTAAAAACACATTTCTAGATGTTTTATATCACTGGCATCAACTTAATACCTATAATCAGGCATTTAAAAATTACAATATTTTTAAAGTGTTTCTCATCCATTTTAGTGTTTAAAAACAGCTGATTTCTTCGCACGCCGCCACTAATGAAACGAAACGGAATGAATCTAATTTTTCCGTTTTGTTCCAGTTCATTTGTATCTGGCTTCTAGGGTCATTATTCATTTCATTACATAACAAAATGAATAACAACTAACAAAATGGAAAAAAATTCATTTTGTGCCCATCTCTACTACTTAATTCTGATGATATTCAATGGACGATGCAGAATTAAATCCAAGTCTCTTGTTGACCCCACAGTGTTCCTTACTCTTACTGTGTCTTGTATATTGTCATTTATTATACACTCATGACACAGAACAACTCCTTTGAACAACAACCCAAATTTACAAGCTGGCACCAGCAGTTTAAAAATCATCCTAATTTGTGAGCCTATGTTTTATATTCCATTCAGATTTCTAGTGAAGAATGAATGAATCCATTTGTAAATTTCTTCAGTATACAAAATACACTCTTAATTTACCTATTACGGAAATGTCATGATCTTTAAAAAGAGCTCCAAATAAAATTCAATCAATTATAATATTAAAACAAACAGGCGTATGATAGTACTAAATTGGTTGCAAGACTGTAACCTTATGGTTATATCTTGTTGCTTAGCATAGGAAGTTGCATTAGAGTAGGTTTACTGAATCTGTGAAGATTTGATGAGTCATCTCCTCCATAAATTCAACAGTTGAATTCCATAAATTCAACCGATGCACTAGCTGTGTCTTACTTGATACTAAGCAAGGGGATTTCAGCCATTGTGTTTTCTATGTATTTAAAATCATTTGTGAACTACCTTGGGTCATTACAAAGGAAAAAGGAAAGCACAGAACAGAACAAAAATAGTTAAATAAAATAATTCAAGATTTATGCACACTTGCACTTATTTGCACTGAAATTATTCTGGAAAGTATTAACCATGCCTCACATCATTACCTATAACAGTGGTGGCGAAACCTTCGGCAGTCCAGATGTTATGGACCACAACTCCCACAGTCCTTTTTCATTGATAAGCCAGGCTTGGAATTCTGGGAGATGTGGTCCAAAACATCTGGAGTGCCAAAGGTTTGCCACTACTGACCTATAACATGATAAACAGCAGTCTCTTCTTGTTATTTGCTCCCCTGGCAAAACAAAACAGGTTAAAAAAATTCTTCACCTTCTCTAGATCTACAGCATTTCCGCCAGAAACAAACTTCCTTGGAGACTTCAGCTGATCATTTTTTGTTTTCATGTTTTGCAAGTAATATCTCCTGTGACAAACATTACTATCATGCAATAAAACAAAATTTACTAAATAAGTGGAATCTTTAGGGGGAGGACAGGGACTCATCAAAACGACGGTTTCCTTCATTTTCAAATGCTTGCTGGTGTTTTCCACAACAAGTCCTCCCTACCACTGCCAGAACACTGTGATTTCTACTAATGTAATACGTTCTACTAAATTTCCGTTAAGAGAAACAGACAAATGAAGAATAAAGAAGAAGTCAATACATTTTAGCACTATCTACCTCTCAATAAACCAAACCCTTTTATTCCATTTCATTCCTTACAGATTTTATTGCATTTCTTTTTCTTTCTTTCTTTCACCAAACTGTGGTTTAAATTATTTCAGCTCCTCTGTTTCCCTTAACAGAAATTTGGTAGTTCTTGACGCACTGCACTGCACGGAAGCAAACTTCACTTCCTTCAAGGAATTTTGTAGCACTTGACTGCTCTGAGGATCACATTTGCTGTGTGGCTTCCACATTCAGCAGGCAAACATGTTCAAGTGTCTCCTTGCCAATGATTTTTTTTTTGCTCTGTTCTGTTCTGTTTTGCTTTGTTTTTAATTTCTCTCTTGCCCCAGTGTGCAGCTTGGTGTTCTGTATACCAAGATTAAAACTCTGAAGTTGCATATTGCTAAAGCCCCTAGAGCCCACTTCACAACACTGCAGACCTCTTCCCTTGCACTCTTTCCCACACTTTCTGAGGATGACGTATGCCTGACTGGTGACCTTTGTGATAATCTTCTAATGCATGTTACAGCGGTATCAGGGATCCCATATCCTTTCCCATATTCAAAGACACTGCTCTAAGCACTAAAACCAGGTATCCTTTACTATCAAGAAAGCTTCTCTAACTCCTTTGCGACTCCAATGAAGCTCAGAGCCCCCCCCCCCCCCCAGGAGCCTGCTTAAGAAAGAAATGGTATGCTTTTTTTAAGGAAGATGAAACACCAGTTCTTGTGAAAGCACCTCTTAGCATGTAATGATTGGGGTGGGGTGGGGAATGTTTTAAACAGTAATTATTTGGGTACTTTTTAAAATTACAGGGCATTAAATGATCCAGCAGTGAAGCACCCTCTGCAATGATCAGGACTTATTTGCCAATGGTTCTGCATGATACTTGGTCCAAACCCAATAAAATGGCTGATCACCTCTTTTTCCTTGTTCCTTTAGATCGCCAGTCTGAATGCACCAAAGTGAGTTCCACATCTGAGGCTAGGCAAGTACCCAAGGTGACATGTGACAAAGTGACCAACACGTTCTGCTCTGAGTTCTTTGGTAGAAAGGCAGTATATAAATAATATTGATTATTAATATATCATTTAAAAAATCATACCTCACCCTCTTGTATTTCTACATTCGGAGCAGTTAACAAAAGAGGTAATATACTTCAAAACAATAAAATTTTATGGCAAACAGTAAAAGTTATTTAATACATTATAAACTACTAATTGTCATCTTTTATTTGAACGCTCAAGAGAAACATTAGCCTAAATATTCCTTTTGTAAAGTCAGTCTCAATAAGAACATCACTGGGATTAAAAATAATATGATGCCAAGGTGGACTCCAATAGAAATCTGGCATTTATTGACTGCAATGTACACAGAGAGAGAGTGCACATACTCATCAAAAGGTTTGCAGCATTATCTTCCTATCACTGTCTGGCTCCAGAGTTGGACTGTCTCAGCTCTTCAAGAGGAGAGCCTCCCTGGGCCAGCAGATAGCTCAGATGAGCAGCACCAGAACAGCCAAGAGCCTGACTAAGAGAGTCTCCTTAGGCCAGTGATGGCGAACCTATGGCACGGGTGCCAAAGGTGGCACTTGGAGCCCTTTCTGTGGGCACCCGACATTGCCCCTTCACAGCCACCTGTATTCAGGTTAAATTACTGTATTGGCACTTTGCAAAAAAAAAAAATTAGTGGGTTTTGAATTGCAATTTGGGCACTCGGGCTCTAAAAGGTTCGCCATCACTGCCTTAGGCAGTGGTGAAGCTCATGCCACTATCCATTCTCTGCTGCCTAAGCCAACCATCCTTCTCCATAAAATCACGGCAATGAGAACCCTTCAGGTTAAATTGTTATTCACCTAGCCAGCCAAGGAGCTACTAGGGTATGCCAAGGGAGCAGTGGAGAAAAAGATATACCATTTCTCCCTCTGCGTCCTCACAGGGTTGTGGTGGCAGCTGATCATTTATTTATTTATTTATTTATTTATTTATTTATTTATTTATTTATTTATTTACTGCACCCTCTAGCTACAAGGCTACTCTGGGCAGTTTGCAGTATACGTCATAATACAAATATAAACAGTATACAATAAAAGCTAAAATAGAAAACAAAGTAAACGTAACTAGATTTAAATCATTGCTTAAACAACCTTATTTGAATTAAACCAGCCTGGGTACTTTCAACTAACTTAGGGAAATAATAATGAGTGCTATTTAAATGCAACTAGATACTTTAACCCTTAACATTCCCAGATATTTTGATTAACAAAGTACAGTTTGAACCCACGCAATTTTACACAGAGGTAAATTCTATTTATTTCAAAGGGATTTGGTACCAAACAAATGTGTGCAGCACTGCACCGCCAACTTATTAATTCATCTGATCTATTTGTAAAAGCCCTTTTATCCATTAATTCTGTCCTGTGGGTTCATCGCTGCTATTACGGTACAGTGGTATCTTGTATAAAGGAATTAATTTGTTCCAAATTAAATTATGTTAAGCAAATTTTCCTTTATACAAATTTCCCATAGGAATGCATTGAAAACAGTAATCCCTAATTGCGACCATTTTTATGTTGTACGGATTTGCCCCATAGGCGATTCTGTTAAACAAATTTCCCCTATCTCTGGAATTATTTTTGTTGTACAGATTTTTTGTTATACAAACCATTTGTTATACGAGGGTCCGCTGTAGTTGCAAAGCTGGCCAGACTAACATATGTACAAACCAAACTTTAATTTAAAAAAAAAACACAGAGCTACAAGCTTTCATTAGCAGATTAATAGAGTCCCCTTTTTAATTATCAAAGGAGCAGGGGAATATTCTTTCATATATTTGAGGTCATCTCAATCTTATATAATGTAAAGCGGAAAGAGAACACAAAGATTAAAATGGTAATTAGTGGGACCTTTTGTAAGTTGGCTTCTATTTCTTTATTAACTTGCAGTTTTTATTTTCTTCAGTATCTCCCAAAAGCGTAAAAATGTACGTTTTAAGTAATATGCAAAAATATTTAAATTTTATTAACAAATTATTTGGTTATCTTAACGGTAAGTGACTAGGTAAACATATTTTTTAAACCAGTTGACAAAAATTTTATTTGACCTTTTCCTCCTGCATTTTTTGGGGGGCAGGGCTGAAGTTGTTACATTATTCTTAAACACATGATAATCTATGGTTAGAATCATATACTCATTTACATGGGAGTAACCTTTTGGGAATTCAAGGGAACTTACTGCTGAGTGGACAAGTTCAGGCTTGTGCCGGAAGAGTAGAAATGTTGGAAATATGGAAAGAAGCACCTCTCCTTTTAAAAGAGTTCTTTGCATCCAGATATAGGATTCAGAGCGGCAGACGGACTAGGGGTGGCTTTCACCCGACTTGAGAGTCTCCTCATGTTTCACTCGAATTAATTCTGGAGGGAAACCCTCACATTCCTAAGGAGAACAATTGCTGAAATATTAGCTGAGCTACAAAAACAAACAAATAAAGCCTCATTCAGGCCTGTTTTATTTGTCTTCTTTTGTTCAGCTTGCTCCAGCCTGAAAGTTGCTATTTAAATTTCAGCCCGTTGTGTTACAAGGGGGCTCAGTATCTATTCCAAAGCATCACCCTGAGAGCTTTTCATTGGAATGTTTGCACAGTTCAATTCATTTCAAAATGCCCAGTTGAGCCCCTGCACCCACCCTGCCCCATTCCAACCAAAGTTACACCACCAACTTTCGGCTCTCTGATTCAGTGAGGTAAAGTATAGGGCCTGGGATACTGGTGCACAAAGCCCTTGTGTGTAAACACAAGCCACTGTTTGTATTTGTCTTCACACGGTCAGGACTCAATTGTGCAAAGTGCAAAGCCTGTTGCCAAGCTGCTTTCAGCGCCCCCAACTATCCTCAGCCTGCCCGAAATGCTTCCAAATTTCTTTCCGTGATTCCTTTGAAGCGAAACCGTTTTCATTTCCTGATACAATCTCAAACACGACCCAGAACTGACTCTACTATCTTTGAGTAGGAAAAAGCAACCACACACGTCTTGATGGAAAGGACCAGAAATGACAGCAGTAGCTCCTCTAGGTCTTAACATTAATGGCACAGTCTGGGGCTCAGCCAGCAGCCACAGTGTTTTTATCAAAGACCTGGCACCAGATTGGCAATATACACATTATATCTATCAACCCACTGGAATAGGCATGCCATATATTGTCAAGGCAGCTCCTTTTGTGCACAAGTGCCTGTACATACTATGTGTAGAAAGGCTGCTTCTATACAACCCCATTGGATTCACTTCTAATTCTGTAGCCCATTACTAGGAGTCACTGGATACACCATCAGCCTAAGACCTATGAGTAGAGATGGGCACGAAATGAACAATTTTTCGTTTCTGTTTCTGTTTTTTTGTTTCATTACATAACAAAACGACAAGCAAATTTTGTCTCTAAAATGAAATGAAACGAACAGAAACACCGGAAATTTTGTCGTGTGTTTCGTTTCCGTTACTGCAATATGAGTGAATTGCTTAAAATCCTAAAAAAAAATCACAAAAATTTGAAATAAATGGTAATGAAATGGTAACGAAACGAATGAAAACGAAAACGATTTTTTTGCAAAAATTCATGAAAAAGGAAACAAACCGAAACGGACCCTCCAAACGACAAACGACAAACGAAATGCCATTTTTTTATTCGTGCCCATCTCTACCTATGAGTAGAGATGGGCACGAAATGATTTTTTTATTCATTTCATTGGTCGTTATTCATTTCATTAGGGAACAAAATGAATAACAAAGGGACCCATCAAAGAAAAACGAAACAAAACGGAGATTTCCCTTTTGTTCACTTCATTTTTTCATTTTTCCATAGGAATGCACTGAAGCAATGCATTCCTATGGGGAAAAGCTGGCGAATCTCCCCCAACGCGCCCCATCAGTGCCAGGAAAGGGTGGGCTTTTCTTCCCACCAAAGCCACCTCTGATCAGCTGGAGCACAGACTTCGGCAGGGGGAGGAATTTTAAAAGCCTGCTTTCCAGCACCTTCCTATCATCAGCTGGATCCCTTTAAAAGTGGAGCTTTCCCACTGCTGTCCTGACCATTTTCAGACATCTCCTGCTAACCTGTCATCAGCTGCACCCCTTTAAAAATGGCCCAGTTGGCACCAGTGGGAGGGCTCCAAACTGGCGTCCCAACCATTTTCAGAGGGATCCTGCCAACCTGTCATCAGCTGAACCCCTTTAAAATGGCTAATTTGCCACCAGGCGGTCTCCCCAGTGCTGACTGAGCCATTTTAAAGGGGTCCAGCCAATGACAGGTCAGCAGGACCCCTCTGAAAATGGTCGGGACACCAGTTTGGAGCTCTTCCGCTGGTGTCCCGACCATTTTCAGTTGTCTCCTGCCGACCTGTCATCAGCTAGGGAGGAATGAAACATTTTGTTACTGTTTTGTTTCGTACGAATTTTTATGCAAAAAATTGTATGAAATGGAATGAAATTAAATATGGGGTGGGGACAAAACGGAACAAACAAAAACCACAAGGCAAAGAAGCACCTTGTCCTAATGGCCAAACAAATGAAAATCATGTCACGACTACCAGTGATTTAGAGTAGCAATCATCCTTGGTGTCAAAGACGGGGATTCCTACAACCCCTCTGGTAGGTGCCCTGAGGCACGGCAGGCATTTTTCCGCCTGCTTTTTGGCCGGGAACCGGGTTTTTTTAACTTTTAAAAACTTTTTTTCTGTGCCGCGTGGCATCGCGCGATCGCGCGATGCAAGGAACGAGCACGACAAATCAGACCAAAATTGTTCGTTCGTCGGTTCGAGCTCGAAGTCTGGCGGAGTAATTCCCGTTACCGTTTCCGTAGAGTAACGGAACCGAGTAACGGAAACGGAAATGGGAATACCGCTAAGTCGTGCCCATCTCTAATGGAGAGCAACAAAGGTTTATCTGCCAGTAGAGATGGGCATGAATATCACCTCATCCTACCTCTTTGTCAGAGTGGCCGGCTGCTGGAGAAGGCAGGGAAGGGAAGGCCGGGTTCCTGCTTAGACTGGGCAGCTGACCCAGGAAGGTGACCTGGCCTGTGATGCAGATGCTGGTGAGTGGGGCAGCTGGCCATGGACTGGTGGAGTGCCTGTGGTGTCACACAACACATTTTCCTGATTCGGGCCAAATCGCTTGGCACTCAATCTCTACCTGCCAGTATCTGAATACATTCTCTGGCAACACTGGCAACTAAAGATTTTTGAATGAACTTGCTAGATACGTCATAACAATCAGTAGTTCTCATTCCTAAGAAGGTGCTCTGGGAAGCAAAGCAAAAAAATAAAAAATAAATAAAAGGCAGCTCAAGCATTGCTGCTAAGCATCTCAAGTTTAATCGCTTTTATTTGCCTGGATTGTAGTCTGAAATGTTCACGTTGAAATAATAATTCTATGCTGCCTAGCTGATTCTGACTTATGGTTTCTAGGGATGGGCACGAAATGGAAAAATAGTGTTTCGTTCCATCCCGTTTCGCCCCCCCAGCGCGTTCCATTTCATATTGTAAGTACCAATTTTTTTTTTTTAAATTGTTACTTATGAAATGAAATGAAATGAATCCCCTGCACTCTAGCTGGTGCCATGGGGGATTCAAAAGCCTCCTCGCCACCTCTTTCCAGCTGTTTTTGACAGCTCAAGGTTTCAAAAAATCCCAGCTGGGAGGTGGGCGGCTAGGTAGAACAGAGCAGCCAGGTAGTAGTAAAATCGCTGCCTGCCTACTCCTTTCTCCCCTGCCACCACCTCTTCCCAGGGAGGGTTTTTTTTTGGGGGGGGGGGACAGAGAGTGCAGTGGGCAATGGGGGTAGCACCCCTCCCCCTTCTCCACACCCTGACCAGTCAAAAAGCCCTAGCTGGGGCACCTTTAGAAAGCAATTTTAGGAACCCCCCTGAAATTTGGAAACATTTGGGGGGTTCTTTCCAATTCAAATTAGGGAAAAGACTCCTAGGGGCACCCCCTTTGGAGCTTAATAACTCAGCCCCCTTACAACCTCCAAATTTGGAGGGCTTAAAGGGGAGGGTCCAAAGGAGCTACCAATTTTTTTTTGGTGTCCCTTGTACCCTGGGGAGCCCATTTTAGATAGTAATGAAATGGTTTGTTTTTAATGGAAAAAAACCAACCATTTCATTAGTATCCAAAACGAAATGGGCTTTCTCATTTCATTAGCTTACAAAACAATTCGTAAGCTAACAAAATGACGAAACAGCATTTTGTTTTCATTAGTGTGCCCATCCTTAATGCTAACCTTTTCTAGACACAGAATAATCCGAATCCCTTCTTCTCAAGGATACTGAGGCTGACTCTTCTTCTGGGAGGCACAGTAAGACACTGAACTTGCAAAGCCTGGCTCAGTGGTCAGATACCTTACTCACTAAATTATCCAGCCTCTGAGTTACATTAATATGGAAATTACATTCATTTCCATATGAACCAACCCTATGTCTAGTCTGAAATAAGGCTCACTGACCAGTATCATTCAGCAGTTGATTGAATGAGTTGATTCACTAGATGAAAAAGCAATCCCACATGGCCCCAGAATTTGGGTAAGCTTAATCCTTAAGGCTGCAGCCTAAAATCTAGACTCTAGATCAACTGTTGATCTCTGGCTTCTATTGCTCTTTTGTTTTTGGCTATTCAAATACTCACAATGAGCCATATTTCCACTTAGTTTTGTTATGTTTTGTTATGTGTCATCAAGTCAGAATCAACTTATGGCACCCCTAATAGGGCTATCAAGGTAAATTAGATATTTAAGGAGTCATTATACCAATTCCACACCATCAACGTGTGAGCTTCTCTTACCCAACATGGAATTTGAACTCACATCTCCTGAGTCCTCATCCATTGCTCTATCCATTACACCATGCCAGGGTAACAGTATTATGTTAAGAAAATATAATTATGGGAGGTAGACAATTAATTTGAAAGCTATTTTAATGAAAAAAGAAGGGAAGGGGAAAGATCCAGTCTAAACTAATGCTTAATTTGATACTGGGTTAGTTTTAATAACCTAATGTGCAGAAAAAGTGATATACACATACTGTTTATAGTAAGTAAACAGGCATTTTACATTTTTGTTTTGGAATGGGTGGACTTAATTTTGAGCCTCTGATTTGGCTAGGATGGCTAATATTTTTTTATTTGTCATTTAAAATGATCTGTTGTAATTAGTAGACATGGTTGCATTGCCTTTAGACAGTTTGCTGAACTCAAACTAGATATGAAATGTTTAAACAAAACCCAAGCAGGTTTTGTGTCAGCTCCAGATTCTCCTGTTGCGATGATGTCCAGCTGCCGGTTCAGCTCGAAAGGCCAGCTCTTGGCTCTGGGCCAGGCACATTGTTGACATGCTTTTATGATGCTGAAAACAGCGAATCAAGATAGAGTCTTGCATACTGAAACATTCCCTTTGAAGTGATGGCCCTAATGAGGAAAGGAGCTTCTTTGCCCTGAACAATGGGCGAAGCTCCCGCGAGCATGATTCCCAAGGCAAGCCGGTCAGGGGCTGACCCCCCCCTCCTTCCCAAGGTGTTAATGAGAATCCCAGCCATGCCCCTCCTGCAGCTGCTACGGGCCAAAGGAGATAAATCATAGCTCTAGACTGTTTACACACTTAAAGGGTACTTAATGGACTTCCCACAAGAGACCGAAAGCCCTGTTCCCACCGAGACCCTATCACTAAAATAACGACCCCCGTTAACCCCACCCGATGATACTCTCAGCACTAGGAAAAGAGGTGCCTTTGGAGTTTGAGGTGTTGCATGACAATCATCCTACAGAATGGAAATTAATTTGTTTTGTTTAAATAGGGACTATATTCCCACAAGGGTTCATGGGTGCGACAGTGAAAGTGCTGCCTTCACAAGTATGGCACACTGGAAACAGAATGGATTAGGGAGGTACCGTGAGTAGCAAATTATTAAGTATCCTTATACACTCCAGGCTACTCTGGCTTTGCTGACTTGTTAATATGTTGTACTCCGTTAGAAAAATTGTTGCTAATGCATGCCTGTCTATCTCGATTTCCCAAGGAAATGAAAGGGAATAACACCCCTCCATCTATCCAGTTAGCCCACTCCCATGGAGCATCCAGAGAATACTCTCAATTTTGATAAAATCCAGCACTATCTAAAGATAATGGAAGCAAGCCAGAAGGATGTTTGCCATACCCTCCGAAGCTTAAGACAACATCTCAGACCAAATTTGAAACCTTGTAGGATGTTTCCCACACCAGCACACGTGCGTAGCTGTTGTCCACTACTTCATCTTGTATTCATACTGAGAATACAAAGGAGCATCATGTCAGCACATTTACTGTGAGAAAACCTAGGGAAGGAGAAAGAGAAATGTTGTGTGTTTGCTGAAGAGCAAACCACCCCATTTCCTCTTGGAAAGCTCTCTGAATAAAAATGCAGAAGTGCTGTTTGTGTAATGGACAAGTGTGTAAGTATCGCTGGAGTATCAAGTGTTCAAGAGTAGATCAACCCTTTCCACTAACCCTATCCATGTGTCTAGTTAGAAATCTCAAATAAGGAGGTCCAAAGAGAAACAACAGGGCCTGGTTCCACATGACAGTTTATTACCAAGTCTTCATGCCACATTCATCTATGTTTGGGAGATGGAATGTCCACATGCCTTTGGCATCCACTTCCAATTCTGTCTGATTTTCCTGATGCTATTTTCCCAAGCCTCTTTTCTTTCAGAAGAGCAGAGTATTCGTGCACATCTACATCTTGGTGGTTGTCAATGCCCATAGCATAGTCTCCCGTCTTTATGAAAAGTGCTGTTTCAATGTGGTCAGTAACCTCTCAGGCAGCTGCATCTACCCCAGGTCAACATGGATTAGCTATAACTTCAGCTGTGGGCACTCTTTTATCTTCTGTTTCTTTTTAAAGCTGATCTTTTAAGTACCATAAGCTACTGTATTGGCTCTATGTACCTTTTAAAAAATCACTTTGCAACTTAAAAGGAAAAGAGTGCTAAAACACTATACCACTATTTTCAGACTGAAAATATTATATATTGGAAAAGCTCGTGTATTATCATCATTTTAGCAAAGCATCCACTGGCCCAGGATTATTTAAGTGTGTATCTCTATAATGTCACTGTCATCATCACCACCACCACTACCACTGTCTTCTGAGGATGATGATGAATGGAGGTCTCCTCTTCCACTTATCACCTTTTAAAATGGTGGGCCCTAAGAACTCAGAGCTTACCTTGAGACATAGATATACAGAACGACCCCCATATCCACAGATTCAGTTTCACTTATCCTCAGGTTGAAAATATTATAGAGTACTAGAGATGGGACCAAAACCAAAATATAGTGTTTTGTTTCATTTTTTTCCTTTAGTAGTTTCATTTTGTTTCATTACAAACAAATTTTAAGTAGTTTTGTAATAAAACAAAATGAAATGAAACACTATGCTCCCGTGGGTCCTAGAGGAACCAAAATGGCAGGGGAACTTCTTTCGACTTTTCCTTGTAACCCCCCCCCCCACACACGCAAAAAAAAAAATTGGAGAGGTTTAGGATTCAGGGAATGGGTTATTAAACTCCAGAGGGGGTCCCCCTAGGAAAAAATCATTCTAATTGAGTAGGGAAGCTGTGGGAACCCTCGCCTGCCCATGGGGGACTATTACTGGCTTCGTTTAGTTTATTTTGATTGTAAGCCACCCAGAGACCTTTGGGTAGGGGGCGGCATACAAGCTATAAATAAATAAATAAATAAATAAATAAATAAATAAATAAATAAATAGTTCCGAACTTCCAAATCAATTAGAATGTTTTTTTCTAGGGTGACCTCCTTTAGATTTTTATAACTCAGCCTCCCGAACCCTAAAACTCTCCAAATTTGGGGAGCTTCCAGGGAAGTGCAAAATGGCAGGGGTCAAGTGTTTGACCCCTGCCATTTTGTTTCCTCTAGAACAAATCATTTCATTCCTAGAGGGGGGAAATGGCATTTTGTTTTATTTCGTAACGAAACATGTTCTACCATATTGTTACGTAATGAAATGACGAAATAGCATTTCATTGTTTTCTGTCCATCTCGATATCTGGTGCCCTTTAGTGGCCAGTTCTGATAATGCATGTTAAAACATGTGGGTTTTTCACCTTGACTATATACTATGCAATATATTTAACATTTGCTATTATCCACTGATTTCTGTATTGGTGGGGGAGGCAGAATCAATCCCCCACAGATAGGGGCCCGACTATATACACTTATGTATGTCTTCTTTGGTGGCTTGGATAGCTCAGAGAGTTAGGTACTTGGCTGCCAAGCCAGAGATTGGAAGTGCAATTCCCCACTACGCCCCCCAGGAGGAGAGCCAGCCTATGTACCCATGGCCATGTCACATGATCCCAGAGTGCCCCCAGAAGAAGGGAATGGCAAACTGCTTCTGAGTGCTCTCTGCCTAGTAAATCTTACGTTGAAATCAACTGGGTTGTACCTAAATATTAGTACACTGAGGGATATAATTCTACAACAATCTTTCAGTTAGAGTGGCATCTTAACCTTATTTAAGCTAGAAAAGTATCAAAACGCCAGTTAAAACATCAGGTTTTTTTTTTAATGGATGCATATATTGAATGTGTGTTTAATTGTGACAAGTTCTTCTCCCTGCTAAGTCACTAACATCACCCATGTCAAAACCATGCCCTTGGAAAATTAAAAGAGAGAAAAGCACTAAAAGCACACATAGACACACAACCTGGCAGGACGCAGACCGAAAAGGCAGACATCCTCCACATGTTGTAGCATCGTCTGCAAATTCCACTTCTACCTAGACTTGGAAAGTAACCCGGGAAAGCAACTATTGCTCATTAGCACTTGGTACCATCTGTCTGAAAGTCTTTCTGCGTGTAAACACTAGAAGCCCTGGGGGCACAAGAAGATGAAAGAAGAAAGGGGAAAAAAGGGAAGAAAGTGGCCAAAGAAACATGGGCCCAAGGTAAGGCCATTTGGAAAGGGTTCTGAAAAAGAACAGCGAACAAAAGAGCAGGCGCAAAGCTGAGATGAGAAGCAGAGATGCAGAAGAAAGGCAAAAGAAACATACAGAAGCGAGGCAGCTAAAAGAGCAAAGGAGGGTAAAGGAAGGGATGAGCAAACAGGAGCAGAGTGAGAAAAAAAGCAAAAAGCAATGCGTTCTGCTTATATACCGCCCCACAGTGCCTAAAGCACTCGCTGGGCAAGAGAAGGCTAAGTCAACCATGAACCAGTTCCCTGGGACTGAACTCCGGGGCTGTGGGTGCAGTTTTGGCTTCAGTACAGCGGTTTAACCCCTGCACCATGAGAAACATATCTATAACGACCGCCTACATAACAAGTAAATAATAAAAACAACAACAGCTCTCATCTTCTGCCCCTCAAAAGGTTGAATGCTGTGGGAGTCCTACTCAAGCCGTTTGATAGAGCACACATTCAAACCCAACAGCAAAAGAACCACCCTCTGGTTTTGCCTCCCTTAAACTTCACCGGAGTTTTTAAACATTGGGGTATAACACCACTCGTTGTCCTTTCCCCCCCAAGAAAGATGTTGGAGACAGGAATTGCTTACTTGGCCTCCTAGCAAGTGCCTCAGTACTATATTTGTGAGTGTGAAAAGAGAAGGTCATGGGTCAGAAGGAGAGCCTTTGCCGACCACATCCCGCCTTCAGGCTGAAGTCCTCTCGCTGTGCATTTCAGCAGAGGGGAGGGAGCATGTGGTCCTTTGGACATTTCTAAGCTACACCCCTTGATTATGCTTGATTGTGATCATGATTATGATTGAACCCCAGGTCGTGAGCCCAGTTACAGCGGCAGTGCAGCCGTTTAACCATTGCCCCACAAGGCTCACAGAGAAGAGCTGCAGAGAGGAAGAAAAGCTCAAAGGGAGCCAGTTAGGAGGACCATAGGGCGGGAGGGAAGGAAAGCCTGTGGTGGCCTTCATAGGCTCTTCACACTCTATAACTTCCATGAGCTGTATGGCTTGTAGCACATATCATATCATCTTTTGATGACTCTCTCTCAACTGGCCATGGTAAGGTCAATGGATGCCGCAATCCTGACCTGCCTCAAAGAGCTGGCTGCAGATCAAGAGGCCAGGGGTTTGATGCCCATTGGGCCTCCTGCAAGGGGAGACAGCCTGTGTCACCTTGGGAAGGCGGCACAACCCCAGGGAAGAAGAGAAGGTGGAAACTCTTCAGAGTTTTCTCTACTGGGAAAACCCTGAAAAGGGTCGCCATCAGCCCAAACTGACTTAGGTGACACACTACTGTATTATGATGACAATGATGATGATGACATATTTCAAAAAAACAGTTTGTTCACAAACTCATGTGTGTTTTCACTCCAGGAACTGTCCATTTAATTTACAGGGACTTTTTGTGTGTGGAGGTAATGGATGAAACCAGTCCATAACCTGGAACAACTATCATAACAATTCATCGGCAGCAACTATTGACACCTGTACATGTGGACATTGGAGGCAAGGTGCTAGATATCCATGTGTTATGCAGCAAGATACTCATAGCCTCATTGTGACAAATTCAGGGCTACAATTTAACTATTGTCAGTTATTGGAGTCTGTGGCAGTAGAAAGATGTAGCATATAATCTTTTTTCAGGATGCCCTCCCTGAGAAAGAAAATGATATCAGATGTTGTCACGGAAGAATCAGTAGGGAGGTAGAAGGGGTGGGTTTCTTCAGTCCTTAAAATATTCAAAGAAAACTGATTACACTTAGTGATCCACTTCTGTGTATAAATCAAACTGTTGGTTTTAACCAAGGCTTGAAAACAGCTAGTTACTAGTAATGAGGTTACATACAAACAGTGTTTTGTTTTGCTGGGCATTTTTTTAAAATTATGGAGTGACTCTTGGGAGTAGCAAGTGACATGGGCAGAAGAAATAACAAAGTTACTTTCAGATGTTATTTGTAAGGCCTTTAGAGGCAATTTGCCAATCCCTCCGCCCCAAAGTTCATATCATTCTCTTATCAAACCTAAGTGACAAGGGACATATTCTTTAGTCTTGCCTTTTGTATTTTTAAACAATCTTTATAAGGTGCAATATCAGAACTGACCACTAGATGGAACCAGAGAAAATGTCCCTGAATTTTAGAAATGAAAATCTAATACATAAATAATTCCCAACACTATAAATTACTTCTGTCACCAAGGACACAAATACATCACAGAAAGTGAAGGGGAAAAGAAACAGACATAATAAACCATACATCCCTTCATGTTTTGTGTTCTTTTTAAAATGACTGTTCCCTTAAATAACCTTGAGTTGCATGGATTTTCTGGGCTTCCAAGCTCTGTTGTCTCCTGGAGATAAGGAATTTGTTTGCTCTGTTTCTTTACCATGAAATGACTTCATGGTTACAGCTGAAACAAAGTGGCACTAAGGGTACAGTTTTAAAAACCCTAACTTGCAATGGTTTTAAATTACAGATGTTTTTTGCTTCCGGCTATGACTGCTAGATTAGTGTCTTAAACTTGAGCACAACCACAGACTCGGGAAGTGCTGCTCATAAGAATCTGTGGTGTAAAATATTTTAAATGTTGTCTGCAGTAAAATGTTCAAGTAGGACATTGTTCATCAGGAGTGGATTAAAATGTCAACAAACTTTGTGTCTCATTCTGAAAAACTCACTCCCCAGCCTTTCTGGAAATACTGTTCAGCAGACCTCCCTAAGCCTGAACTCCTTGGGAATAGCTTGCTGGTTCCATGCAGTGTGTGTGTGTGTGTGTGTGTGTGTGTGTGCGCGCGCGCGCGTGCGTGCGTGTGCGCGTGTGTGCGTCCGTGCGTGCGTGCGCATGCGTGTGCATGTGGGCACACACATGCATGTATGTATTAAAGACTGCATGGGGTTTCCTGTGCATTTGCTTTAACTTCTATAGCACTACTATACATGCTGTGCTATGTCAAGTTTTCTTAAGACAGAGAGACGTTCATTGAAGTATTACACCCCTCCCAAAAGGTGGCCAAGGATCAGGTCTACCTTTCCCAGGAGGACTTATCATTAACATGGCTTTACCACAGCAGATTCAATATCCTTATGGCCCTAATTGATCCAATCCTTCATATGTCATCTCTTTATTTTCAAACAGAGTCACAAGTTGGGATAACATGCTGTGATCCACTCATTTATCCCCATGGGCAGTTAGGATAAGATATAAAGTACTGTGCTGCCTAATGGTGTCCAAATCTGTTTTGAAAAACCCACTAACAGCAAGAACAACATGTTCCTTTATGTAGCTCATTAACCCAAACCTAAGCTTCTACTAGCACACCAAAATAGCATGTTTACACAGAGTAGCGGGATAGAAAAACAATTCAATTTAGATGGAATTAAACCAAGATGTGACATGCTAACAAATATCTCGCATAGCTCATGTCTGCATTTTGCATAATGACATAGTTAACTGGTATACCGAGCAAGCCAACAGTTGTCGCTGCCAATATTTTGTTTTGTTATTATTCCTATGTTCAACAGTAAGTCAACAAACAAATGAAATCTCTTAGGTGATGGGGAGGTGGGATGGAATTCTATGTATGATGTACTACTTTTCCATAGCTTCAAATGCAGATAACTGGAAAGTCAAAGTATGGAGTGGGAATGGTGTTCACTATACTCATCCTGACATAAATAGGAAAGAAATTTACTGGGCTGGTCTAAGGACAATATCAGTCAAGACTAGACTGGTTTAAAGAAATGAACAGCAGGCTAACAGACTGGGGCAAAAGGGATACACTTTTGTCCTACATGATTTTCCACGTCCAGAGTCTAATCCCCCTCTTTTAATGTTTGCCCATGGGACAAAACATTGCCCTCAAAATAGAGGAATAACTCCCAGTAGGCAAGTAGGAAAGTCAGATGAAGAAAATGGTAAAGCAAAGCAAAGTGTTCTGCTTGTATACTGCCCCATACCAATTCAAGTAGTCTCTTCACGCCCCCCCCCCATCCCCAGCAAGCTGGGTACTCAATTTACCAAACTTGGAAGGATGGAAGCCTGAGTCAACCATGAGCCGGCTATGGGGAATTGAACCCCAGGTCGTGAGCACAGTTTTACCTGCAGTGACTGCGCCACAAGAAAAGTATTACCTTCCTCCTTATCACGGTTGCACTGACCTAAATACCCCCTCCCTTTGCTAGCATCTGCTCTGCAGCTTAAAGGAGGAGGAGAATGATATGGACAATGAGAACCCACCATTGAGCAAACCACAGACATCCCTCTAGTTCTGGACCTCAGAATGTTGCAGGACCTACCAGGATCTGCTGAAAACACAACAGTACCTAATAAGGTTTAAAACTCTTCTAGTCCATTTATTTTTCTAAAGGGAAAGCTAAAGAGAAGCAACTAGCAGTTGGGTGCTCTGAATTCTATCCCCCAAATGCGGAGTTCACCTATTTAAAAAACAATGTCTGGAATTTGCAGCTGAATCCAATAAACCTTGGGAGTATAGGCTTGACTCCAACTCTTTCGATATGAGATTCAAAACCACTGATAGTCCGACTCCTCACAATGCATAATCTTTAAAAGCAACAGTGAGGAGCTTGTGATCTGCCAGATGTTGTTTGACTGCAGTTTCCAGCATCTCTGACCCATGGCCATGTGGCGGGGAACGGGGAGAGCTGAGCTCTAGCAACATCTGGAGGACCATCTCCTGGAAGTCCACTGTGGGAGGCTCTCCTTTTAATTGCCCCATGAGGGTTTGGGGGTGGGGGGATATAAGCACGAAGGAAGGGGTTCGCAGTGTCAATTGTTCTTATTTTTAAAAAACCCACTCCCACACCACATGATGCTGGGAGCAATGGCATAGCCTGGGTTGTCAGCTAGGCAAGTATTGTACCCCCTAACCCAAAGGCAGGATGGGTGGGGAAAACCTTTGCACAAAAGAGCATGGATGCGCTCTGGGCAGGCGACTCAAGCCCAAACCGTGGGGGAGGGGGTGTCTGGGTTCACGCCAGCTGCCATCCTAGGGTTCCCACAAGCCATCCTGCCTATAATGACCAGCCCACAATAGGCCACCCTCTGTGCTGGAGGCTCCAGAGTTGAGTGGGTGAAGAGCTATCCAAGGGGTTGCAGAGGGAAAGAAGCACGAAGCAGCAACAAATTCTTATCCCATCATATAAAAATGGGTGGAGTTTCACTACCTTGCCAGGGCAGTGCCAGGGCAGAGAAGATGGGTGTGCGGGCCACCATGATGACCCAGGGAGCCACTCTCTCAGTGCAGGAGTCATGGCCAGCTTGAGAAAGAGCTGTAGAAAAGGGCTCAAAAGATCTTAGGGGGCTGAGTCCCTTGATCAAGTTGAGCCAGACAGCTTGTCACAGCCTGACACTCATTTCTCCCCCTACCCCTGCATCCATCCCTGTCTCATTCAGCAATCAGCCATTTCCTGGACCAGCAGATGTACTTGGTGGCACTGGCGGCTGCCCTGACTTGGGAACTTGGCACACCAGCCCAGACTGGGTTCAGCTTGCTAGGGCAGGACCACTCCTGGGGCAGCAGTGAGCTGGGAAGATGCCCGGGGCCTCTGATGCCCTTGCTGGCTCCCCCAGATGGTGCTCCTTAGCCATGACTGAGCCAGCAAGAAAAGGAAGGAAGGAAGGAAGCAAGCAAGCAGGCAAGCAGGCAAGCAGGGCATGCCCTGGAGGTACTGTCACTGCCCGGGATAGGTGGGCAGATGAAATGGAGGGCAAATTGTGCCCCCTAAAAATATTGCCCCTGGTGCAGACCACTCCTCTGGCACTCCCCACGCGATACCACTGGCTGGTGGCCTTGATTTGGGGGTGGACAGAGTACAATTTGGGCCCATTAATTTCTCTAGCAGAGCTAAAAGCAGCTTATTTATTTATTGTTATCTATTTAAACTATTTCTAGCCCACCTTTCTCAAAGAGCCAAAGGCGGCTCCGAAGATGTGGGAGAGATACAGACTAGGAAAAAAAACATGTGATAGAAAGAGTTAAGTATCCACCTCCCTGCAGCCACCTTGATTGGAATTTAAACTCTTACAGCTTCTAAGTTTTACAAAGCCCAACTACAATTGCAGATACCTTGCATCACACCTCATATGTTCTGGCTCACAACGAGCATGGAAATGCAAGTTGCTTTCAAATTATCCAGGCAGCCGGGCCTCGGAATAAACAGAGCAATGTCTCCTCAGATTATTTCAGGAATGATCTACTGATGCAGTGAGGGAAAAGACAAGCTGTGGTTTATCAAGAATTTTGCAAAGGAGAGTGAATCACTTCCTTGTGCCCGATGCAATTATTTAAAAAAAACAAAATCAGAAACAGAACACAACAAAATGTAACAAAAGTCTTAAGGGTGAGCAAATCGTGGCACATTAATAAATGAGAAGCACCTTATCCCGATGATCAGAATGTTCTGTCATCAAGGCAGTAAACAAACAGTCCTTAAAAAAAATTAGCCACACTATTTAATCCTGCCTTGGTTTATACTGGATCCAGTGGTACTATTCAAGATCAGACAGAGCCTCAAGTGAGGGCTGTGACATTGATTCATCTAGTTCAATTTCAACACAACCGGGTCCACTGCCTCGCTGCCATTGTATTGAGAGCGTCTCCATCATTTGATGCTAAAAAACACCTTCCTGGTCCTTATCTGAGAGAATAAAAAAAAACCCCACAGGTGCTTCAGATTATGTAGGTTCTCCACAGGATATGTTTATTTGATGCCTCTTGCTGAGGGTTTTCCCTCTTATTGTTTTGGTTCCATTTGATCTTACTTTGTGCTGTACTGTTGTTTTTAATTTTGTTGTAAACTGCCCAGAGTTCCTCTGGAAGACAGGCGGTATAAAAATGAAATAAATAAATAAATAAATAAATAAATAAATAAATAAATAAATAATAAATAAATAAATAATTTTTAAATTTGG
This sequence comes from Phrynocephalus guinanensis, assembly GCA_037367245.1. Taxonomy (NCBI): domain Eukaryota; kingdom Metazoa; phylum Chordata; class Lepidosauria; order Squamata; family Agamidae; genus Phrynocephalus; species Phrynocephalus guinanensis. Next base: position 102,155,596 of record CM074734.1, on the reverse strand, counting down.
AGGTGGTGGTTACAAATCCTAAAATTTTCCATTCTACTTATTCCACCTCTCAGACCCATACCTATAGACATCTTAAAGTCTTGGGGGGTGGGGGGAGGCCTAGCAGGAAACACTTCCAAGGCCTGGCATAGGCATTAGAGATGGGCACGAATTAAAAAAAATGGTGTTGTTTCGTTTGTCGTTTTTCGTTTAGGGGGTCCGTTTTGGTTCGTTTTCATTTTTTGTGAATTTTTTGCAAAAAAAATCATTTTTGTTTCGTTACGTAATGAAATGAAAAAACAAAAACGAAAACGAAAAATTGATGTTTTGTTAGCATTCATTACAGTTCAATGTATTTGCTGCAACGAAAACGAAACGCACGACAAAATTTATGTTGTTTTGGTTCATTTCGTTTCATTTTGGAGACAAAATTCGTTTTTCATTTTGTTACGTAATGAAATGAAAAAACAAAAACGAAAATGAAAAATTGCTCGTTTCGTGCCCATCTCTAATAGGCATAGCTCCGCTGTAGCTTTCTGTGCAGAAAAGAAATTTCAAGTTCATAGGGGGCAATTTCTTCTCTGCCCAAGAAGCTACGGCTGCGATAGACCATTTCTCCAGATTAATGACATTCAGTGGTGGGCATGGGTCTGTGAAAATGGGGCACCTAGAAGAGAGAACTGTGAGATTTGTAGTCCAGCATTCTGAGAATCCTATGCTTTTCTTAAATGTAGTTGAAATGAAAGGGCATCGTGAACAGAATAGGCGGGGGGGAAATCTCCCTCATCTGGGTGAATTGGCATTAAAGTGGTGATGTGGTGCAGCACAAGAGAGCATAAAGTGGTAAAGGCACGAGCACACAAGGCTAGCTCCTCATATATGCTGACTGAGTCGATCTGAGGTAGCAGAAAATGTCCAGGGAGGTTTGTTTGGATTGTGGTGGACAGTCAACTCACCAAGAAGCCAGCAGACTGCACAACTGCTGTACAAAAGCACCAATGCATTTGGAGGTCATTAGGCAAAGAATTTTTCAAAAGTACATGGAATGCTGTGAATAACTGGAGCCAACATCTTTCCAAAAAGATAATGTGAAATGGTAAAAAGTACGAAGAAGGGCGACCCAAATGATCAAGGGGCTGGAGGACCTTCTAATCTGTGGCTGCTAAGGAACATGGCAGAGGTGTATAAAATGATGTGTGGCATGCACAATATAGATATGAGCACGTTTTTCTTTCATAATGCTAAAACTTTGGGTCATCTAATGAAGCTCAGCAGGGCAAATGAAAACAAAAGAATTTTCCTAAACACAGAAACCAAGCCATCCATGACTGGTACCACTTAGATGGCTCTAAATAGTGATTGGGTAGTGGCGGGGGGGGGGGTAATAATATTAAAGGACCAGGCAATCAGTGTGGCTATTATCCTGTTGTTATATATTGTCTCCAGTATCACAGTATCTCTATGAACACCAGTTGCTGGAGAACTCAAGCACAAGAATAGCATCACAACACAGCTTTTCTTGTGGGTTTCTCACATGTAGACACCAGGTGGGCCACTGTGGCAACGGAATGCTGCTTCTGGGTTAGATTTGGACTGTTCCAGCATGGCACACCTTGTGCCTTTACTAACAGTTGGGAGAGCAAATGGGACAATAGGAAATATTCTTTAGAGTTATCTCCAAAGTCCAGAGAGAGAGAGAGAGAGAGAGAGAGAGACAGAGACACAGAGAGACAGAGACAGAGAGAGAGAGAAGGTGATCTGACAAACTGGCTATGGTCAAGAAATAAGAAGACCAGAAGCCTGGTCCATTGGCTGCACAAAATTGGCTACAAAATGTGGGGCCCAGGTACTCGACTATGTCAAACCCCAAAAGGAAGCCACAGGGGGAACCTGACACTACAGAAAGGTCTGTGAGTTTGTCAGGGGTCATGACTGATTTAGAGGCAGCCAGGGAGCTGATCCAAATGGTGAATTTCAGTTTAGGACTCTGAGTTGGCTGACCTCCCAAATATTTTAGCAGCTAAAAAAGAGAGACGTATTTCTCATTCTCTGGAGTAAAATAAATATATGGGGACCTTCGGGGGGGGGGGGACCAAGCCTCAAAAATAGGAACAAGCTTATCACTTTCATTCTTTAGTTTATCTCATAAAATTTGAAATAATTCTGTGTACTGCAGCTCTCAGCTGGTAGCCATGCTAGCTGGATCATTGTGTGCAATAATAATAATAATAATAATAATAATAATATAATAATAATAATAATAATAATAATAATAATAATAATAATAATAATAATAATAATAATAATAATGTGCTTCTAATTCTGGGCAATGTTGAGCTTTCCAAGGGTTTGCTAAATACATAATGTTAACCGGCCTTTTCAGGGGCTCACTGGGATCTACCCAATGCTGCACATGCTGTCCATTTGCCTAGAAGGCTTAGTGAGGATTCGAACTCCTGACCACTGTGACAATCCAGAAAGCTATCCTACCAGCTTATCTTTTTAAATACGATAAGGGGAAAGTGTACCAATTAAGAAACATCCCCTAATGCCAGCGTCCTATCTTTCTTTTACTATACTTTCCTTATACACATACACACACAATCACACTCACTCACACACACACACACACACACACACACACACACACACACACACACACACACACAGTAGAAAAAAATGCTGCTGACATGAAGAGATATTTCTTAGCAGTGCTAGTAGTCTTAAAGGCAACTACAACTCAAATTCTATATATTTCCATCATCAATATACTAAGGGAAAATGCAAGACTATTCTTACTAGTTTTTCCAATATTTGTCATCATAGTCTCTTAACCAGGTTATACCTGCTGGATACAGTATTTTTCCCCAATCAGGATCCTCCATACATTTACTTAGGTGGTGCCACACTGATGTCTGTGGTGCCTAAGCCTGTCAAGTCAGTTCAAGAGCAACCTTGTGCTCTCACCAACATACTTCTAAGAAAACATATTTACATTTTTGAAGCAAATTTTGGTCAGAATGAAAGGACTCTTCCAAGAACCGGCTGCAGCCTGACTACACTGCCATCGAAACCTCCTCTCAATTCACACATGTTGAGTACTGGCAGGTGCTAAAGAAGTAAATAAAGTCATGTTTTGAAAACAACCAACAAGGAGAGTGTTTCATTTCCCTCAAATACTTTTGAGTGTGTTTATGTATAGTTTATAATGGTTTCAAATATTCCCAGTCATATTACACATCTGGTTTGGCAGCTGGGTTAATACTGATCTCTTCTGGTTCCTTTGCAATTCCCTGGTCTCTTCAAAAGCCCAGACCACCTCCATCCCCTGTGGGCCAACCATGAGCCACCTCTGGCTCCATTTCCTCCTCTCTCATATTGGCTCGTTCTTTCCTTAGCAAGTGGAAGCAGAGGAAGAGGAGGGGGAGGGGGGAAGACTTGCAACACAGTGGGCTTCCTGCTACTGCTAGTCAGTTTGTTTTTCTCCCATCCCTATCTTGGCTTGTCCTTCCCAGCAGAAAAACTCTGGAGGCCACCTCCCTGCTGGGACAGTGTAACAAAAGCAGAGCAGCGCCTGGCACCCACGTCACCACTATGGACCTGCTTTTGAGATATTGTAGCCAAGAGCTGCCCAGTTGTTGCGGAGCCCTGGTCTTACATCTGGCAGCGTAGAACTTGACTTGTCCAGATGGTGCTTTCTCCTTCCAGGGGCCACCAGAAGGCACAATCTTGGCCACCACTGGGCCTCCTGACATTCGCCTGCCCCTTAATCTGCCAAGTTTTCCTGGTCTTCCTTTGGTGATAATAATAATAATAATAATAATAATAATAATAATAATAATAATAATAATAATAATAATAATAATAATAATAATAATAATAATAATAATAATACCTTTATTGTCAATGTACAACATGTGCACAATGAAATTGGCTGAGTCTCCCTTCTTTTCCCACCCCCACCCCCATCCCACCCCCATCCCACTAGCAACCACTCAGTCTTATTGCACCCTGTGTACTTGACACAGAAATTCAATTGGGCTCTTTTGTTGGGTGATTCCTCAGTCCTGCAGCCTTAGTGCAGAGTGTGTGTGGGGTGGGGGTGGGGGGTGGAATCTGCTGGTAGGCAGCAGGGAAAACAGGGGTTTTTGTACAGGGGAAGGCAGGCTCCACCCCGGCCTGCCCCTTAACTGCCCCTGCTCCTGCTCCTATTGCTTTTCCTTCCCAGTCTCTCTAGCCAAGGAAGGAAGGGGGCCAGGAACACAGAATGAACACCAGCAACGCTGTGTTCAATGGGGCAAGGAAGGAAGGGAAATTAATTTCCTGGCAGGCTTATTTTAACTAGCCGAAATCCTTGGACTGATGCCGATTTGAAGCTGATGGAGTTGAAAACCAGTACACAGGATGAACTGTGCTGGGAGGAGGATCTCGGTCCCTGTTCCTCCCAGACTGGCCCTGTTTTTGATATGGGGGGGGAGGGTAGAAAGAGCAGGATGTGCAAAGGAAAAAAATTCATTCCCAAATGTTAGGGGAAGGGAGAGAAATGGTCAAAAGAAACAGGATTTTGCAAATCTCTGCCAGAGGCATGAATTCAACAGGTTTCCCCAGCCTCCATTACTCCCAAAACTTGAAAATAGCTTCATGGCCATCAAGAAGAAGCCATGCCCCCTAACATGGTGCTACCTTCTCCGGCCACATGGGAGGAATAAAAAAAATACTGTAGTAAGGTATCCCCCAGCATTAGCCACAACAAAGCCACAACTCTGAGGTCAGTGGGCAGCTAGCAAAGGGGGAGGGGGAGGCTCAGCCCTGCCCGCTCCTGCTTTCCATATTAAGACTTGTACCCGACTTGTACTCTAAATTAAAACTACACAAAGGAGAGCGTGCCCCTGAATCAACGCCTATTGGAGATGCGGCGGCCACTTCTGGCCAGGTGGTCCTCCCTCCCTCCCTCCCTCCCGCACGGGCCAGCAACTCCATTGAAACCTGTGGCTCTGGAGCGGAGCCGGCCCAACTCGGTTTCTATTATGGCGCGGGGTCTTGATGGAGCAGGGGAAGACCCAGCCGTCCCCTCGCCTGCTCCCGTCCGGGCCGGGGGTCGCGGGGCCAGCGGGGGGGGGGCGGGGGTCGTGGCACTCACCGACGCACTCGTTGGCCTCGCGGGCGGTGGCCCTCTGCCAGGGCCGGTCGTAGTGGAAGGGCTTGCAGCGGTCGCACTCGGGCCCGGCCGTGTGGTGCTTGCAGTCGCAGACGAGGTTGTGGTCGCGGTCGCGGACGCAGCGCGAGGCGTGCCCGTTGCACTTGCATCGGCCGCCCACCTGCAGGTCGGAGACGGCGTAGTAGTAGGAGTCTCGGGCCAGCTCGGAGTCGTCCTCGTTCTCGTCGCCGAAGGTGTGGAGGCGGCTGAAGACCACCTTGATGTCGGTGGCCGTGACCCAGTCCTGCAGGACGGGCGAGTTGTCGAAGTCGTGCGCCGAGGGCCGCCCGTCGAGGGTGCTGAAGGCGATGAGGCCGCCGGCCAGCGGGCGCAGGTCGGTGTGCGAGTCGGTGCAGATGGCCTCCTGCTCGTTCTGCTTGGTGATGGCGGCGCGGCTGGGCTTGTTGTACATCTTGCGGCACTGCGTGGAGTAGAACTGGAAGGGCGTCCAGCTCTTGCCGCCGTCCATGGACTTGAAGATGGCCATGGACTCCGGGCGGGGCGAGCAGAACTGCAGGCTGACGTAGGTCACTTCGAACTTCTTGCCCAGCGCCAGCGCCAGCGTCACGTTGAGCGGGTGCTGCGGGAAGCTCTCCGACTGCCAGCACGTCAGGTTGTGCGGGTTGTTGAGGTCCGTCAGGTAGGCGGCCGGCCGCGCCCGCTTGGCGTCTCCGGCGTCGCACACGTGGCAGCTGCGGCTCCGCGCCTCCTCCGCCGGCTCGCCCTTCTCGGCCAGCACGCAGTAGCGCGACGGCGGGCGGCCGCACGTGCTCGACACCTTCACCTCCTGCCCGAAGGCGGCGTTGACGAAGTCCGGGATGCAGCGCCGAGGCTGCCCGTGCTCGTCGTAGCAAGGGTCCGGCTGCGGCGCCGGAGGCACGGCGAACATGCTCAGGCCGTACCCGCCGCCGCCCCCTCCGGGCCCGCCGCGTACCCCTTCCGCCAGGCAGGCCACGGCCGCCAGCGCCACCAGGCACTCCCACGCCGTCGGGGACATCCTGCCGCCCGCCCTGCCTGCGGAGAAGGAGAGAGAGAGACAAGGAGAGCGTCAGCCCAGCTGCCCACCGCCACGAGGCGCCTCCCGGCCTCCGTCTGAGGCGTGAGAATAAGACCCTCCAGGACTCCGTGTCTGCCCGCGCAAGGGAGACGCGCCCAGAGCTTGGAAAAAGGATGTTCAGGACGACCCCCCCCCCCGAGAAACGGAGGGGCCAGTCTTGACGTTATGCTCCTAACAACGAACTTGCGGTGCCTCTGCTGGGACCCCAATCGGCCTCCCTTTCCGTGTGCCTGCCCCCCAGCAGATGCCTTCCGCTCCCAACGGGGCTTCGGAGCTGTGAGGCTCCAGGGCCAGACTTTCATGCGCCAACTGGGAGGGGAGAATGTCTCAGAGGAGGAGAGCCCCTCGCCCTGAGCTGCGGCAACCCAGCAAGGGGGTCTGGTAGATTTGTAAGGTGGGGATGAAGCTGCCCTGTGTGTGTCTCAAATCCTTATAGACCGCGAAAGGGTGGCTTGGAACCAGTCCCTTTCTTTTCGGCCAAACCTACCCGATGGGATTGATCCGGTAGCGCAGGACCCCCTTGCAGGGCCACCTTGAACCCCTTCCATGAAAAGGGGAAAAGATGACGTAATTAATACACAGACCTTTCCTTATTTATATTATAGGGCCAGTGGAGCACTTGTCAGGTATCGGAGACCCAACAAGGTTTTCAAGGTATGCGTCCTGTTTCCCTCTGTATTTCCATCAAGCAGGGTGGATAGAGTCTTGGACTAGGATACAGGAGACCTGGGTTGAATTTATCGCTGGCAATGGACACTCACTTTGGGGGGGGGGGGGGCGCAGCGGGGAACTGATGGAACCAAATATCTCACTGTTATAGCCCGGTTAGGGTTGCTGTAAGTGGGATGCGACTTGGCTGCACTGGAGGGGGATCCTTGACTCCTAGCCCACCACACCCTGGTTCCCAGCCTTGGCTGCCCAGATGTTCTTGGGCTGCAACACCCAGAAACCCCAGCCAGCACAGCTAGTGGTGAAGGCTTTGGGGAATGAAAGTCCAAGAACTTCTGGGTTACCCAAGGTTGGGAACCACTGCCCTTCACCACCTCTCTCCATAAACCTTTGACACAAAGACGTGAAGTTCAAAGTGCTGCCTTTGTTTTAGAAGACCTACTATGCCTCATTCCAGGCATGAACCTTTTGTGGACTTTTTGCTTGACTTTGTTTTTGAAAAGGTGATCCGGCAGACTAGGCAGAGAGGGACGCCACCAACAAGCCCGAGCTTCAAATGCCTACTCCGGAATAAGTCCCACTGCACGAAGGAAGAGCTTGCCTCCTCGTCCAGGGCGATTAGTTCTGGAGAGGCCAAAGGTGCCTCTGTCAGCCGCCTGAGCCCTATGGCTGCCAAGAAGGACCTCCGGAGACCCGGGCCCATTTTTTAAAAAAGGAATTATTACGGACGCCCTCAGTTCCACTGAACCAAATAGTGGATCCACCTGTCGTCACCTGCAAAGAAAGCCCAATGAAATCATGCTCCGCGTTAAATTCAAGGAGTGGATGTCCATTGGAAGGAAGCCGGCCACCGTGCTACTGGCGAATGGCTTCCAGGCTGGCATGCAAGGAAGGAAGGAAGGAAGGAAGGAAGGAAGGAAGGAAGGAAGGAAGGAAGGAAGGAAGGAAGGAAGGAAGGAAGGGCCAGCTTCTGAACTTCAAGGAAACCCCACCGGCTGGACACTCGGTTCCACAGAATCCAACAAGACTCCCTTTTTACGTAAGTGATGGGGGATTTCAGGAGTGCCTCTTTCTGAATCTAACACACAGGGTTTCAACGGTGGCCATACAGTGCATGAGTTGCTTGCCCTTCTGAACAAGGGTGCAAAGGTCTCTTTATGCCTAGCCCCACCCGCTTTTTCTCCTCCCGAAGAATTTAGCGGTTGAAAACACACACCCTGTTGGGAAGAGGAGGAAGGAATTAAGACCAGACCCTGAAGCACAGATTTGCCATGAAGGAATGGAAGGATGAGTTTCTGCCCCCCCCCCCTTTGAGGTCTTTGAAATCCATTTCTTACACTCTTCACTGACACAAGAGACATTTCATTTAATAAGACCCGCTTGCTTCCTTGAAATCAGAAGATCCTACCCTAGGAAAACCTTGCTACAGTGCCACAGAACACCTGGCGGTGTTTTCTACTGCAAATGCAGCGGAGGTCTCTTCTTCTCGGACTTGATTTTTGCTGCCTTCCTTTCTTTCCTAGCCTGCCCTCCGCACCGCCGCCAACCTGTACCGAGGCACGTTTGGGTTCTTTTAGTGGGACTTAATCCCAGACGCGACTACGTGGGACTGGAAGGTTAGCCTCCGTCGCTGAAAGTGCATCTAATTCGAAACCAAATGATTTTGCTGGTCTGGCTTGTATGTAATAGTTCTGGCAGGAAGCGAGGGAGTTGCCGATGTCAGCCCCTTCAAGGTCTTTCCAACCTGTCACGGTTTACACCGAGCCCAATTGCCCAATCGGGTTATGGCTCTAATCTTCAAGACAGGGCAGAAAGTCTCTCTCTCCCCAGCCGCCACCCCATCCCCAAGAGAGGGACTCGGCCTTCTCACGAGACAAGGATGGGATCGCGCTGCACGTGACTCTTATTAGAGGGAGGGAAAGAGGGAGGGAAACCGCAGGAAAACCTCACGACGGGCAGATAGAAGAATTTCACAATACTGAGAGAGAGAGAGAGAGAGAGAGAGAGATTCTGGCAAGCAAGGGGGACTTGAAAGACATGCGGAGCGCCGTCCTAGGTATATAAAACAAAGAAACAAGAACCTTGGGGGAAAGTGGCAGCGAAGCCCCGTTGCAGGTCCCGTCTTTTGGAGCATCACCTAGTTCCCCTGCCACACACGGGCCAGAGAAGGCTCGAGATCAACACATTAACACACACACACACACACACACACACACACACACAGAGAGAGAGAGAGAGAGAGAGAGAGAGAGAGAGAGAGAGAGAGAGAGAGAGAGAGAGAGAGAGACCTGTGAGAAGTTGGGCCACGCCTAGCTAAAAGTTTCCGGGCTATTTCTTGGGGGAGCATCACCCAACCTTCCCTGGGGATCTGTCTCGCCTAACCCGCTTTCGGAGCCCCAACGGGGATCTTCCGAGCGAAGGCGCAGCGGCGATCCTAAAGAGGCGTCTCTGTGTGTCTTCCATGAGCGGTTCTCCGCCCGGAGTCTCCCTCCAGCCCACCCTTTCCTCCCGCTGAATCTTCTTTCCGAGCTACCTTGCTTAGCTTGGTGGTGGCGGGTGGAGGGAAAAGAAGCCGGCGCGTTGCTCTTTCTCTGCTCCAGTTCGGGCTGGGGGGTTGCTCAGGGATCCCGGGAGGTTCCCATGGTCCGGCGGTCCCAGCCAGCGGCCAGGCTCCACGGATGCCCCGAGCGTGTGACGCCCAGGACTCGGGCCGAGGTGGAGGTCATGCCGGAGGAGTGATACCCCGGGGGGCTCACGAGGGGAAGAAGCGACGACCTCCACTGGTGGGATGGTAGGACGCACGGCGGGGGCGGGGGCGGGGGGAGAAGAGAGAAGGGGCGTCCCCGGCTCTGCTGCTCTTGCGGGAGAAGGAGGAGCCGGGGGGAGGGAGGGGGAGGAGGTTGCTGGAAGGGGGAAGTGCCGAGCGGTTGAAATTGAGAGGATCTCGCTGCGCAGGAGGGGTGAAAAAGGAAACAGGCGGAAACAGGGCTTACAAAGGATCGGTCGCAGCTGAATTTACCCGGGTAGGAAAGCGCAAAGGTCTGTTCTGGCCGAGGTTCAGAGGAAGACGACCGCCCCGATGAAAGACACACACCCCCGCCGCCGCCGCCGCCAGCTCCGTCCGCGCACCTGTCGCAGGAGAGCAATCCTTGCCGCTAAAGAAGAGGGGGAGACCCCCCCCCTCAAGAGCCCGGCTGCCTCTCTCCCCCTGGCCTGCGGCCCTGATCAGAGAACAACGGCCGGAACCCTCTGCGACCCCTCTTGCCCTGGTACATCCCGCTTCACATCTGCATCTGTGGGAGATCTCTGCTCCACTTCTCTGCCCAAGTAAAAATGCCTCACCCAAACACCCAGCCATTGCGCGGGGTTATAAATCTTCCGTGCAAGTTATTTGAGCCTGTTTGTTCGTCTCCATCCACAGTGAGAGCCACGCTATTTCGGCGACCTCTTAAAATGTCTAGGGGCCTTCTCCCCTGCACCCAAACGACCCATTCTGTTGAGCAAGACCAAAACCCTGTTACGCTGTTCACGGAATTGCGCTAGAATAGGATTTGTGGAGTCAGTTTATCCTTCGGTTTCACTGACTTAAATGGGCCTTGCGTAAAGCAGCAAGATTTTGGCCTCTTAGCGTTCTTTCCCCCACCCCCATTATTTGTTCCACATTAGAGGCCGAGTTCAAACCCTCAGCCTTGGTGTTAAGCTTCAAACGTAACACGTTTAGATGCCAGTCCTTTAACATAAGGAAGCCCCCACTAAGGAGAAGGATTCCCGATTGATTGGTGTTCTTCTGAAAAATTCGTGTGGGGACATATCGCCTTTTCATACGCAAGAAGGGTTTGTGTGTGTTGTGTCGTTAAAGTCGTGACCGACTCTTCATGACTCCATGTCCATGGAGTTTTCTTGGCAGGAATACCAGAGTGGTTTGCCAATTCCTACTCCAGGCGCCTACAGCACCTGATATTCATCCAAGTACTAACCCGGGCTGACCCTGCTTAGCTTCCAAAATCAAGGGAGACCGTATGTGCATTAGCCTAATGCAAACGCTTCGCTATTGAACTGAGCAGCGAGGGCGGGAAGAGGGCTTGGTTCCCTTTGCCTATTCATCCACTACTAGGTGAACGGTTTTGGTATGTGGTTGTTTGTACATATAAAGGTGTGGTAAAAATACTCTAAAATAAATAAAATAAATAAATAAATATGCTTTGCAGTGACTGACCAGCCTGGCTTTCCCCAGAGGGCACATTATAGAGGGCGGAAAACGGAGCGCCGGTGTTTCCACATCACTTGCAGCCGTTGGTTTGGGACCTCGTTCAGAGGCCACACGTGCTTCGCCAAAAACTGGTTTTAGGGGAAACACCAGCTGCCTATAAACACGCCCAGCGCCCACCTAATCCTCCAGCCCAGTGGTTCCCAATTTTGGATAATCCAGATTATTTTGGGCTGCAATCCCCAGAACTCTTCCCCACCAGCTGTGCTGGCCACGATTTCTGGGAGGTGTCGTCCAAGAACATCTGGGGACCGAAGCCCTGCGCTATAGGGACGACAGAGCAAACTCGGAGCCCCCTTGCTAGCCCTACCGGCAAACGACCATCCTAAGGTGGATGTTGGTCCGCCGGGAAAGTAGCTTCGCCCGGTTGCCCTCAGAAGCCGCCCTCAACCCCGCGCTCCCTCGGCGGTTCAGTTTCCAGCAGGATCAGAAGAGGTTCTGTTTCCTTGGCTGTCCCGAAACAGCCGGCAGTGCCGAGCCAGCGCAGTGACGGCAAGTAAGGGTGGGCAGAGCCAGTTAGTTGCCTGCTGCCGGCGGCGAGGTTGCCGGTGGTGCCAGCTTGGCTTTGGCCCCGGAGAGCGACTGAAAGCCGGCTAAATCCAAGTCGCTGCCGGTGGGATTTGGTCGGGTCCTTCTTTCTGGAAGGGAAACCTGCGCAGTTCCGTCTGCCCGCCTCCGCGGGGACATGGCTCAGGTCTGTCTTCCAATGCGGGGAAGAGAACGGGGAGAGGCTGTTATCTTATGGGCGTGGATAACCGTTGGGGATGGGAGGACAAGCGCTGCCACCTCCTCTCCAATGCCTCTCTTCCCGGCTCCTCCTCGTAGGAAGCCAAGCGCTCCGGCTTCCTCCAGAGGCGGGGCCCAATGGCTTCTCCGTGATCTCTAGCCTGCAAGGTGCGGACGGAGAGACCTTTAGCTTTAACACTGTGTGAATGCAGAGCCCAACGTTGGCTAGAGAAGGCACAAACGACTGTGTCTCGGTCAATAGCAAGATTCCCGTTTCCTGGTCTCGCACATGTAGCTCAGTGGCTTAGGGGCCTTTGGCTGCGGAGCCAGGGGTTGGAAGACCTATTCTCCCCACTGCGCCTCCACCTTGGAGGGGGCTGGGCTCCAGGGGCCATAGGGTCCCTTCCCAGCTCTGCCCTTCTATGATTATTATTATGGCAGGCTAGCGGAACTTCCCTTCAAATACCTCTTCCTTTCCTCTCCGGCCAGCGGGTCAGCCCCTGGTTTAATAAGACAGAGTGGTCCAATGAAAAAAAAGAAGGCACTGCTGCGCCTCCGGCCGCTGCCCGGAAGGACGAAATTTCCGCAGGCGCAGGGTTTCTTTGACCCGCCAGGCTTGCTGAAACCCATTCGGCCACGCAGCTGTTCATACAGGAACGGGAGAGCCGTTCTCCTCTTCGCGTGGCTTCCGTAGTGGGAGCTGAAACAGCCCGCCGAACCCTGTGGGGCCGGGGTGGACTTCCTTTGCCCTTTTGGGAAGACTCTCCAGGATGGACGCGTCGCTTTCGGGGCGACCCTTTGGAACGCTGGGCGTGGGACCGCCCGTCCCTGTCCTGCTCCTCCGATCTGGCGGGCAGGGGAAAGGGCCCGACTCCCCCGCCCCTGTCCAGGGTGACCTAAGGAGTATTGGGGAGCGAGGCTTGACATTCTAGGGCAGGCATGTCCAAACTTCGGCCCTCCAGATGTTTTGGACCACAACACCCACAGTCCTTTGCCATTGGAAATACAGGCTTGGAATTCTGGGAGTTATGGTCCAAAACATCGGGAGGGCCAAAGTTTGGGTATGCCTGTTCTAGGGGCAAACAGCGGGGCTTACTCCTGTTATCAGTCGAGGCGCCAGAGAGGCCCCTGTTGAAGCCACCCTTGAGTTACCATGATGGCTCAGCAGGGGCCCTCCAGCCCGGATGAACAGCGGGATGTAGCCCTGCTCAGTCAAGGTGCTTAGGCTCGCTCGACCTTCTTCTTCTTCTTCTTCTTCTTCTTCTTCTTCTTCTTCTTCTTCTTCTTCTTCTTCTTCTTCTTCAAGGGCCATGTCCTCCTAGAATGTTGGCGATCAGTAGCCTGAACTGATTTCCATCTAAAGTAGGCATGTCCAAACTTTGGCCCTCCAGATGTTTTGGACCACAACTCCAACAGTCCTTTGTCATTGGCAATCTAAGCTTAGAATTCTGGGAATTGTAGTCCAAAACATCAGGAAGGCCGAAGTTTGGGCATGCCTGATCTAAAGCTATTCTAAACAGAGCAGCTGTGCTCATTACAGACCACTGGCTTAAATTCTTAAACCAGAATATTCTCCTAAACCCGGTCTATTTTTCCTTGTAGGATCAGTTGCAGCAGGTTGTATTTCTTATTGCGCATTATGTGTCCGAAATACTGCAATTTTCCCTCGACCCACTCAGAGTTTAATCGGCCCTTGAACTTCCTTGCTTTTAGTTTCATCGTCAGCGGAAAGAAATTCGGCAATGAAGCTTTGGTTCGCCTGTAACGGCAAAAGACAACGAGAAAAAAACAATAATAACGCGTCTCCGGTAGCTGAAACTTGGGCGTACTTCCCCCTCTGTTGGCCCAGAACGAGAGAGCCCCAAAAGAGACCCTGTCTGTGGCATCGCATCGGAGACGAGCGCAGTGTCTCCTGAGCGGAGCCGTCCATGGCGCGAAGGCCCTCTTCCCCACTAGGGATGGGCATCGAAGACCGAAAGGGAGGGCGAAAAGGCCGCGCTCCGTTGGGACGAGACTTCCCCGGGAGAGTCGGCGAAGCTGCTCAGAGATGTTCAAAATAACAATAATGTTCAGAAAGATCCTGCTGTTCTCGGGCACTTGGGTGCTCGGGCTGACGGAAAGGCATTGGAGAAATGGGGGCCACCCGCTCGTCGTGATCCAGGCAGCGCAAGGAGAGGAGGGACTTTGAGCAACTCCGCAGCCTGCGGATTCCCTCCTCATCCGCGTCAAACCAACGCTGGCGCGCCAGGGGCCGCTTTAGACTTGTGCCTGGTTAGCATCCAGTAATTTTATCTCATTTCATTTCTCAGTGCAACTTTCTTTTGGGGGGGCGGGGGGCTCTCTTAATTGCCTTCTTTCTCTTTTCACCCCCACACCCTACTCAGTATATCTTGCAAGAGGTAAATCCCACTGAATGTATTAGAGGGCTTCGCCTTTAGGCTACCGCTGAGGGATAAGAGCCATCGACCGAGGTAGACTTATGCCCGGTCTAACTCCTTCTTTCACACGTTTCAGGACTTCGGCCTTAAGAACCCACGTAACTTTCTCCCTTTGAAATCATTCGGGGCTTTCAAATTCTTAACTTTGACCGGATCATACTCTGCGGTTTTAGGTCATCTGCGTTTATTTTTAAAAAATATGTTGAATATCTGAAGCATATTTGATACAGAAAGAATGCCACAATTTTCATAATAACAAGCGGAACTGTATTAATGGCATCCGGTTGAATGTCTGCTTTCAGAAACTAAGATACATTTTATTATCCTTGGGTCTAAGATTCCTTCCCCTTGTTCCCAGCTGCCCCCATGCGCTCCTTATGAGGAGGTCAAAAGACATCACTCCAAACCTTATCTGCCTAGAATCGAAATAAAAATAAATCTCCTATGGTTAATCTTGCCTAAAATGGTCATTTTAGAAACAATAATATTAGAGGAAATTGTTTCAAAAATGGCAAAACAGCCTGGTTAAATGAATTGCATCGTCTGGTATTGGCACATTCCCTTTCTCCCTCAATCTTCAAGAGATCATTTGGACTAGTCACTAGTAGGACCAAACTAAGAGAGTAGTAATACCTGTGCGTTCTTGTGCAAATACGATTATATACACACCGATCCTACTTACAAGTGTCATTTAGGATGGTAAAAAGGCGTGGCTTCCAGAGGGCATCACCTCTTGCCTGTGACTTCTGAGGGGATCTCTGAAGTTTAATTTAGCTCCAGCAATGTGTTCTGAGCTGAACATTTTTGTCAGAAACCAGTTCATTGTGGGAGGGGGTTGCACATAGCAGATCATTTTTAAAAAATCCACCTTCCTCTCTTATTCTGGACCTCTCCCCACTTTCTCCAGCATTTTTCAGAGGTCCCTCATGAAGGCTTTTTTTCTTCCTTTCCCGGTTCATAATAGCGTTCCTATGTAGCTTCTAACCAGAAAGCTTTCGCTATTTCTTACCAGGCTGAAGACTGGAATCCTGCCTACTTTTACTTAGCAAGTTCTTTGAGATGTGTTGTTTCTGAAGAGCGGGGGTATAGGATCGCGAGGCGCATAGCAGCCAAAGAGAAAGGAAATCCGGAAAGGCTTTTTATGGCACGCTGGTGTACATTCCCTGGCCCCGGTCGTTCCTTGCTTTTCGCTCTTCACCCTCTATTCCAGAAAAGGCAGTTGCCATCTCTTCTCTAACCCCATGATCCCCTTCCCAAGGAGGCTTAATAGAAAACAACTACCTCCATATCCACAGAAGTCCAGGTCCGCCTCTTATGTCTCTCCTTGGAATTGAAACAGGAAAAAGAACAAATATTTTTTTTCCCTCCCGGGGTGAAAAAGGGCCGCGTTCCTCTTCTAATTCGCACTCATCTTGGAGCAGACACGCTCCGATTCCCAAAGGAGCGGACTTATGACCCAGGACAGCTAGGGTCAAAGCCCCGGTGTCCAGAGAAGGGGAAGCAAATGTTAGTCTGTACTGTTTCCTGCAGCCACAGGGAATCCTTGGATTCCAGTGCAAAAGATGCTGGGAGCCAGGTGCCCCTTTCCAAAGAAACTTGGCGCCTCGATCGCTCTACAAAGTTTCGGACAGATCCTCACACTGTATTCCGACCAGATGTTGGCATTTTCTGATAGCAAGAACCGAGCTCTGATGGTCCTCCAGATGTTGTTGGAGGACGACCCCCATCACCCCTAACTCCTACTGATGGGACCCGGGAGTTCAACAACCTTGGGAGGACCAGAGGTCTCCAGCCTCGCTCAACAACCTGTTGAATCCCTTCCCCACCGGGATTCGTCTCAAAGGATGGTCCATTCAGAGATCTGTCATCTCTGGCATGCGTGAGAGATTAATCCCACACTGACTAGCCATCACCTGGTTATCAGGGCGTTTATACACGACCCCTAAGCTGCGATGCAAATGGCTCCCAGCTCCGGAGCTTAGAAATATTTCCCCACCAGCTCCAGAGTTTAGAGAAATTAAGTGCGACCCGACCCAGCACACTTTTCTTGTACCTTCTCTCTGGAGGTGAAAAATGATGCGGATAAGAGTGCCGGGCTCTCCTTGCTTGTCTGTCGTTTTTTTTGCCTCCCGAAGCTGAGCCCCTTGAGAAGGAACCAGGAAGTAACGGGGCTCTCGTGGCAACTTCGACAGGTTAGTAAAGGCTTCTTTTGTCCTTTTTTTTCCATCCCTCCCCTCACGCCGACAGGAGCAGGAAGTGCTGAGGGGTGGGGACGCAGGAACAGAAACGAACCCCCAAGATCTCTGGTCTGAATTTAAGGGACCAGCGAATCTTAGGGGTCGTGTGAAAAGGCTCCAAAGCTACCTGGTTCATTGCACTCACGGGTGATGACATCATCCTCCGAAGCTGAATTACAATCAGGCCAGGGAGACTACCAGACATGATGTCAGAAAGTAAAACTGTTTAAATTGCAAACCTAAATCGTATAAACAAACAGCCTTTTGGCATCTTAAAGACTAGCACATGTATTTATTTTATTTTATTTTATTTTATTTTAGAGTATTTTTTTTACCCCGCCTTTCTCCTTGGGAAAGGACCCAAGGTGGCTTACAGTAATGAGGGCCAATATACAGTCCAGTTCAATGAAGACATGTTCAGGTATTGAGAACAGGGAATTTATCATGGCACGAACCAAAATGCAACGGCAAAGGGCCAGAATTGGTGTTTGTGTTGATTTTTGATCAAGTCTATTTAAGCAGTCAAGATTGCCAGAGTTTTCTCTAAAATCTCTGCTTCTGCCCTCAAACATTGGGCTCTCTCGCATCTGAAAATCCCTACCATTACCCTCTTCCCCAAGCCCCATCACTGCAGTTGCTCTTCATCAACACTAAGCACAGGATGTAACACCATAATGTTTGTCCTTTCCTTCATCTGCTGGGGAATATTAGAGTGAGGGGATTCAGCGAGAACTTATGTGCAGAATGCCTCAAGGACTGAACCTACCTGCTAGGAAGTCTAGAGTTTCAGTCTCATTTCCTAAGTGACCCAGAGTGGGGAACCTTTGGCCCTCCAGATGTTTTAGACTCTGGCTTCCATACCTGCTGACCACTGGCCTTGTTGGCCGGAGCTCCTGAGAAGTGAAATCTAAAATGGTTCAGCAATTTTACAAAAAGGTTGGCTGTCCTTATCTCCCTCGACCATAAACCATGTTGATCCACCTTGCCAGCTTCGCCTGGCCCTCATTGTGCAGTGGTTGAACTGCAGTACTGCAACCAAGACTCTGCTCAGGGGCTTCATTTCGATTCTGAGCTCAAGTAGATGGCTCAGGGTTGACTGGCAGTCTTCCGCCCTTCTGAAGTGGGCAAAACGAGTACCCAGCTCACTGGGGAAGCAATGTGCAGCCGGCAGAATTAAACTGCAGCCAGTCCAGAGAGGGCTTTAAGTGCTATGGGATGATAGATAAGCAGTACACTCTGCTTTTTTGCTTCCTTACACAGTTTAGTGAGCCATTCACTCAATGTGAGCTGTTCCCTCAATGCACACTTGAGTACACATTACAGTATGCGCAATGTGCTCGAATGAGTGACTTGCTCCATAATGTAACTTACAGAGGAAGCAACTCTTCAAATCCCTGATGATTCAGTGGGACTGATCTAGAGCAGCTTCCTAAACAGCCAGACTTTAGCAGTAGCTTCAAAGCACACACCATCAAGAGTTTTACAACTGGTGCCTGTATTCCTTCCCTATCCCTACCTTCTCCTCAGAGAGGAGACACAGTCACACCCATGCACAGTGGGAAACACCAAGCAGGAAGGTGACCCACAGACAACCACTACCCCTCCAGGCCAGGTGCAGAGCTAACACACCCAGTTCATCCTGGGAGGACCACCAGGCAGGTCTGTTCATTCAGTGGTAAAAGATCCCTATCCCTTTCCCCCCCTCCCAGACTCCAGCCAGAGCAAGGAGGGGAAGTGGACTCCCCAATTTTCTTTTCCTTCACTTGGACTCGGAGCCTGCTTCAGTGGAGGAGGAGAGTGGGTGCAGGCACTCCGACCCAAAACAGGTGTCTCCTTAAAAGCCGAGCCCCACTGTTCAATGCCAGCTAAATTCAATGCTTCACTTGTGGAGGAATGTGGTTGTGAAGAGATGCTGCCTCCATATTAAGAGTAATCAAGAGCGATCTGTTTTTTTTTATACTCTGGAAGTTTAAAGCAACATTTAAAATTATAGGGAACGTATTACCTACCTCCTGTGAGACCATTTTGGATCCTTCAGGAATCAATGCCAGTGAGATAGTGGGTATTTGCATGGAAAGCCACCCTCCTCAAATAATAATTGCGGGCCATCAAGTCAATTTGGACTCCTGGGTGGCCCTTCTCTGGGTTTTCCAGGCAGAGAATACTCAGACATGGTTTACCCTTCCTTTCCCCTGGGGGCGCAGCTTGCCCAAGGCCACACAGGCTGGCATTTCTGGGATGCCCAATGGGGAGTCAAAATCTCAGCATCTAGCCTTACAGCCAAATGCCTGACTCCCTGAGCTATCCATTTAGGGTGCTAAAACATTTTGGGACTGTTCAGCATGATCTGGATTTAAAGGAAGGGGGGGGGGATTCAGCAGATGTCAAACTGATTGTCAGCTCCTGGACTTTGCGGATGGGGCATTATCTGCCTGATTTCATGGTAGATGGTTTTTCTTTTCTCCACTCCATCCTTTAGTATTTAAAGGACCTGGTTTGCTTCACATTCAAATACTCTTCATTTTTATTATTATTATTATTATTATTATTATTATTATTATTATTATTATTATTATTATTATTATTATTATTATTATTATTATTATTATTATTATTATTATTATTAAAATGAATACAGTTAACCTCTTGAGATATTTGCTTAAGGATAAAACAGTGCTTGTCTTGTCTAAATGTCATGCCTTTCTCCCTGGATCCTCAAGAACATTGCTGTCAATCAACAGATACACCAGAACAGCTGACTTGCTGTGTATTTTATGCTTTTAAAAGGAAAAGATTGGAAGGGACTGTGTGTCTGAGTGATGAACTTTGAAATGCATAGATAAAAAATAATTATCCTGTAATGAGTAGAATCTAGTTTCAGATAGTGAGTGTGACTTTAGAAAAGTCACCCACACCAGTGTGAACTCCTGTACTAGACAGGCAGGATTAGTCAGCGGCATTACCAAAGTGAACCATGTGTGAACACACACATGGGGGAGTGGGCAGTGGACACACACCCAAATATTGCACAATCATCTTCCAGTTGCGTCCCATTCCCTTAATGCTTTGATGTTCTTCCTAACTGAATAGAACACAATTGTTTAAACATTGCTTATATGCCCAAAGCATCTATCTGGCACTTCCCCTTGACGAGCAGTGGCTAGAGGGGTAGTGGTGTGTTAACTGCTTCAGCAAAAGCAACACTGAGTCTTGTGGCACCCAACGGAGCAGCATATGTATCCTGGACTTGACATATTATGGAGAAGGCGGTAGACCATATCATAAACTCTTTGTTCTCTCAAATAATGTCTATTACAAGTCAACAGCTCTACCTACAACCCCAAGACATGCAGCCACTTAGAGACCAACACTAAGAGTTCAGGATTTTATAGTCCAGGGCCTTGCTCATAACCAGACATGTAATTTCTTGTCCTCATTTAGCAAGTCTGTATGAAGGTGTGTATGTAGATGTGAGTTTGAATGTGTGTACGTGTGCACATACGTGTGCGTCTGTGCATGGGTGCACACACACTCACATGCTCCTGTGCACACACAAATTGACAGTAGAAAGAGAAATCATGATGCAACGGTGAGCAAAATATTATACAGTAGTTTGGTAGGAATAGGCAGGTCCAAATCCCTAATCAGCTATCAACTTCACTGGACGGCCAGAAGAAAGGAAGTCACTCTTTCTCAACCTTACCTAGGCTGGCATTGAAACGTAATCTGAGCATTCTGGAGAAAAGAAGGGCTGCAGATTTAATTAACACTCACCTGTCAGAGCCATTAAACTAATTCTCCACTGCCAGTGGGAACCACAGAAAAGAAAGCTGGCCTGCCATGTTTTGTTCAGGTAAATCACTTTGCCATCACTTTTCTTCTTAACATTAATTAATGGCAATTGATTGCAAAATCAGGGAAGAATCCTAGGGTATTTTTCTTTCTTTCTTTCTTTCTTTCTTTCTTTCTTTCTTTCTTTCTTTCTTTCTTTCTTTCTTTCTTTCTTTCTTTCTTTCTTTCCCTCCCTCCCTCCCTTCCTTCCTTCCTTCCTTCCTTCCTTTTCTTTATGTACTTCCAATACAGTTTAGTCTATATGAGTAGTTGCCAACATTGGATCCCCAGACGTTCTTGGACTGCTTTTCCCAGAAACCCCAGGCAGCACCAAGGCTTCAGGGAGTAGCAGTGAAAGAACCCCTTGGGAACCACTATGCAAGCTACAATGCTAAATGGTTCATTATTATTATCCATGTCCTGTATGATCTGTCCTTTCCTTGTGAAAGGTCAGAGCAAGATATTGGAGATTCCAAGACAGCTCCTTCCCAAAAGATGAACAACTCCGTACTGGTTCATCTTTAACACCCTATATAGTGAAGCCCAGAGAAATTATTTCTACCAGACAACAATATACTGTATATTTCCCATCTTAGGTAGAATGTTACAAGAAACCTGAGGAAGTTTTAGTGTTCCAAAAACTATTTCCCCCACAAACCCTTTCCATTAGCCATGCTAGGTGGGGCTGCAACAAGCCAGACCAAAGATTGCAAAATGGGAGGGCCAAAAATTCCAAAGACTTTCCCTCTTCAGACGTATATCTTTCAATCAGAGAGGCAAACTATAATTATTTCTAATGTGTCAGAACCTTTGTGATTATCAGTAGGATAAGATGTGAGCCCAATATGATATTATGCCATAGTGTGGTATGAAAGGGTACTGAACGGCCTCTCTGCACAGTCCTGGATTGGATCGTACTGCCCAGATGCCATTGAAGCACCTGGAGGAACCTGCAGTTTTAAATCCTCCTTCAAAACAACTGGGCACTCCTGTGCACCTGGCGGAAGCACACCAAAGGGAGTGGGCGAGGTCTCCTATTTCCAGGGCTCTCTTTTCCAACCAAATGAGCTCTTTTCAATTTCCAAAGGTGAAAAGGAAACACCAGGCCAATGAGAGCGTGGGGAGGGGGGAATGATCTCCCTTGCCCTTTCTTATGCTCCTTTTAATACATCCTTAATTATTTCAGAGCTTTGAAAAAGCAACTTCTGCATACTGCAACTCTCAGCTAGTAGCCATGCTAGCTGGATCATTGTGTGCAATAATAATAATAATAATAATAATAATAATAATAATAATAATAATAATAATAATAATAATAATAATAATAATAATAATAATAATAAAAGTAACTTTATTTAAAAAATCAGTATTTTGAATTTTGTGTAGAAGGGATAATGAAAGAGAGGATTCTGCCTAGTTTCGGAAGGGGACTAATGAAAAGATCCCAAGATTATACTGCTTTAAATACAGGGAGTCACAAAGAAGGCATAAAAGTTATCAGTGGATATTTAGAAGTTTAAGACAATAAACAACACACTTGGTTTCTACTGAAGAATTGTCTTACCCTGACACTATTTGCCAAGTCAGAGATCCCCTTGAATAATCTCCTGATATCTCCTTTGATCTTTTATTTGCCTTCCCCTCCCAACCCCCCATGCCTACTTAAGTGGTTTGAGCTGCATGATCTAAATGCTTCCAGGGGTTCCACAGCTGTCTGCTACAACAGAAAAAACGAGTATTTTTGGTACCTTAAAGACCGACACACAAAATATGGTGAAAGGTTTCAGGGGCTACAATCTGATTTCTCATACTGTATCTCTATGTATGTGTGAACATGTACACACATATTTGAAGGAGAGGAGAACCTATCAATATCTGTTGCTTTAAATGTGACCTAGGAAAAGAAAATTACTAACCCTCATTAACATAATAAGCTCTGGTGATGGCTGCCCAGGTGAGGACTTTTTAAAAAGGGGCTTGACAAACAATTTTATGAAGTCTCTTAGCTAACATGAATATATTTAAATGGTGCTTTCAGGGCCAGGGCAGTATATTTTTCAATAGCTGCTACATTCAGTGCAAAGGTTGGGAACCGGCTATTATGCCCTGCCTTCAGGCTTCTTGAAGCTTCTTTTTCTCTGGCGAGCCATTTGAAGAACGAGAATACAGGGCACTGGACTTGGGTCAGCATTAGAACATGCTTGTCTTGTCTCCCCCCCCCTTGGTTTTACAGGCGATGTTGTCTGCATTTATTTTTTTAAATTTATTTAAAATATTTCTATCCTGCCTTTCTCCCCAGAAGGACCCAATGCAACATTGAGGTGCTGAGAGTTGTAGGCCAAACTATCTGAGGGGTCCACCAGTCCCCCCCCCCAATGAAATAGATGGATGCTTGTTTTGTTCCAAGCATGGACGACTTTTCTCTTTTGAGTGTTGATGTTTTCGGCTGAGAACAGTCCTGTGCTATTCTTAAAAGGATCCTGAAACTGCAACTCGGGAATAAAAAAAGTTTTCAACCTGCATTGAAACTGTTCAAAGGTCCATTTTTAGTGGCCTGGTTTCTCTACCAAGCACAGTGGGTTTGATTCCTGAATTGGCAGACACAGGATTGCACATCTGACCCTTAAGGTTTCCTTGATCCTGCACGGGGGTCATCCTTTCCCTCTTGGCCACGGTGGGAAGCTCCAGCTAAGGAGGGGACCTTCAGCCAGTATTCGGAAGGAAGCAGTCAGTTCAAACGGCAGGTATCTCCGCCGCCGCCGCCGCCGCCACCCTCCAGAGAAGAGAAGGCAGGACTGCAGCCTATGGACTTCTACACCGCCCCCAATGCAAAGAACAGGCAGACGCGCCCGTTCCCGTGAAAAGAGGGATGGTGACCCCGAGTTTACACCTGCGTGCTTCCCTTCTACTAAGCTGCTGATGCCTCTGGGTGTATGAAGCAGCCGCCCCAGCCAGTCAAAGCCCAGGGTGCAGCCACCCGGCTCCGCCTCGCTGCTCAAACGGTATCAACCCGTTTGGGTCTAGCTCCGCTCGTGTGAATCAGCTCTCCGGAAATATGAAGAACTCCTTCCAACCCATGGTACTTTTCTGAACGGGACCTGCGCGAGGGAGGCCTGAGGGTTTCTCCGGAGGCCTGATTCTGCCCATGGAAACAAGGGGCCGAAGCTCCGCACGGCGACGCGTATACAGTGCTGTTTTTAAACCGGAGGAGTATTTCAGCCCGCTGCAAATGTGGACCGCGTCCTTCGCGCCTCTGCCTGCCTGGTGCACACCCCCCCCCCGCGCGCGCGCGCAGAGACCCGCTGCCGACCCTGCACGCCAGAGAGCAGCCTTTTGCTCCCCCATGGCCAGATATCCAGGGACAGAAGGAGGAAAGGGCAACGGGCCGCCCTCCACCTGCGCTCAGACCGTTTTTGCGTTATTAGCTGATCTTATTCCTCTGGAAATCTGTCCATACGCATCCCACTTGTCAGATTGTTGATTGGTAGAGAGCGCCTTGTAAACTTCGGAAACCGAACCCCCTCCCCGTGTCTCTCTCCCCGAAATCTCTCTCTGCGAGGGGAGCCCACTTCGCTGCGCTGCTTACTCCCTGTCCGCAGCCCCGTGGCGTTTGAAGGGGGATCGTGGCCTTCCTCTTCGCCCAAGCGAATCAGCCGCTGGTCTGTCTCCTCCTCCTCCTCCTCCTCCCTTTATAGACGGGCGTCCATCCTCGCCCTTCGGCCCCGCTCGCCCGGCCTCCGCGCTCTTCTGCCCCTTCGTCTGGTTCTCTCCAGCGGCCCGACGGGCGCCTTTGTCCGGCAGGAGCGGGTTTGCGCCTCCCTCCCTCGGCCCGTCCGTCCGTCCACAGCAGCAGGCGAGAAGCTGCGGAGGCCGGACGGGGCGTGTGGACCGGGAAGGAAAAGCAGCCTTGGCGGAGAAAGGGCGAGCGGGAGGAAGGGGGCGGGAGAGGAGCTGCCCGGGTCTGTTTTATTGGGGGCACGGGAACCGAACCCGGACATGGTTTGGTTTTTCCTCGCGTTTGGAGGGGCGACGAAGCAGGAGGTTCGAAAACCGCTCCGTCGGAGTGGAGGCTGCCTTACTCTGGACAGATCGGCGTCCCCCACCCCTCACCTCCCACCCCCGCGAACCTTTCTAGGCAACCCCCTCCCTCTGGCTTTTGGTGGCGGCGGGAACCGGACTCTTCTCTTCCTCCCTGGCCTCTTTTTCAGCAAAACTCCCGGGAGCCCCGAGCTGACAACCCGCCGCGCAGCTGACCCCCTTCTCTAATAAGCGGCCCCCCAGCGAGCAATTTGCTACACGATGCCGCCAGGACCTTAGGGAGGCAGGCAGAGGGAGCATCCCAGGAGGCGTAAATGATTCTCAGCCTATCGATTTGGGCCGGAGGTGTAAAGATTGCCTTCCCGCTGCCTTCGGAACGTGTCACGGCAAAGGGACCAGCCCCGCTCTTAACCTTCTTCACTTTACTCTGAAGGGAACACCGAAACCGTGCCGGCTGTCCCGAAAAGCGACTTCTGGATCTCCGACAGGTGTTTACTGTCAAGGGCGAAGCAATGGAGAGAAAAAGGGCGCCCCGGGATCTAGGCTCTGGGACCGGTGTGGCTCTCTCAAGGCCACCATAAACGCTGAGCGCAAAACGTTCGGTATGGTATCCTGGGGAACGCTAGGCAGCCGCCGCCACCACCGCCTTGAACTAAAAACCGCGCTCCTCGGAATTAATGGCGAGACAGTCACCTCCGATTTCCCAACCACGTGCATAGATATCTGGTCTCAGAGTTGTGCCTCACGGCCTCCGAGGAAGCGGACTGTAATCCACGAAAACTCAGAACGCGATTAACTAGTGGTTTTTATTTTATTATTATTATTATTATTATTATTATTATTATTATTATTATTATTATTATTATTATTATTATTATTATTATTATTCCAGCCATATGCACTATTATCTTTTGTCCCACAAGTTTCAGGCGGTTGTGTTCTTAAGCCGAACTGTTCTTCTTCTTAATAATAGCTTAGTGCCGAGGGGACTTTCCGCCTTCTGGACGGGATCGCTGCAGCCTTTTGCTGTCTTCGCTTTGGCCCTGGGCGCCCCTTCTTTTCAAGGCCCGCGTCTTTCTTTGGAAAAGGTCCCCCTCGGTTTCAAGCCCGCCTGCCAAAGGATCGTCGCTTTGGCCGCCTCTTTGGCCGCCCAGCGCAAGAAGTAAGTAAGTAAGTAAGTAAGTAAGTAAGTAAGTAAGTAAGTAAGGAAGGAAGGAAGGAAGGAAGGAAGGAAGGAAGGAAGGAAGGAAGCTTCCTTCCTTGTCTTTGAAATAAGCCCGCCCTACCCATATACACATGCACGCACTTACTGAGAAAAAAGTCGTGTTACATGAAGAAATAAATAAAATGCACGGTTATTTAAAAATAATAATAATAAAAGGAACAGGGAGAGGTTTATTTGGCGTGCTGGGGAGGGGAGGGGGGGGGAGGGGGGCATTGGCGGAGGGATAGAAAAAGAACCCGTTTGTCGCCCAGTGATTGTACAAAGTTCGCGGCGCAACAGCGAGGCCAGAAGCCCCGGTTCGAAATAATCAGGCCCGATTTATTCCGACGGAGTGACAGCTCTTTTGAACGGGAAGCGAAAGGCGTTTTCTGTCTCTCTGAAAGCTTTTCTTCCAGATTGTGTTCAGATTAGGCTGGGGGGGATGAATGGTGGCTTTATCCGGCGCAGGGGCTTTTTTGAAATGCCAAATTAATTACCAAGGCCTGAATCAAGGCGACGGGGACGGAAGGAGGAAAGGCGCAGCGGCCGGACGGGAGAAGGAGGAGCGGGCTCCGCAAAAGCGGAGGAGTCGAGAGGAGAGAGGTTTTCGTCTCGCTCCGGGAAGTGTTAAAGAATAAGCGCTGCTGGCGTTTCAGCCCAGGAAAGGCGGCCGGGAAGCGGGGCTGGAGGGCGAAGCGCTCGGGGCGCCTGGTCCATCCCGGGGCTCCTCCGGACCGACGGCAGCTCAGCCTCTCCGTTCGGGGACCCGCAGACGCGCTCCCCTCGCCCTCCCGCTTTCGGCTGGCAAGGCCCGCGGAGGATCGAGGGGCGGGCGAGGAGGCAGGCTCCCTGCCGAAGGGACCGGCACCAGGAAGAAGGGCGTTGGCGGGCTTCGGACAGAAGAAGGGACGGGAGGATGTGGGGCGCGTTGGTGCTGAGAAAGGGGACGCAGCCCAAATCTCCGGACCGAGCTCCGAGCATTGGTTTTTTTTTTTTTTGGGGGGGGGGGGATCCCAGCAATTCCGCTTTGCTTGTGCGGTTGATCCCATCACCAGCAACCCACTTTTCCCTGCCGGAAACCACTCCCCTGGATCCCCCCCACCCCAGTTAAGGTAAGCAGGGTGAGTCCAATTCACGGGCCACCTGCCGAAGGCGCTCCACTTACCTTCCCCCCGGAGGGCGAAGAGAAGGGGGCGACCTCACTACAGCTTTGCCGAATCCGGGAGTGCAGAAAAGGGTGCTGAGCGTGGAGGGGGCGCCCCTCGACGACAAGGGTCGCTCCTGGATCCCGCCGGCCACGCCAGGAGCCACTGGGATCCCCTCTGGGTCTGGGAGTCTTGGAGGGCTTTCCGTAGAGCCCCCTGGGCAAAGCGGCCTCTACCTGAACGGACGGGGAGGCGTGGGCGCTTGCCTTGCCTGGTGCGTTCAGAATGTGTCCCAGGGTCTTCTCCCTCCTAGGATCTCTCTCGGGTAGAGCGGTAATTGCTGAAGGGGGGGGGGGAAGAGCGGGGGTTCGTGGCGGCGGCGGCCGGGGGGGGGGGAGAGAGTTGGTTTAAACGATCCGGACGCCTCCTCCTCTTCTGTTCGAAAGGGAGGGATTAGAGGCTGGGGGGGGGGGCGCCCCCTCCTTGGTGCCTCCCTGGACACCCCGAGAGCAAGAAGGTGGAAAGGCTGACTGGTCGGTCCCCGGAGCGGCTGCACTCCGAAGCTCCAGGACGCCCAAGGAATCCCGGGAAGGGAAACGGAGCCGTGACCTCAAACCTCCCCGCGCTTGACTCTTGTACGAACTCGGTGGCGGGGGGAGGTGGGGGGGGGGAAATGAGGACGACGAGGAGGGGGCGGCGGCGGCGGCGGCGGCGGCGGCGGCGGCGCGAGAAGAGAGGTCCGAAGGACGAGTCAGGAGCCAAGAGCCAAGGCCGCTGGACTTGAGGGTCTCGGGTTCGAATCCTGGTCCCGCTTCAAGGCTCCTTGGGTGGTCTGGCACCAGGCCCCTCCCGCCTCATGGGCTGGAGGTTTATCCCCAATAGCTCGCAGCAGCCCGAGGTGGAACAGGAGACGTTTCCTTCCCACCCCCACCCCCCACCCCCGGCTAAGGGGTGTAGTCTGAAAGGCAGGCCCATTCAGGAGGCAGAAAACAAACAAACTACGACCACGACAACCACAGACAACCTGCCTCCTTTCATGCCGCCCCCCCCGCCCCCATTTGGCTGCCTGAGGCTATCTCTTCCCCAAGGCCTGGGAACGGCCTCTCTCTCTCTTGGGACACCAGGGATGCTGGTGAAGACCTTCTTCCCCAGGGAGCCGGCAGAATGTCACCAAAAGCTCTCCCACGGAAACTGCGCAGGTGGCAGAGCTAAAGCTGCCCCCCCCCCGCGTGTCTTCCTGGGTGATTCCCGCTCTCCCCCCTCTCTCTATGTTATACTCTCCCAAATCCATAAAGCCTGAAAAGGCACAGCAAGGAGGAAACCCCGCGTGTCTTTCAAGAGGGACCACCTGGGGCTCGATCGGCTTTTTTTTGGGGGGGGGGGTGAGCAAGATGCCGGCCCTGCCCGCACGTGCCATGAGAGCCGGACCCCCCCCCCCCCCCAGCGCCTCGTGGGATGTTAAATTCGCAGAACAGAACGCTGGAGCCATCCGCATCATCCACAAGAGCATCATTACCACCAGCTTCTCAGGGTCGGAGCCCTCCTTGCCCTCCGCTGGAAGGGTGGACCCTCCGAGGTCACCTCCCACACCTTGCAAAAATCAAAATAAAAAAGTAAAGTAAAAGTCCTCCCTCTCCAACAAATGGCAGGACGCGCCCCAGAAGTTTCTAAGGAGCGTCCTTTGCCATTTTAACTTAAGTTCGGGTTGTTTTCCCAACAGCTTTGACCCAAAGCAGGGGTTAGAGGTATGGAGGGGATACCCAGAATCCGCCGCAGGGAAAATCCTGGGGCCTCCGCAGCAACCGTCAAAAAAAACACCAACCTGTTCTGTGTGAGCTTCAATTTCACACAAAAAAGATCCGGCAACATTCAGTGGTCCGTTAGCATAACTGAAGGAGAGGTGTGCTGGGAAAGATTGAACAAATAAATAATTTGCTGTTTTAAAACGTAATAATATTGATGCCAAGTGCTTTGAGCTTCTCTCTCTCTCTCTCTCTCTCTCTCTCTCTCTCTCTCTCTCTCTCTCTCTCTCTCTCTCTCTCTCTCTCTCTCTCTCTGACACACACACAGGTTATATTGTTCTCCTCTCCTCTCCACCACATGAAGGCCTGTTTTCTTCTGTGCCATCTTTCCCCCACCCACTTTTGCTTCATTTGCCACCCACCCCACACCCAAGCAATGTCCCTTCAGAGATCCTCTGTCCCAACGTTCTCCATGGACTGGACCTGATATTCTCGTGGCAACATTCCATCTGTATGTCCAATCAGCTCCCTTTCCCCTAAAATATCTACCTTCCTCCAGTCAGCAGGAGGGATTGGACGAATGGGCCAGAGAGGCAGGGGGGGGGGGGCGTTTTCAGTTCAGCTTTGTTTTCAGTTTAAAAAGGCAGCTCTGCTCTGGATGTCCAGAGCAGAGGTTTGGAAGATGAATGGTTTCAGCAGAATTACCCTAAAACTTCTTCTTCTTCTTCTTCTTCTTCTTCTTCTTCTTCTTCTTCTTCTTCTTCTTCTTCTTCTTCTTCTTCTTCTTCTTCTTCTTCTTCTTCTTCTTCTTCTTCTTCTTCTTCTTCTTCTTCTTCTTCTTCTTCTCCTCCTCCTCCTCCTCCTCCTCCTCCTCCTCCTCCTGCTCCTCCTCCTCCTCCTCTCTGCTGATTCCTGGCTCGCCATCTCCTTGCTGCCCTAATACTAGATTATCAAAGTTTTAAAAGAAAGAAAGAAAGAAAGAAAGAAAGAAAGAAAGAAAGAAAGAAAGAAAGAAAGAAAGAAAGAAAGAAAGAAAGAAAGAAAAAAAAATGAAAGTAGACCTTTGTTTCTCTGAGAAAGAGAAGATTAGAAGATTCAAATGACAAATGACAGCTACTTTCCCCCACTGCCCTGTCTATCTTATTGCTGCTGGATGTGGCTGGAATAGATTTAAATCCAACAGCAACAACTCTTTCACATCTGCTCAAGTGATCACACCATGAGAAACAATGCAAACAATTTGCCTTTTTTTTAAAAAAAAAGTAGAAAGCCCAGCAGCGGAGGAATAAACTACACATTAAAGGGGAATACTCTGGGCTCATTCACTATGTAAAATCAATAGACAATAATACCAATCTGACCATTCTGGAGTATTTTTACATTATTTGTCTATGTTCTCACACTTTGGGAGAGAAAAGTGTTTCTCAGAGATGGGAAAAGTCATGGTTTTGTACGACAGCTCCTAGAATAACAGAGCCAGGATGGTTACAACACTAACCTATGTGAAGTCATCAGCACATCTGCAAACCTTTGCTTTCAGTGGCTAAAATGGCTAATATAAATTATCAAATATTTACATAATAGAAACAGATCCTCTCTTACAAGAACCAATCCATAATCAAATAATTAAACAGACAGGGTGCCTGCATAACTTCCTCATTGCTTTCATTTTGACAAACTCATCAATAACAAGGTGAAAAGAGATGTGCCCAGTGAGCTTGGTTTCAGCTGAGGAAATTTCGGGTGGCTAAAAGTGTTGTCCTATACGGTGTACAACCAATATGGAGCTACAACTGAGTTTTCTGATTTATTTGTATCTCTTTGGTTTTATATCCTATTTCCCCCCTTCCCTTCAAAAAGCTGGATCTGTTTCTGGTTGCATTGGCCAAATCGGGAATGCACGAGTCTGCCGAGATGGTTGCCTCCATAGCCTGAGAAGGCTTGATATTGCCTGGTTGACTCCTAAGAACATAAAAAGCACAACTTCGTCAAACAATGGCTGTGCTGGCTGAGATTTATTGGAATTTGCAATCCAGCAGCAGCAGCAGCACCATCACCACCACCACTACCAGCACCACAAGAACAACAACAACTATTCAAAACTCTGGTTCTGTTGCAGCACTAAGCTTGACCCAAACTCCATCAACCCTGTTGTTACTGTGGGGTGCAATTCATCATTAATCCATGGTTAATGGTGCTTAGAGAAAATTGTCTTTACAGTCTGAAGAGCTGTCATCCTCCCTATTGTGAAGAATGACCCTTGTGGAAGCAGTTTGGAGTTCAGTGAGATTTGCTAGTACATTATGGTTGCCAACACATGCACATGCACGCGTGCACACAGACAGACAGACAGACAGACAGACAGACAGACAGACAGACAGACAGACAGACAGACAGACAGAGACTGG
Source organism: Phrynocephalus guinanensis (assembly GCA_037367245.1). Lineage (NCBI taxonomy): Eukaryota > Metazoa > Chordata > Lepidosauria > Squamata > Agamidae > Phrynocephalus > Phrynocephalus guinanensis. Next base: position 102,124,658 of record CM074734.1, on the reverse strand, counting down.
GTCACTGATCCCACCAACGCCTTTGCATGACTGATGCCTTATCTAGGGACTGCTTTTTAACACCTCTATTTATCAGCCTTATTAACTGTCATTGCTAAGCAATGTGAGCAACAGCAAATGAACTCACTGATGGCAGGCCAGGCGGAGTGAACAAAAGCTCTGTATTTGTTTGGGCAACGCTCCCCATGGGTTCCTATAGGGGCCAGGCCCATTCCTGGCCCTGCTTGATAACCCTTCCTCACCTCCCCCTTTGCCTACACACAGCAACTCTCCTGCCCCAGTCATGTCTTGGGGGGTCGCCATCCTACCTGATCCATCATCCTTGAGGCAACAAAGCCACCTGAAAGGGACTCTTGTTTGTTCACTCAGGATTCTAAAGGGCTTTGCACCATGATGCCGAAAGGGCTCCATCTTTCCCTCTCCCTCCCATGGGGGAGGCTTCCTTCTTCTTTGAATAAATGACTTGAGGAGGGACGCCTCCATAGGAAGAAAAACCAATTCTCCAACCAAATTATCAGAAAGACACGTCCCTGATTTCTCTGGGATTGAGAGGCAATCACTTCCTCCTTTTAACCTCTGTAAAGAATGGAACTTACATCCCAATCCTTTTAAAAAGGGCAATTAAATTTTTTGTTAAGGCTAATGATTAGAAATTTGTCTCTAGGAATCAGCCAGTGTTATCAAATAACAACAATAATATCTACCTCCATCATGATGGAATTATGGAACTGAATATTAGAAACCACGTCCATACAGTTCAGTCCTATCCATTTTTATTAAGAAGTTCCATTTTCTTCCACATCACTCTCTCCAAAGTAAAACTGTTTGCAGGTTTACAGCTTGAAAGTATCTACAGTACATTTACTGTGAGTTCAGCAGAGCGGTTTTCCTAGAGAAGGGTGCACTCCTGCTAGCTTTTGGGGGGCTCTTCAAAAGTAAGCTGTGTTTTGTTCTGTTGTGTTTATATGCTGTGTGAATGTGGATTGTGGCCTCAGAATCATGGGCAGATAATATTCCTGCTCTTTGCAGGGATCTTCACACTCAATCCTTCAATCACATAAGCAGATAAATAAAAATGAGATTCTGTTACTGTTAAGACTAATTGGTTTAGTCCACCAGAGTAGCATGATAGCGTAATCCTTCTTAACCTTTTCCAGTTTAGTTCCCAGCCTCATTAAGGACCTAAAGCTGTTCCTAGTACAGTATTTATATCTGGAGGATGACTGGGAAAATTTCTCTCTGTTGATCTTAATAGATGAATAGCAGATTGTGGATCATTGTGGGTCACCCCAAGATGGAGGCAGCCCTGCCTTCTCAACCCATTAACCTCTCTATGCTTTGGACTTCTCAGGTCTTTTGACAAGGTAGACCATCTCTACTTCTTGAGATAAGGTCATCTGTTTCTGCCGCCCACATTCATGTTGCAGCCCCCATGGCTGATTTCAGCTCTGACTGCATGAGTGTTCTACAGTCCATTCTTGTCACTGCATTTTGCATTTTGAATGAAGTCACTGAGGAACATCTTGGGGTTAGATGTCACCAATACACTGATGATGTCACTATATTCCATTAAACAAGCAGCTCTCCATTCTGTACCAGGTCCAGAAAGAAACCGAAGGAGGAAGTCAATTGGATGAGATTTTAATCCCCAAAGCTGAACCCAAATGAGTTCAGGAGACAGCCAAGCTCAGAATTATTTCCTTTTCCAGCTTACAGTTATTGGGAAAGTCCAACCCATTTGGTCACAGGATCAGTCATGGTTGAAGATAATGGCCAGCATCCAAATCATGTTTCCACAATAAGTAGTCCCCCAGCTCCTGAAACCATTCAAGGAGACACCTCCCAACTCTTAACGCTAGAGGTTTTCTCATTTGCTTCTGCAGAGACAGGGCACAGCAGCATTCCTGGACAAGTATCTGAGCATGGCTGCAAAAGAACCCAAGTATGGTGTCCTAGTCTCATTTCTGTTTCCTTGGTTGTGCACATGCAGAGCCACTGGAGTCTTCCAACCAGCGCCTCCATTCATGTGTTGAATGACAGTGGCCAGCACGATATTCCCCAAGGCTGATTTTGCATCAAGTGCACTAGTTGCAGCTTTTTTTTTTTGAAACTGAATTCAAGGCTGTACATCGGGATTTGTGGCCCTTCACTCTCGGGAGAGATCCAAACACCTTAGTCATCATTCCTTCCACAAGCTGCTGATCACCTGAATGGAGGAGGCATCTTCATGCACATGAGCCATGAACATACATTCCTGTCCGTGACCACCACCACCCATAGGTCTTCTCCTGGGTCAATCCCTCTACAGGGTTGGCTCTATCATTAGTCAGCAAGTTGGTTACCTATCACACTGGGGACTGGGAGATGGGAAGCTGCAGTCACGAAAGGGTAGCAAACTGTAAGCTATTTAATTTATTGATATCCTACAGGTACATGTACAGCCGAAAGCAGAGGTACCCATGGGGCTTCACACCTCATGAGCCGGTGTAACTGTGTTGGCATCGGTACTGTGCATTTTGAGGGTGAATTCAGGGCAATGTTTCCTGTTCCACCTCAAGTAGCAAAACTGTCTTCGGATTAGAAGCCACCAAAACCCTGCTTCCTAAATCAAGCTGCCTTGTTGTATAAGGCACAGCCCATGCTAATAAGCCACCATTCCAAATTACAATGTGTCCCACTACCATATTAATGCAGTTAGGTAAATCCAGTTTGGAGTAGATCCCCACTGCCCCCAGGTAGGTGCTTCTTTATTTCTCAAGTAAAATTCATCCTCAAGATGATTTCATTTAAGTCCTTTTTAAAAACTCAGAACGTTTGAAAGCCCCTTTGGGCTTCAGCCAAAACTATCCCCGGAGTAGTGTAAAATACAAAGGCAAAAATTCTGTTTTGCAGCTCTGCCTCATATTTATGCCATCATTAGAGGGAGATTGCTTTTTGAGACAGACTTCCTTTTTCAGTTTCAGGGTGTGCATGGCTGGTACAAAATGCAACAAAAGCCTCATGGAGTCGAAATAGGAAAGAGGAGGGAATCTTGAATTAACAACCATTCACCACTGGTTAGGAGGCCTTTCCTTCTCATGCAAGCAGATTTTGACCGACAAGACTTTGGGCCAACACGTTGGAGGGAAAGGTCCTGCATCACATTTGTCAAAACAGACCTATTGTCTACACTGAGGGGCTTGGAAATAGACCTGTATATACTGTATACTGATTCTCTTAATCTTGTCCATTGATATACAGTGGTTCTGTACATATAAATATAAATTAAAGGGGGGGGGGATAGAGGGAGGACCCAGGCAACACTGTAGCACCAGAAGCATTAGATTTGTTTGGCTACAACATCACCTAGTTTAAGAGTTAAGAAAACCAGTTATAGATAAGAAAGCTTCTTTTGGAAGGGGATGAAAGTGTTTTCAAAAAGTCACTTGATGATTCTGCTTTCATGCCTCTCCAGATTTCCAGGCCCTGGGGCTGCACTGATGCCCCTACTGGAACAAGTGAATTTTGGATATCATTCATCCTCACTGAACTGTAGCAGGCCTCCAGGATTATGCCTGTTTCTTGAAGTTTCTAGGCAAGACTGACTTTGTTGTGTAACATCATGAAATGGTTTCAAGTGGTGCTGTGAGAGGATATGGATATGTAGACATAGGCAGGACTTGATTCTGACTGGTGCAGCAAGACTTTCTCCAGCTTTGGCCCTAAGGTAGTGGTGGTGAAGGTGGGTCCTCAGATGAGAAGCACCATGGGACAGCACTGACCGGTCTTCCTTGACACTAGAAGATGCCGAGGTGTGCAGGGAGAAATCAGATATGAATCACAGCCTGCTTCAACACCCCAAAGTAGATTAGTGCTTCCCTTAGCTTTTCAACTGTAAAACTTATAAAACACAGACCCAGTTTCTAAGTTTAGAATAGGGTTGGGGAATATAGTTCCTTTCCAGTACTGTGCTGCAACTCCCAGCAGTCTAAACCAGCCGAGTCAATAGTGGGGGTGATGGAAGATGTCAACACCTGAAAGACCACAGGATCCCCTAGATCAGGTTGATCCAACATCTGGACCCCCCAGCACTTGTTTAGAGGGAGAGCGTATCTGCCAGTTGTTTGCCCAAGTTTGGTTTGTGAGAGCCTGAACCCATGTGAGCTATACCTAGATGTAACTGGGGGAAACCATGGCAACCATATACCTGCTGTGATGTTGAATGTGGGCCATGTGGAAAAACCCAGAAGGAACTAAGGACAGATGAATCAACTGGTTGGATTAAGAAAACACAGGGTGATAGAATGAAGCTGGACATGTCTGTGAACAAAGCAGTTGTTAACCATTGACAATAGCCAGATGGATTCCTTGGCCATGGAATCATGCATCTGTAGAACTGAAGTGTTACAACATTGGTGCAGCCCAGTTCTATAGACATAGTGTAAGATGCATGTTCGATTTTGTTCCATGGTCAAGTATTAAGCAGCCAGGATTCTAGTCATGTAGTAGAGTTGAAGGCATATTTACACTTCGGAGATTCCTCCCAAGTAAGCATGTTCAAAATTACAGCACCCAGCTTCAAAAATTGAAAGATGGAAAGATCAAACTTCCACAATGTATTTGGTTGCTAAAGACAGTGTAGCTGGCTACATAGCCCAGTGGTTAAGGTATCTGAATGTGGAGTCAAAGGCTAGGTGTTCAATTCCCCACTGTGATTCCTTTGAATACAGACACTCTGTGCAGCCTTGGGCAAGCTGCACAGTCCAAGGGACTGATAAACCACATCAGAGTATTTTCTACCTGGAAAACCCGAAAAAGGTCGCCATAAGTCAGAACTGATTTGATGGCACATGGTTATTATTTTCAAAAGACAACTCATGTTTTTTTTTAAAAAAGTTGGCCTCTCTTTTATGGGCAAGGGGCACACCCTTAAATTATTACAAAAATAGTTGCTGCGTCTGGTCAGGGGCTATTTGGCTTTTACTTTATTGCATTTATTCAATGCCTTTCAATTGATTCTACAGCCAATATCTTGCTTACTCTGAAAGCCCTATTAGGTCACTATAAATCAGTTCTGACTTGTTGACAACTAATAACAGAAAATGTTTAAGAACAGTTGGTACTATAAAGGGGAAACAGGTTGAAAAGAAGGGAGGGCGGGGGAAATAGCAAAACTAGGAAATATTATTTCTTGATGACAATGACCAAACCAAAATATTACAAATTGTTGGAGTCCTTCCCATGTGAAGGACTATGGCAAAAAGAACTATCCCAACTTTGGGAAGCACCAGTGTACAAATGCATGAGCCTGACAATAAAAATTCAAAAGACTTGTGAAAACTACATTAATCAGTTGTATATGTAAGCAGGCATACATCAACATGAAGTATAGTGCAAGACAGGAGAAAGCGAAGCCACTATGTCTCCCAATATGCTCTCTTTAATTTCTTACCTACACATGACTTGGAAGGAATACCACAAGCCTTAACAACATCTGCTCCAGATGCTTTGCCCTATCTACCCAAGCTCCTCCAGGCATGAAACAAGCAGATGGAGAATTGGATTCTTAGATGCCTAATGGGGGCTTCCAGTTGCTTTGGCCTATGGTTACACTGTCATCTAGTGGACTTTTATGAAATAGCAATAAATTTGACGTTCCAAACTTTGGAGTAGAGATGGGCATGAATTAAAAAAAATGGCATTTCGTTTGTCATTTGTCGTTGAGAGGTCCGTTTCGGTTCGTTTCCGTTTTTCGTGAATTTTTTGGAAAAATTTCGTTTTCATTTTTCATTTTTCGTTTGTCGTTTCTACCCGCTTTTTGCGTGATTTTTTTAAAGCATTTCCACGCGTGGGCGTCCCCAACGCCCCAGACCAGAGGGAAAACACTAAAAAAAAAATTGATGCTGGCAGAGACACAGTATAGACTAGGTTGGCAGGGAGGCTGCAAAGGCAGCGGCGGGCGTTGTCCAGGATGCAAGGCAGCTGCAGAGTGACTGCACTGCGGGGCAAGGGAAGGTACTCACCGAGAGGTATGCACACACGCACACAGGGAGGCTGCAGGACTGAAGCTAGAGTCGCAGAGACAGCAATCCCACCCTAACTCCCACTGGAGACTGCAAGGAGGATGGGGGCTTGCAGAGCTATTTATGCCCTCTGTGGCTGCCAGACCTGCCCAGTCTGCAACCTGGGCATGCTATTGGTTGAAGTTGTCCAAGAATTTACATGATCCCATCACATGGCTTGCCTCCATGTTGTGGCTGGAGTGGCGACATCCATTTTGTCATCCATAAAGGGAAAAGAAAAATACATCATGATGGGAGAAGACAAAAACAAATGCTTTAAGGACCCCTACCCCCGGTAGGTAATAATTTCAAATAATTATCGCATTATTGCTGCATTTTTATGGATGTCCAGGGCATTTTAATACCCAAGAAATCAATATTAGGCATCTGGGAGCCATTTTGGGTCGATGTCCCCTAACTCCCCTTAAAGGGAAGAAATACAGCGATCTGAGAAAAGACATAAATGCACCTTTTAAGGACCCCAACCCCCCCCCGGTAGGTATTATCAGACAGTATAAATAATTATCGCTGTGTTTTTATGGATGTCCAGGGCATTTTTTAACATTTAAAATAGCTCATTTCATTGCACTCTGCCAGTAATGGAAATGAAACGTAATGAACACAATTTTCGTGGTTCTGTTCGTTTTGTTTCATTTTCATCACAATTTTTGTTTGTTGTTTCATTACGTAACAAAATGACAAACAAATAACGGAAACGAAAAATTGTTCATTTCGTGCCCATCTCTACTTTGGAGTCCAGAGGATAATGCAGGTTGGACTGTGATGCTTGCAAAGACATCAGTGAGTGTGGATTCCTATTTTTTTCTCCATTTTAAAAAGACTCTACAAAAAATAACAACCAGGTTGTCTTTCCCCATCTCCATTGCACAGATGCAGCACAATCTCACATGTTTCCAAGCCTTCATCTTGCTGATGTCATAACACCCACCTATTGGTATAAGACCATCTTTCCCACAAAGAGCTGTCTTTTGTTTTTATAGTAACTGATACAAAGAGAAAGAGAATCTGCCTCCCTCCAGGAGATGAGGCAGTATAAATAGCAGTAGCTGATGGGATATCCTGGGGGAAACTGCTTGACCACCATTTGAGCAGACTACTGGATTAGGCAGGCCTTTGGCTGATCCATCAGGGCTTGTTTTTATTTATTTATTTATTTATTTATTTATTTATTTATTTATTTATTTATTTATTTATTTCAATTTTATCCCATCTTTCTCCTTTAAAAGGAGCCATTGTGTTCAAAAAGTAGGGGAGCAACTGATGTTCTGTGGGATATTTGTGGTTCAGTATTACGGCATTATGTTTACCGTTGTATTCCTTCATAGTATCAGATACTATTTTCTTCCTATCCACACACACAGATACTAGTTGTTCATATTAGTATAATGACTAATACCGTTGCTCTTTCTCCATTCAAATGATTACAATTTTTTCTGTTTTTAGACAGTTTTTGATTAGGGCCATCAATGAGATGCTGTTTTTAAAAAACCCAAAAGCATTTCTTGTTGCAAATTTACAGCAAAATTACTACAGCATTAAAGGACACCAAGTTAAATCATGTGCAGTTGCTCTACAATCATAAATGAGGCGTCTACTGGCAATCTTCTGCAGAAAGTTGCTGCATTTGAGAATGTATTCCTCTGGTTCCAAATCATCCTTCCTTGACTAAAAAGATTGTGGGCCAGCAGAAGGAAGGAGAAAAAAAGAAGAAGAACTTACTATTTGCTCTTGACCCAAGCCTTCCCTGTTCTAGTTTAGTTTTAGCTGGAGAAGTTCCACCTGGAAAAGGTTTTGTTCATTCAGTTGGGACAGCCCCCCAATACTGCATTCCAAGAGCACTAAGTTATTTTTATTAGTTTTAAGTGGTACAATTAAAACATGTTCATCATGTCTTCTTGTTCAAGGGTTAACATCACTCCAAAGAAGAAGAAGAAGAAGAAGAAGAAGATCATAGTTTACCCAACTTCAAAGGAAGCTTTTGACACTATGTCTTGACACTCTGAGGATGCTCTCCTTCACCTCTGTCTCTGAAGACGTATCCCTTGCACTTTTTGCAAGTCTTCAGCCACACAAGAGCCTGAAACCTCAAAAACAGCGGTGGGCCTTTAAAGTCTGCAGCCAGACTCTAGCAGAGGTGGGCACAACAGGGGGAAGACCAGGCACCGAAAGCCTTTCTAAAGGCCTCCACTGAGAGCAGTCCTTGACTGGAACAATAAGTGGTCCGTGGTCAAATACAGTACTGCCGCTCATACCTCCTTGAGGTGTGCTGCTTTCCAAGGTTCTGGCATCTGTAGCCTTCCTGTGGCGACCCTAATATGGCTCCCCTATATCCAACGTGGCATCCTGCTATTAATGACACCCCCTCAACGGAACAACTGCTGAGTGTCTGGGCTGCCATTTGCTTCCCTGATAACTTCGTCCCATGCCAAAGTCAATGTTCTTTCAAAGCCAAATTAAGAGATTGTGTGAAGCCAGGGTACTATAATGAAAGGGAAACGGGTGCGGTGGAGATAAGTCAAGAGCCAACATATGCAGGACACCGTTTTTCTTTACCCAAAATGAGCATCATTACTGTCTTGGGGGGTGTGTGTGGAGAAGGCGAGAAAGGATACTCTTGTTACTTTCTTTTCATTTCCACTCTGCCTAAAGCTAAATAACATGCTGCCTCTTGCGCACTTTCTTTTCAGCCAGAGGGTACAAGTGCTGTGCACTCTTCGCTGTTTTTCACCTCTGCCAAAGCACCCTTAGGTAGGGTACCTTACTACTGTTCCTGCCCTGCCACTGGGCACAGGATATGAGCAAGACAAAACGAGCAAGGGATGAAAGAAAGAAACACAAAAGGAAAAATGGACCTCTGAAGCAAATGTAGCATTTGTGTCCAGGCTATTAATCAGAAGACACACTTTTGAAAGAGGTGAAAGATTTCTTCTTCTTCTTCTTCTTCTTCTTCTTCTTCTTCTTCTTCTTCTTCTTCTTCTTCTTCTTCTTCTTCTTCTTCTTCTTCTTCTTCTTCTCTTCTTCTTCTTCTTCTTCTCCTCCTCCTCCTCCTCCTCCTCAGCTGCTTTCTGCTGGCAGGTAAGGATCAGTGCCAGAGGCCTTGAAGCTTTGAACCAGGTGGAAAGAAAAGTCCTCCCATGTACTGCCTCTTGATACCTTGCAGCACAATGGAAGGTAAATTCTGTATCCTTGACAATGATATTTCCTCTTAAAGTTATGAAAGCCTTTGCAGGCTCTCGGCTTGGTGATCAAGTAAAAGAGGACAATAATCCCCCCACACACATACTACACACACATACAAATAAATAAACAAATCAAACAGTTAAAAGGATAAATACAAAAGATCTTAACCCTCAACAATTAGATTACAGAATCTGTGTGTTAAATTTAGATTCCCAGGACAAAGAGTTTCTCTGATGATACATCTTGGCACACAGCAGTTTCAAGTAGTCCCTCCGAGGCTGGTGATGGCGTGAATGTACTCACAACGGCAAGACCAGAGTGGCAGTGTAGAAACACACGCTGTCACTCTCTGCCTGGACATCCCACGCAGAATGCTGGCTGTGGACTGAGATCTTTTTTGAGAGCCTCTCTGACTCTCTCCGCTCTCTTGCTCTCAGGAAAAGAAGCACGTGGCTTCTCTAGCACTCTGGACAGAGCCCCACCGAGGCTGCTGTGTTCCTCAACTGGGAGGAAAACCAGAGGCAGTTCCCCCTACCTTTGATTTGAACAATAGATGGGGAAGGCAATGCACAGACCTCTGGTCCTGATGAGAGCGTTCCATGAGCAAAAGGCAGCACCTCACGAGCTTCCTCCCCCAGCAAGACCGTTGAGGGTAACAGCAAAAGGGCGGGTGGGGATTCTTCTTCCAACAGAACTCAGCTAGAAGGTTCAGTCTGGTAATGGTTTCCTCCTCCACCCAGGCTTGAAGGCATTCCCGCTTCAGATCTGTGGGTCAGGGGGCTGTGATGCCACCAGGGAAGATCCCCCCTGAATCAGAATTACAGTACGACGGTGCCTAAGAGCTGACCCGATTGAAGTTTATAAAATCATACATGTTATGGACAAAGTAGATAAGGAAAAATATTTTCCCTGTCACACAACACTAGAACTAGGGGGCACTCCATGAAACTTTTAGGTACTAGATCTCAAACAAATAAGAGAAAGTACTCTTTCACCCCGAGAATCACTGGTCTGTGGAACTACCTGCCAGAAGAAGTGGTGACAGCTGTCAGCCTTGACAGGTTTAAGAAAGGATTGGACAAGTTCATGGAGAACAAGGATATCAATGGGTATCATCATGGATACCTAAGGACAACCTCTGGGTTGGAGAGGTAGGCAGGCTATTTTTCAATGCCATTTGCAGGGAATGATAAGCAGGTGAAGACATCTGCTTGGGAATACCCTGAAGCAAATGATGAGCCACTGTGTGAGACAGAATGCTGGACTGGATAGGCTGTGGCCTGTTCTAGCAAGGCTGTTCTTATCTTCTTATGGCCTCCTATACCAGAGTGGACAAAGTGTAGCTTTCTAGACTACAAGTCCCATCAGCTCTGGCCAGCGTAGCCACAGGTGAGGATGATGGGATTTGCAATGCAGTAGGGTGCAGAGAGTCACACTTTCCACTGTTCTGTTACACATGCTACTTTAGAGAACCCTGTTCACTCTCTCCCCCACAAATATACGCATCCTTAAAAGGGTCTAGGTGGGCTCCCATCTCTCTGCCTGCCAGCCCTGCCCTCTGACAGCTGGATAAAGAGACTGAAACTAGAAGCCCTGCCCCCAAAGAGTCTGTGCTCCAGAGGTGACTAGCTTACCTCTGTGTCCCCACCAGGTAACCACACAATACTTTGTGAAAAACGATAGCAAACCAACCTATAAACCAGGTGTGCCTAAACTTTGGCCCTCCAGCTGTTTTGGACCACAACTCCCAGGATTCCAAGCTTGTACTGCCAATGACAAAGGACCATGGGAGTTGTGGTCCAAAATATCTGGAGGACCGAAGTTTGGACACCCCTGCAATAAACCACCTGGGACTTGAACCAACAGGGATTGCAAAGAGAAGAAAAGGCCTGTTCCTGCACATATCTCAGAACCTGCTGCCATGTCAGTTTCTGGCCAGGAGTGACAAAGCACAAGTTGATCCATCCAGTTGTTTGAAGGCTGCAGAGATCCCTGGACAATGAAATAGTAAAGTGGATGACCAAGGACCAGTCATATGTAACAATATAAAGAGTCACATAAATGTCACACACGCCCCATGAAAAAGGGAAGGAAAAGGCTTTAGACTGCTGCTGGGTTTGGTTAGGGCGAGACACACAAATATTCCTTTTTTCTCTGGTGGATCCCTTTCCAGTATGAAAGTTACAATTCCCAATAGAAACAACCTTCCCACACTCCAGGACTGACCTGCATCCCACAACGAAAGTTCTTTGCCTTCAGACTGAGAGGCACGTCCACCTCAAGAACTCGTGCGGCTTGAAGTCAATAGTCAGATAGGGGGCTAGCAGTTGGATCACACATCCACACAATAATCCTTTGTACAACAAGCTTGATGGGACAGGGTCTGAGGGTGGCAGGCCCCCTGGGGAGTTGGGTGTGTGAGCCATGTCAGAACACACAGGTCTCTCTTCCAACAGCCTGTAACTGCTCTACACACCCCAGCTACTGCTGCCTGAAATGGCCTACCTTGCTGTGGCTAACGGTAAGGCTGGCCCTGATGTGAGGCAAGCAGAACAGCTGATTAGAACACTTTATGAGCATTTAGGGTACGTTGGCAAGAAGTGACATGTCAAGAAAGTTTGCACCTAGCTTCCTCCACTTCACGGGAAAGAAGAGAAGTGAGGATTGTGAAGTGGATCGTCCACCTCTGCAGTCATGGGATCTTTGATAGCCCAAGACTGCCTGTAACGCAAGTGGAAGGGCCATGGATGCTTGGGGAGAAGAGTCCAGAGAAGGAAGGATGCTTTTAATCTCCATTTTCCATCATGAGGGCTCATGCAAATGGATATGGTTTGGTCTGTGTTGTATCTCCTGTTGCCTTCTCAGTTCAGCTGCATTCAGCTTGGAAACTCCAGTCCAAGGTTGGGTCTACTGGAACTGCTGGACAGTTTGCAGCTGACTAGCACGCAGCTCCCGTTTCAAGTTATTTGATCATGGTCCCAATGAAAAAAAAAGTCCCACCTGTTAGTCAGCTGGACTCCCTTTTCTATAGTAACCCAGGTGTGGATTTCTACTTCTGTATCCCCATTGTTCCAAAGTAGGTGCCTACTGGCTGCAGGAGGTCATCGGCTCCCCCCTCTGAGCCACCATTTATTCCTGATACTGCGTTGCTCCTCACCAACAAGCCCTATTACACACTGGTGACTGGCTGGTGAAACTGATAAAAACCAGGACATGCCTGCTCCTGATCAAAGATCTCCCACTGAAAGGTTTGGGAAAGGATAAGTTGTGTTTTCATTGGGTATATATTTGCTCATTGTTAGCTTTAAATACTGTCTTTTAATGATTAATGCTGTCCTTGGTCCATGTTAAGGACAAAGGCAGGATACATACATATACATGTGTAGATAGATAGATAGGTAGATAGATAGATATAGACAGACAGACATATTACAGATGCATGCACGCACGTGCGCGCGCGCGCACACACACACACACACACACACACACACACACACACACACACACACACACACACACACACACACACACACATGCTTTCTAGAGTGATTAGCATGGATGGCTACTATGTTTGGCTAATATTTGGACTTTCTCTCCCTCTCCATTCATCCATTTTGTAGTCCATCACCTCATTCTTGAGCCCTGAAGAACTCAAAAGCTTGCACACTGCAAATGCATTTTGGCTAATCCCAATAAAGGCATTACACCCTGCATGTTTTCTTTCTTTCTTCTCTGGGACTACTAGAGGTTTGTTGGCGGAGGGGGTGTTGTTTTTTGTTTTGGATTTCTCCAGATTACATTGCATTCACATCAGTGCCAGCAGATGGCAGCCTTTACAACAAGTCATAGTTCTTGCCACGCTCCACAAAGCCTCTGATTTGACACACAAGCATAAAACTGGAAGGGGATTTTGTGTAGGTTTCTCTTTCTACAATAGTCACATATTCAGCAGCTGCAGAATGTTTCCCTCTTTTTCCCAATTTAATATTTATTTTAATTTTGATTTTAAATTCTATTTTTAACTGAAAGATTACAGCACAATATTTATTTATTTATTTATTTATTTTAGAGTATTTTTACCCTACCTTTCTCCTTTTAAAAGGTTCCAAGGTGGCTTACAGTAAACAGGGAACTGAGTGACGTCTTACAGCATTAAAAGTCAACATTACATTAAAGGTACAAGAGAATGCGAGCAGTTAAACAGAGAGTAAAAATTCCATGAAAAGTTATGAGTGATGGAAACTAACATTGAAAACATAGTGTCAAGGCAATCACACAAGGTTGTAAGTGGTTATAAACACAAAGTCTATGTGATCATGTTGTTGTTGTTGTATCATCACAATTGTGACTGACTCTTGGTGACCCCATGTCCATGGAGTTTTCTTGGCAGGAATACTGGAGTGGCTTGCCAGTTCCTACTCCAGGCGTCTACAGCACCTGGTATTCCCTGGTGGTGGCCCATCCAAATACTAGCCAGGGCTGACCCTGCTTAGTTTCTGAAATCAGGCAAGATTGGATGTGCTCAGGGCATCTAGGCAGCTAATGTGATCATATAGATTCATATAAAAGACACATAGTAGGTAGTCCATCATTCCGGGAAATCTATCCTACTAATAAAATATAGCAGACAGGATAATTTTCATTTTTTCTGACCACTGTGTTATATGCTGTCAAGTTGTTTGCAACTTATGGCGACTGTATATGTGAATGGTTTCCAAAATGCTTTCTCCTCATCTCCTCTGCTCAGCCGTCATAAAATCACTCCTATGGCTTCCTTTATGGGGTCAGTTTCATTTCTCAGTTGATCTTCTTTTCCTGTTGCCTTCCACTTTTCCCAGCATTATGTGTCTGAAGTAAAACAGCCTTGGTTTCAACATTTTTGCCCTCAAGAGATAGTTCAGTCTTGGTTAGATAAAGGGCCCACTTGTTTGTCTTTGGGTATCAGCAAAGCTCTCCTCCAGCACCACATTTTAAACAAATAGTTTTCTCTGTCAATTTTTTTAACTGTCCAGAACACACTCTATATAAAAAAAAAACCTCTACAGCACAGTCCAGCATTTCCCCCTGTAATATTATCCTGAACACACACGTTTCAAAGCTATTAAAGAGAGCAACTCGATTCTTTGGGGGAATATATCCTCTTGTGGAAAAAAATCTATCATGAGGTAGAGTTTCTGTGGCTGTCTATGGTAGCAAATGAAAAGGAGGTTTTATAAATGTGAGATGTCTCTTCATGAGGCACTAACAGGTCATCCAGCGCATGTTTACCAAAAGGGTAATTCCTTCCCAGCTCCACAGGGTTTGTTCGTTAATCAGTGTGTGCTTGAAACTTTAGCCTAAAACGACGTTTCACTTTTTGTCATATTCCAACCTAAGATACACAACCACGCATCCTTCTTGGTAGTATTGACTATGAAGATTACTTTAAATCCCCAATAATAAAAGAACAACAACAACAAAAGTGCAACAATCAATTCAGTTCTGGAAGAGAGGATAACAAGGGATCATATTGTTTAAGAGGTCCCGTTGGTGGAGGGGAGCACTGTTGTTTAGTTTTATTTTAATCTTTTTATATATGTTTTGTATTTGTATTTTGTATTGTTTTATAAATATTTTTTTTTAAAAAGAACTACTCTCTCTCTCTCTCTCTCTCTCTCTCTCTCTCTCTCTCTCTCTCTCTCTCTCTCTCTGGGTGGTGTGTGTGTACGTGTGTAAAATTCTGTCTCTCCTATTTTCCCAATGGACAAAAACTGTGTTTGATCTCTTGCCATATGCTTGATTTTCTAAAATGACTCCATGTGACTTGCGCTCTTACCATGCCATTGCCACACAATCGTAACACACAGAAGAGACGGCTGTGAAAAATGTGGGCTCTGGAGCAAATACACAGAATGCTGACCAATGAAATCAGGAGCCTCCCCATTTCAGTGAAAATGAGAAAAATCCTAGAAGAGAAAAGGGGCTGTTTAAGGATCTGACCCCCTGCTCCCCAACTCCATGTAGCACAAGAAGAGAAAATCGGATGGTAGCCTCTCTCCTGACACCTCCTCGTTTCATCTGCCTTAGGTCTTTTTAGTGAGAAAGGTGGGACAGAAACCTTTGACTAAATATAATAAATGAATGAAAGATCTGGACCATGGGCGACCAAACAACAATAATATATCTTTTTAAAAGGCACATGTGAGCTTTCTTGACCTTATATAAGAAAAAACTATTTGTAGCTCTTTGACCATCACTTACACCCTTCCTTTTTTATGTTCATAAAGCATCTGGGCTCAACTGTATTTTCCTTCATTTGTTTACATTTCAAGCTCTCCTATTTCGGGAAGTTCCGTCAAGGGTGAGCACAACCTTTTAATTGAACTATACAACCCTGCTGTTAAAATTTATCCTTTCCTCGCCCACCACCACAAAGTGTCCACAAAGACTTTGCATTCCTCTCGGGAGAGATTCAGGTTGGCTTTTTGAGGAATGCGGTCCTCAAATAGGATGGACTGCTGGGATGGAGAAGTTGCTGTTGTGATAGCACGGGCTGTTCTACCTCGGGCAGCAAAATGTGTTGGGGTGGATCTAGTTTTACACAAACGGAAAAGGCGAGATATGTCTGGTGCAGCGACAACTCAGGCAATATTACAATCTGCCTGTAAAAATTTGAGACGGAGAGCATAAAAAAGCCCTTTTATTCAAGTCCTAACCTAACCTTCTCGTTCATCTTATTTGCTTCCAAGAACAGGAAAAAGCTGGTGTGGAACCATTTGAATGAGCCGTTCTTATGCACCTCTTGCGTACAGTCATGTGCAAAACTGGACTACGTGCCAGCCTGACTGTTCAAATTACCTCACATTCACAGGGGCAGGAACAGTGTGCTTTTCTAATTAACATGATTACACAAAACATACTATCTGTGCAGCTTCTTTGTTCTTCCTGGCACACAGGTGTCTCCTTTGAATATTTCCATGGAACAATTTGCTTGAACAAACTGGATGCTTTATGCAAATAGATTTCAGCAAACCTCCCCCCCCCACAAAACAACAACAACACTATTCCAGTTTTAAGGGGTGTGTTGCAAAATAAAGCAAAACAAAAAAAGAATCCAACCCAGATAAATGGACGAAATTAGTAACCCACTGTACTGCATGATTACTGGCAGTTTATGATTTTTTTATCCCGTTCTCCTGTAGCAAACAGCCAAGAATGTTTTTGTCCATAACTGAAAAAATAGGCAGCCGCAAAGCAAATCTCCTTTTATTCCAATAATACAAATGACTATTTTTTTAAAAAAGTTAATCCAGTATTGCAGGAAACCAAGAGATTTTGGTTCTGTTCTCACCTATTGTCTCACCTTCTCTGGATCCTCCCCAAATGGTCCTTGATCACATCTCCAGTATGGGTGATTCTGCCTAACCCTAATCCTCCAGAGATGTAAACAGGGCATTTCCCAATGTTCTTTGCCTCCTTGACCCCCACTGAACGCTTGCAATGACATGCCAAGGATGACTATGCTGCAAGCATGAGAGGGAAGAGCCTTGCAGGCTGCTAACTTTAGGTATGATCACATGGGGCACTAGATCACCATTTGGACAGCTGTTTCCCAATATCCCGACGGTGTCAAGGAAAATGCCCTCCAGCCTGACTCTGATCCGTGCCCACCTTGGCCTACCTGTAGGGCTTCTACTTTTTTGTGGCTGGGCTGGCATGATTCCCTCCAACTGATGGAAGGGTTCCAAAAGCTTGAGTGGGGGTGGAGGGAGGTGACGTGAGGCCTTCCAGATACAGTTGGATTCCAGCTCCCATCCAATGATGGGATGCGGGGTCATGGGGTCCAACAACACCGGAGACTCCTTACTGTAAGTGGCTCATCTCTGCATTAATGATTCCAAGGAGAGATTATAGGGATTACTCATATTTTTTCCAGTTTGTCTCTCACTCTTCATGGTAACGGTTGGAAGCCTGGCTGCCTATGGACAAAGCAGCCAGAGTTAAGATTGTTTTGCTCGCTCGGATCATTACCGACACTGCAAGTCTGTAATGTTCTTCTGTCCAGATCTCACAAGTTTTGAAAGGAAGGTTAGTTCCCAAGGAATAAGTCGCATAGAAAAGATACCACAGCCTGCCTTAGACCTGAACACTAGTGTGAAGTTAGAAACCGGGGTGGGTGTGGAGCAAGAGGTTGGGACTTGTGAGTCTCCACTCTGTCTCCTGAGAGAAAAGTCAGCCTGTGAAGCCTTGTGCAAGGGTATTTGTACACAACCCCTAAACTCCGCCGCAAATGGCTCCCAGCTCTGGAGCTTAAAACTGTTTCCCCACCAGCTCTGGAGTTTACAGAAAATTAAGTGCGACCATGCCCACCTAAGCGCGTCCCAGCGCACTTTTCAGGTACCTGCTCTTGGAGGGTGAAAAATCCCAGATCCGGATGTAAAGGAGTGAGTGCCCGGCTCTCCTCCCTTCTGTTTGTTGTTGTTTTTGCCTCCCACCCCTTTAAGAGAAGGAATCAGGACAACGACGGGGCTGGGGGAGGCTTGGACCGGCAAACGGAGGTGAGCCTGCATTCTTTTGTCCCCTTTTTTCTCCCTCCCCTCACGCAGACAGGATCAAGCAAGTGCGGAGGGGTGGGGACGCAGGAAGAGCAACGGATCTTAGGGGTCGTGTGAAAAGGCCCTAAGTTGCACAATCCCAGAGCCACTCCAGAAGAAGGGAAACGATAGACCACTTTTAAGCATTTGGTACCTAGAAAATCCTGGAAGGACTGCCATTAGCCAGAAGCCTCTTGACAACATCTAATTATTAGTACACAATTTGTTGTGCAAAGTTAACATGACAGGCACCAGTGGAGAAAACAATTGTTACCGAGTGAATCTATACAGGATAGCTGCATATACTCTTTTCATTCCTTCCCTCTTTGTCAGGGATGTTCATATTTTAACACATGTACAGGCTGTTAATCTAATCAATATACATTCAAACGTTTATTTACACATAATGTTCTCCAAGTCCTGTCCCTCCATTCTGTGAAGAAAGGACTAATAGGCGACTACTGAGTACTTTGTAACTAGAAAACTGTGAACAGTGTCTCCCTAAGTCAGAATGGACTTGACAGTATATACTGGAATTACAATGATAATGCTGTCGCCTAAATGGGGAACGAAAGAGAAACACACAACCCTCCTCCTCTTTTACTCTGCCAGGCTCCCTGTCATATGCCCTTTTTTCACATGGGTAGTAATAATATCAGTCATGCAACTGGTCACACAGTCGGTAGCTTGCTGGACCGAAGGGGATGCTTATGCAACTTCCCTTCCACACTGCATTTAGCCAGCAGGACACGAGCCAAGAGGTCTGGAAGATGTTCAATCATGTCTCCTGTCACTTTCTTCTCAGATAAGGAATAGTAAAGCTCAAAGGGACTAGTCCTAGAGCAGTGATGGCGAACCTTTTAGAGACCAAGTGCCCAAACTGCAATTCAAGACCCACAAATTTTTGCAAAATGGCAATACAGCCATTTGACCTGAATACAGGGGGCTGTGAACGAGCAATGTTGGGTGCCCACTGAAAAGGGCTCTGAGTGCCATCTTTGGCACCTGTGCCATAGGTGCACCAACACTGTCCTAGGGTCATTCACTCCAGCCCCCTGCCAATCCAGGAATCCATACCTTTCACATGCCTGATGGATGGCCATCCAATCTCAATCTAATAAAAGGCTCCAATGGAGGAGAGCTGGGTGGAGGGGGTATCTGGCTGTGGAATCAGTGGTTGAGAGTTCGATTCCCCACTGTGATGCCTGGGAGTACAGCCAGCCCGTGTGGCCTTGGGCAAAGAGCACAGTCCCAGGAGGATTGCCCATAAAGGGCTAGCAAGCCACCTCTGAGTATCCTTTTTATATAGATCACCCTGAAAGGAGTGGCCATAAGTCTGAACTGACTTGGCGGCACATTATTATTGTTTAATAAAGGCATAACTTGCCCTTGCATTTTTACTTCTGCATTACAACTCCCAGAGTACCCTAGCCGGCATGATCACAACCACAGGAGTTATTGAGGGTTTTTCTTTTTAAGCCTTATGAAACAATGGCTGGGGAAGAACATATACTGTACAGTAGTGTTTCTTGAAGACGCTACTGCCCCCTTCCACTGGCAGTAACTGCAAATGGAGTCACAGGCTGGCCAAAAGGACGCCAGTGTGCTTGCTGTGTAGCCTGCTGCTCAAGAATGGATATCATTTTGTTTACATCTCCAGTGAGTGACAATTGCAGCACAGCCTCCCTGCAAGCACACATGGCCCGGAAAACCATCTTCCTCCTTGTTCTTCACTTCCTTCCTCCCAGCACTAGCCCCCAAGTGCAAACGACCATGTTCGGTAATCCCCTTCAGCTGTCAACCTGCCAAGGAGTAATTCACTTGAGCAGGCTCTGCAGGTCATTGTGAACAGAGGATGCAAAGCTGCCGTAAGCATGCTGTGCGTTCTCTCTGAGGGGTTCATAGCTCACATCACGGTGTGCTTTTCAGCAGTCACAGGCTGCACTGCCCGCCAGAGGAGGAACTGGGGTGACTCTGCTGCAGCCCATAAATACAACTGTGTAAGAACCATACTTAGAAGTATGTCTGTGAAGATTCTCAGTCATCCAGGTGAGTTTATCTGGAAGTTGAGTTATGGCTACTGGACTTCTTTTTTGAGAGATAGAAACGTTTCGCTGTTCATCCAAACAGCTTCATCGGTCTGAATACAGCTAGTGCAAACCCTCCATCTTATAGGCAGCTTTGACCTCTTGTCACCCTGGCCTGAATACTTAGAAGTGTGATGGGGTATTTTGCAATCAGACACCTCTTGAGATGCTCAAGGTCAACCAGTGCCAACTAGCAGTGTGTTTAGGGGCACATGAAACCCAGGTGGCGCACCATGCATTTGTCCAAGCTCGAAATAAAGATATAAACAAACTGTTGGAAGTAATTGGGTGCAAAAGAAAACAGAGAAGAGCATGTTCACTTACGCCCTTGACCGGTGTGCTGTTCATTTCGTTGTTGTTCTTGTTGCATGCTGCCAACTTGATTTTTATTGATGGTGACTCATTCCAGGCAGAGAATACACAGAAGTGGTTTACAAGTCCCTTCTTCTAGGGAGCTTCCTAGAACTGTGCAGCTTGTCTATGATTAGACAAGCCGGCTGTACTCACAGGAGGCACAATTTGGGGGGATCATCCTCCCGATCTCTGGCTCTGCAACTGTACTCGTGTCACATTTTTCATAGCACTAACTGCCCACGAACCTCTGCCACAGGTTTATTACGACATATCTGAATCAAAGATCTGCTTCACACATCTGTATGGCTCACTTAATTAGTGATCCTGAGCCTGTCTACTAAGGGCGTTTATACACGACCCCTAAGCTGCGCTGCAAATGGCTCCCTGCTCCGGAGCTTAGAAATGTTTTCCCACCAGCTCCAGAGTTTGGAGACAATTAAGTGCGACCCCGCCCACTTTAGCGTGACCCAGCTCACTTTTCTTGTACCTTCTCTTTGGAGGTGAAAAATTTTTGATGCGGATAAGAGTGCCGGGCTCTCCTGGCTTGTCTGTTGTTTTTTTGCCTCCCGCCCCTTTAAGAGCTCCTTGAGACGGAACCAGGAAGTAACCCTAAGTAAGGGGGCTCATGGCAAGTTTGACCGGCACCGGCAGGTTAGTAAAGGCTTATTTTGTCCTTTTTTCCACTCCCCCCCACGCCGACAGGAGCAGGAAGTGCTGAGGGGTGGGGACGCAGGAACAGAAATGAACCCCCAAGATCTCTGGTCCGAATTTAAGGGACCAGCGGATCTTAGGGGTCGTGTGAAAAGGCCCCAAGAAGCAAGTTGCATGGAATAGAGCGGGACTAAACAGGCAAGGTAAGAATGTATAGAACTGCATTTTTCAACTGCATTATTGAACCATAATCCTGTGCGTATTTACCCAGAAGCAGTAAAACCCACCAAATGTACTTGCACCTACTTTTTTCAGTACACACAAGCTTAGAGGTGCACTGTTAAATCTCCCAACACTTGATTACACAACAGTTGATGACTCAGGGCACTATGTGAAAGTCCACGCAGAAAAGTGTTCTGTGGAGGTGACAACAAGGTGGGAGCCCTGAATGAGTGGCTTATTCACACATGAGGATGGACAACAAAACTGAATATGCATATATGGGAATGGGCTTTTCTTTGGAAATTCTCTCTCTCTCTCTCTCTCTCTGAAGCAATTGACATGGGTCTGGCTAGAAAACAACCCATTTGGTCTCCTGTGCTCACCAGCTTGTGATATTCGCACCATTTCTAACAGTTGCTTGAGATATTAGAGAGAGAAAAGTGATTTCCTTTTTCAGGGTTACATGACTTTTACACCTGAACGCTTGAAGGAGGAGGGAAGGTACACCTTGAACTTTATTTTTTTGGAAGAGGGAGGGAGTTGTTCTGTTTTTGCTCTTTAGGATTCTCTCCTTGGGTTCTTGGGAAAAGCAGCGCCACCAGGAAGAGTAGAAATATCTGCCCTCCTCCATAATTTCAAGTCATGCAAGGACAGTTATGCTAAAGAGTCCTTCTAAAATGTGCAAGGAATCAAGATTTTCATGCACTCCCAGCTCCATTATCATAATCAACGAGCCTACAGACCACTGGCTTCCACACAAGCATGTGCTGCAGATTTAAGGGTGTCACAGGACACCTTTTTTTTTTAAAGCAGGCCAGTACAACAGCTTGTACTGTCAACCTTAAAATTTCTGCCCCCCCCAAAGGGGGGGGGGTTTGAAATGCAATCACCTAGCACAGTTCCTCATCAAAGATGCTGAAAGGATGGCTCTCTGGAAGTCCCTGGCCTAGAACGCCCATCTTCAGCCTTGGTCATGCCAGGGGAGGGTGGCCATTGCCCTCCGACAGCACCCGGGCATGGACCCTTGGCCAAGGCCGTGATCTAGCGCAGAGTTATACTTGGGAGGAAGGCGACGGGGAACCTTCGGAATCAACACACAGGGGACATCGCTGTAAATCGACCGGATTTCTCGAGAAGGAAAACACAGCTGCACACCACCACCCCTCCGTTCCCCGAGGTTTTGCAACTCACGCCGACTGAGAATTAAAAAAAAAGTAAGAAAGAAAGAAAAGAAGGGAGTCGCGGACTGGCTGGAAGTGGCGATTGGAGGCCACACCGGGCAAGAGCCGGCAAGCAGGCACGGTTCGCAGGGTGGCCCCTTCTTAAGGTCGGGCGCCCACTTAGGAAAGGCAGCCCATAGTCCTTCGGCGGCGGCGGGGGGGGGAGAGGCGTGGCTTGCAGCGCCGATGGCCACGCCTTTCGCCCTGCGGTGCTCCTGCCGAGGGCTACAAGAGCCCGGCGCCGGGGTGATGGAGTGTTTTGGCCCTTCGCTGTGTGGGCTGGCGTCGGGGCGCGGAGAAGGCATCGCCGGGCGAGTGGGCTCCTGCTGCCGCCATTGACTGCGTCTGAGGATGGGCCAGGAGGGCGGCCGGACTCAGGGAAGAAGAGAAGCAGGGCAGGTAGGTGGCCGCCGGCAGCGCGCAGGCGGTCCGGGCGCTTGATAGGAGTCCAAATGCTTTAAGATGCGGAAAGCCTGCGGGGCTGGAATCGGGAAGCCTCCCCTTTAAACAACAAGCCAAAACAAAACAAAACAAAAAACCCTTGTCTTCTTTGTGGCTCTGCTGTATTGTCACGTGCCTGCAAGATAAACTACCCATGGGACCGCCAGAAGTGTCAGCGATGCAACTAGTAGATTGCGTTCGGTGCCCTCAACTTTTTCTTTTCGCCAGCCTGATGTGTTTTCCAAGATGTGCGAGGTGTGAGTTTCGAGGGAGGAGGGAGGATTCGAACCCAGGACTGCTTGGAACGATGTTTTATCCTCTACGCCAGAGTTGGCTGTCTTGGAGAAAGTTCTAATTAGCCAAATATTAGAGGCAGCGCTAGGAGAAGTTGAGTTGCAGTAGGGAAAAGAAGGAGACGCAAGAGCTATTGGCCATAAGACCTTGAGCTCCGGCACTTGGCTCTTTCTCGCTGCTGCTGCTTACGAAGGGCGTGCATGTTATTTATTAGCCGTGATGCGAATTAAGGACCAGGGGTGAGAGCACCGTATGCGAAGGGGAGGCATCCTAGATTGTGGTGCTGGTCCAAATCGTGGTCCAAGGAAGGGATGATTCTGTGACCCCAGGGAATTTGCAGGACATTTCTTACTCTGCACCGTTTTCAGTGTAAACTCCTGTAATCCGGATTAGTTGAGTTTGATCTGGGGAGAGCGAGAGAGCAGTTCTTCAAAGCACTGAAGCGGAAGACCCGCCCCTGCACCGGGTTACTGGAACTCTCGGTAGGCTCCTCCTCTCCGGTTTCTGAGGTTTTAGGACTTGGCCTCCAGCTTTCGAATATTGTACGTTGCACAGCCAAAGGGGCTAGAAACTTGACAGAGGAAATGCTTTTGGGGAGGTGTGTGTGTGTTCTCTCTGCCACCGCCTCGGTTTTGCCTGCCTCTCTGCCGAAGGGCAGCAGCAGCCTGCAGGAAGCTGCACGAAGAGAGGCCCCTGCCTGGTGTGTTGTTTCCAGCTTCCTCTTCTAGTGCTTTTAAAAATGGGTTGCAAAATCACGGTGGGGCATATGTTAAAAAAAAAACAACAGAGATGGGGAAGGAGAGTTGAGACTGAAGTGTAAACATGGGAGTCAACTGTGCCCGTAATTCTTCAGGTTGTATACAACCTTACGCCACAAAGAGAAGGTAGGAAGGTGTAGGGTTTGTTGCAGGCTCTGTTTTCTGAGGATGGTGTAGGTGCCTCATCCTCACATTTGGGTGGGGCTCCTCTCCACCCATGAGTTGCTTATGGGAGGGGTGTGTTTACCCCCCTCCCTCAGTGGTGGTAAATCTTTTCCTGTTGCCTCCATTTTCCCCTCAGCATTATGGCTTTTCTAGTGAGTTTTGTGTGGTCATGATGCACCCAAAATACAATAGCTTCAGTTGTGTCACTTTTCCTCAGAGGCAGAACCTGGGCCAAGTGTCATTTGGAACTGTCTTATTTGTCTATCTAGAGAATATGGTGTCCAAACTTCGGCCCTCCAGATGTTTTGGACCACAACTCCCACAGTCCTTTGTCATTTACAATACAGGCTTGGAATTCTGGTAGCTGTGGTCCAAAACATCTGGAGGGCCGGAGTTTGGACACCACTCTAGATGGTGGTGTGTGGTATCCCCAAAACTCTCCTCCAGCACCATAATTCAAATGAATAATTCCCCTCCCCCATCAGCTTTCTTTACTGGCCGGCTTTCACATCCAAACATAGTACATTATTCTCTGGTGTCACATCCTTGTGCCTGGTGGCTCCTTCACTGCTGCCTGTTGAAGTCACAGTCCTGATTTCTTGGCTTTTTGATTTGTGATTGAAAAACTTCTGTGTTGTCAACCTTAAATTTATTTATTTATTTATTTATTTATTTGTTAATCTTATATCCCACCCATCCTCCCAGTGGGAACTCTGGGCGGCTTCAGTTCTTCTGAAGTTGTTATTTTTGCCATCTTAATACTCAGTTTGCTGTCCTGCTTTTGCATTTTCTTCCTTCATCTTCCTCAGAAATCATTTGAAGTTATTTCTTCATTTTCTCAGTAATATTTGGTGTCATGGTAATCTCTTAGATTACCAGCTTTCCCCACTAACTTTCACTCCTCCCGTCATCAAAGTATAATCCATTTTTTCCATATGATATGTAAGACTGAACACATTGGGAGATGCAGTACACCATTTTCTGACATATTTGCTTATGGGAAATAATGTTGACTGTAATTCTGCAGTAAATTGCTACTAGAATGGGCCTGCTGAATCATTGGGGGTTTGGTGAAGCATCAATTTTGCAAGTTCCATTTACCGTACTCCATAGGTCTGTTCTAGTTGCAACTTACTACTGGGCTTATGTCGTTGTGTTCTGACCACAGATTTTTATCTGGAATATGGCAATCACATGTTGAGGCACACCCATTTGCAATAGCTTTTCATGATCCACACATGTAGCCAGCTGAAGGTTGGCTCAGCCATCTATCCTTCCAAAGTCAGTAATATGAGTACCTAGCTTACAGTGGTGGCGGTGGCAAAGCGTTCTTTGCCTAGTTAGGTTGTTAACTGGAAAGTGCTATATCACAACGGGGCAGTGTAAAAGTTGAAAAAACAACAGTTAAGGGCTTTTGCTGTAATTTATAAGGCACATAATGTTTTTTCCTATGAAATTCTTAAAGTGGCGAGATGAATGTTTGCAATATGGTCTCTAGTGCCTCTGTCTTTTCTGATTCCAGCTTGAACTTCAGGCATGTCTCACTCCATGTGTGGTAAAAGTCATTGTTTTGAAATATTGAACATCATTTTGGTTGGGTAAGAAATCAATGCAATGGCCCTATACTTACAGCGTTCTGGTGTCTCCTTTCTCTGGAATTGGAATGTATATTGAATGTTTCAAGTCTAGAGCATTGTTTTGTTTTTACCTTAGCCATACCATGATGGCAAACTGAGGAAGAGTACATCTGCTTCTGCTTTATCATGTGGAGGTATGGTTTACATGTTCACTCGTTTCCTTAGAGTAAGGTACTGTGCTGTACTGCTAATGAAGATTAGTATGGAAATAGGCTTTGTAAATGGAATCACTGTGTTGGTGTAAAAATACAGACGTGCCCTTGGCTTATGTTGCATTAACCAACCTTTTCCAGGCTGTCACTGTCTAGTATGTTGTGAAATTCTGTGCAGATTTTAATTGTCTCCTGGTCACAAAATGCTTTCTGTAAATTGGCCACGCATGATCTCCTAAATTCACATTCCTTACACATAACTACAGTAGGACCCTGGTATCTGCTGGGGATTGGTTCCAGGCCTTCCATTGGATAATGAAAACTGTGGAGAAGAGAGAATGCCTGCCCACCCACCCCCAAACTGCTGTTTCCTGACAGTAGCTTGCTTTATGGCTGCTGTTTATGACAGTAGCTTGGTTTACAGATGCTATTTGTGACAATAGCTTGCTTTGTGGCTGCTGAATTATTTAATTTTGTCCTCTGCCAACCATGGATTACTGAATCAGTGGATAATGAATCAGTGGATACAGGGGTCATACTGTATCTTGTTAATGAATGATCAGCTCTTACCTACCTTCTCCCATAATTTTATATTTTATCTAACTTGGACTAATGAAGAATCTCAGAATTCCATAGTTGCAAGGAATCTAATGGATCATTGGGTCAATTGGGGAATTCAACTCTCAAGCTCTGGCTCTGTAACCAGAGAGCTAACTCACTGAGCTCTACAGCAATTAATTTCATAATGAGTTCCAATCCTCATAATCTAATTAAATCTTTTGAACGAGAGGCCTTTTTTTTCTGTGGATGGCAGTTTTGGTCATATTCTTTTGTTTCCATCTTGAATCGTGTGTATCTGTTAGGTTTTTACCATGGCCATCCTTGGACAGAGAAACTGTATGAGTTAGCTCCATCTAGCAAACATAGATGGGATTATGTTGCAAGTACAGTATACTAATTTTGAGCGAAATGCCATTTAGAAATAAGCTCTGACCAGTTAACACAATGTGAAACTTACAAAAAAGGGGGGAGGTGAGATTTGCAGGTGAGCTTTGAGATGTTTGTTCCTAGCTCAAATGTTTCTGAAGAAAACGGTTGTTTAGCAAGCATAGAGACTAGGTGTTTACCTAGGAAATCAGAACTTGGCCACTAAAATCTGTACTTCTAAGTCTTCTGCCACTTCGAATGCTTGCAGTCAGACGGTGCTCCTTCCTGTTTCTGCACGAGTTTCAATTGCTGTCTAGTGTACTGGGGAATGGAGTAGGCAGAAGTTCTTGTGAGTTTCTATAGGAGCTAAAAGTGGAGCTTTCATTAAGAAATGAGAATTCAGAGGGGAAGGTGTCCTGAACAACACAACTCTCATAAACTTATCACTAGTTGAGAGGAGCCCAGCTGCCAACTGTACTCTCTGTTCTGAACTTTTCCCCCTCTTCTACTTCTTCTAACTTCTTCCATTGAGGCTTGATGGTAAAGCACTGACTTCTGGGTATTCTCTTTCTGTTCAGGAATCTGGGCATGTGCAGAGTACCCATGAAGTAAATGCATCCTGTAAATAATAATTTTCATGGGAGAGGGTATTGCCTTCTCTTGGTTTATGTGCTTCCCTTGAGGAATTATAACTTTATAACAAAAATTTCCAAATTTTCTAAATTTGGCACAATGCAGGCCTAGAGGGTTCAGTAGCAGTCTGAAAATTTTAATCCAACACAAAATCCAGTTTAAACATTAAGGTCTCTCTCTCTCTCTCTCTCTCCCACCTTCTTCTCTCTCTTGGCATAGAAAATATCCAAGTCCTGGGAGGGATTCAATCCTGGTGTTGAAGGCTGGCTCTTAGAATGATTTAGATTTGTTTTCATTCAGTTATAGTGCTAATTGACTTGGTCAGAATTCCCCAATTTGTTATGGAGAAGGCTCAAGCGGTTTCCTATCAGTCAGCTAGATATGATCAGCATCTGAAGTCAGATTTGAAAGTTCCAGTTGTTTGTATGGACAACAACCTCCCTTTCAGAGTTGACGGGTAGAACTCAGTTTAACTTAACATTTCTAGTGGTCATCCCTCCCAAGAGAGGTTAGACAAAATCCTTTTGGGGGGGGGGATCCTGTTCAGTGCGGAACCTAATTTCTCCCTTCCTGAAAATTAGATCTTCTTGAATGCCGTGTTCAGTTCTGGACACCACGCTTTTAAGGAGGGACGTGCTTGACCTTGAGAAAAGAAGACCGAGGGAAGATATGACAGCACACTTCAAAGACTTTTAAGATTGTCCTACAGAGAAGGTAAAGGCTCTGTTCTCAATCATCCCAAAGTGATGGACACATAATAATAAGCTCTCATTACAAGAAGTCAGAAGTTGAAAATCAGGAAAAACATCCTGTTAGAGCAGTATGATGATGGAACCAGTTACCTTGGAAAGTGGTAAGCGCTTGCTCAGTTTTCTCCATTCAGAAGAAAATTGGACAACCACCTGTTAACATCATTTGATTTGGATTCTTGCATTGATCAGATGGTTGGACTTGATGGCTCTATAGCAGGCATGTCCAAACTTCGGCCATCCAGATGTCTTGGATGGCAACTCCCACAGTTCTTTGTCATTGGCAATCTAAGCTTAGAATTCTGGGAATTGTAGTCCAAAACATCAGGAGATTCGAAGTTTGGACATGCCTGCTTTATAGGATGCTCCCAACTTCGTTATTCTAGGATAAAGTAGGAATAAGGAACTTCTGGCTCTCCAAATGTTTTGGACTGCAGCTCCCAGAATTCTGAACCCATATTACCAATTATAAAGGATTTAGGCAGTTGTGGTCCAAAACATCTGGAGGCCTGAAGGTTTCTCACCCCTGTGATAAAGCTATCCAAGTGCATTTTGTGATATGGCATCCAGGCCAGTTGTTTGGAAAAAAGTTGCCATCAATTCAGTGGGCTGACCAGAAGTTCCTTCTGAAAAAGTTCTGGGATTCCACCACCACCACCACTACACCAGCTTTGCTTGGCATCTGTTTATGAATGGTAGTAAGCACAAGAGGAGACCTTGTAGAATATCTTGACTATTGATATTGGTGTTGTCAAAATCTGGGCTGACTTCACATCCTTTTTTCCTTGTGTCTATATGTAGGCAAAAGGTTAAAAGGGAGGCTTTCCCAGTGTTTTCAAATGTCGAACTACTAGCAATATCCCACATTGACAAACCTGAGTTTATTTTAGAATGATTGAATTTAAATCTCAAGTGGGGAACTTTTGTGGTGCCAGATAGCTTGGAGATTTTGATGCTGAGAAGTCTGAGCTAGCTGGATTGATAGTTAGGGATTGCTGAGATTATACCATCTGGAGGGTCAAAGGTTCCCCATTTCTTGTTTAAATTAAAGCCTTTCTTTTCTTTTCAGGTTTTGGGTGTCATCACTTTGAAAAACATCTTCCGCTGAAAACAAATATTTCCCCTTTTTGCTTCATGTTGATTAGTAGTTACTGATTGTTTCTTCAAGTCATTTGTTCTAATTTACCAGGATTCATTCTGTCAAGATGTTATCCTGAATGTAGGACTCTCCCCCCCCCCCAATAAACAAGCCATTCTCCTTCCAGGTGGCATTTCCTTTTATTTTGCTCATTGTTTTAGTCATCTGCCTGCATGAAGTGCTGTGACTGCTCTTATGAAGGCTTTAATATAGATGTACATCTTCTGAGCTGTAAGTTCTTGTACTCATATCACTCTTTGAAGGGAAGGTAGTCTTCTGTTGCTGTACAGATGCAGAAGCATCAATTTGATTCAATGCAGTGCATGATATGAATTGTCCAATGCTCGTGTGATTCTAGAAGTCAAATTTGATGCCTTCTGTTGTGCTGCTAGCAGCTAATTTCCTGCCACCTTCAAAGAAATCTGTGGTGTGTGTGTGTGGGGGGGGGGAAGCATCTCTCACCAGGGAGGGATCAGCAGAAACAATATTGTTGATCATTTTGTCTGCCGAGGTGGTGTGGCATCTATTGTTATACAGTAGTGGTAAATTTTGTACTTGGGCTCTTATGGACATATCCGTCACCCACTGATACACTATGAGACACCCCCCCCCCCAAAAAAAAGACTTGGGTCTCTGTGTGTGGATCTATAGCAACAAACCAGTTCTGATGGTTTTCATGTCTCCTGTGAAACTAATATATCATCCTAACTCACCATTCAAGGCATACCCACTTGCAATACTTTTATTATAATAGACATACTGTAGATGGATGGATGGAGAGATGGATGGATAGATAGGTAGATAGATAGATAGATAGATAGATAGATAGATAGATAGATAGATAGAGAGAGAGAGAGAGAGAGAGAGAGAGAGAGAGAGAGAGAGAGAGAGAGAGAGAGAGTTCATCCCATGCGACGACTGTGAGAAGTTCTATTTAAGGTGTGGCAGATGGCATTAATGTACAGAGGTACCTTGTACAAAGGAATTAATTCGTTCCAAATGAAATTATGTTAAGCAAATTTTCCTTTATACAAATTCCCATAGGAATGCATTGAAAATGGAGTGATCCCATTTTAATGTTGTACGGATTCTCCCCATAGGCAATTATGTTAAGCAAATTTCCCCTATCTCCGGAATTTTTATGTTGTACAAATTTTATGTTATACAAGCTGTTTGTTATACAAGGGTCCACTGTATTTGTTACTATTACCTTTTGTGCTCTGGCTGTTACATCATGGAGCTCCTCTACACCGCCAAGCCCCCTCCTTGTTGTAACCATGATGTCAGATGGGCTTCTCTGTAGCAGTCGTTGCGAGTTGAGTTTTCTGTTGGGAACATCCTGCTCACAAAGGAGCTCCAGGGACATTGGATCTGACTTGCCAAAAAAGACAGCTAAAGATCATCATTCCCTGAAAGGGAACAACACTGTAGTTTGGGATTCTGTTGGCTTTTAGGATGCAGCGGGTGGCGGGAGGTGGTTTCAAGGGAGTTCCAGACTTTGGCCATCCAAATGTTTTGGACCACAACTCCCACAGTCCTTTGTCATTGGCAATACAAGTTTGGAATTCTGGGAGTTGTGGGCCAAAACATCTGGAGGGCTGAAGTTGGGACACCCCTGCATACAGGGATAAACCTTTGCAAAGGGATGGGCAACAGGACATCGACAAGTGTTTAATAACTAAGGCTCACGTCCTTGCTGGGTTGAAGATCTCTCAGTGGTGGCTGAGTGTTTCTCATGGCTGGCTCATACTGATAACCTTTTAATCTGTGATCAGACTTGATAGCATTGGCAACAACTCTCCATTGGCAATAACCTCCATCTATGGATGCCTGTGAAAGAGAAAGTGCCATGCTTCTCCTCTGGTGGTAACCTGTGAGATCCACATGCAGCCACAAGTTACACGGTGTTTGTCACAGGTTTTCTTCTGAATATAAATTTGGGGTTGCTTACTCTGACTTGCAAATGGTGAAGGACTCAACCAGCTCATTCCTCTGCATCGTTGGAGTTGTGCTGGTGTTAAAACTTGAGAGCCACAGCTCGAACTTTGGGGTGCCTGCATAAAAGTTCATGCAACATTCAAAAGTCAGCATGATCCCTGAGGCTTAAATTGTTCAGTGCCCTGTCTGGCAATGTGTTCCCCCCCCCTAAGCCTTCTGGTGTTTTCTCAGTGCTTTTTTAAAGTCTCTCTTTTTTAATCTTATACAATTCTGTTTAGCTAGGAAGATAGCCTAGCTACAAAATTAGGAGTTGTGTGTTTGGGAGTATTCCAGTGGTGTTCATGCAGAATGCAGGAGTAAGGCTTCAAGATTAAATCACTGTTAGCATTAAGGCAGATGCCGGGCATTGGGTGGTGGAGGAACATGGATATTGCAAAGGACCAAGCTGTTTATTAGATTTGTTAGGGTCAAGGTGGTACTCCACTTCTAGGAAACAACTACTATGGTGAAGCAGCTGTAGCAGAGACACCCTGTAGCTTGATACAGCCCTTGCATTGCATCCGGCCACCAAGCCTACTTCTTCCCTGGTCTCAATCCACAGCTGGTATATTGCTGGCTTCTGTTTCATCATTGGTCAGCCAGGAGAGGACAGAACTTTGAGTGTGTGTTTGATGTCTTACATATGTAGTACTGAAAGATTCTGTGTGCCGGGGAGGTAGCATTGCAAGAGGAGGCAATAAGCATTTCCCTTGTGGTCAGATCCCAACCTACTTGTGTCTATGGGCGTTTATACACGACCCCTAAACTCCGGGGCAAATGGCTCCCAGCTCCGGAGCTTTAAAATGTTTCCCCACCAGCTCCGGAGTTTACAGGAAATTAACTGCGACCCCGCCCACCTAAGCGTGACCCAGCACACTTTTCAGGTACCTGCTCTTGGGAGGTGAAAATTGCTTGATGGGGTTGTGCTGGGCTCTCCTCACTTCTTTTTGTTGTTGTTTTTTGCCTCCCGCCCCTTTAAGAGAAGGAATCAGGAAGTGACGGGGCTTGGAGCAGCTGCCACCGCACCGGGAGGTAAGCCTTTATTCTTTTGCCCCCTTTTTTCCTCCCTCCCCTCACGCAGCCAGCAGCCAGGAAGTGCAGAGGGGTGGGGACGGAGGAACAGCAATGAACCCCCAAGATCTCTGGTCCAAATTTAAGGGGCTAGCACATCTTAGGGGTCGTGTGAAAAGGCCCTATTTCTAATGACAACTCCGCTTTCAGTTAACCAGACTCCAATGTAAGCAGTCAACTTGGGACTGGAAGAGAGGTGCATGACGTATATTGATAAGGCACAGGAATGTTGTGATGACTGGGTCCCCTAACAGATGAGTAGTGACTAATCATGTGGACCTTCTTTAAAAATGAGCAGCAATTTGCTACCAAGATGTATGCTGCTTCCCTTACATAAGTGTAACTCAATATGAGGCCGTCTGTTCCTCTTAAGGGTGCACTGCTTTTAGATACACAGTGCTGCCTCTTAAGATGAATTAAATTTGTTCCACGGGTCAATTCGTTTTACAAAAAATTCATCCTTCAAAACATGGTTTAATGTGGCTTCCATAGGAATGCATTGAATTCGTCTTGTGAGTGTCTTTTTATTCCAAAGCAACTTCTATCCGTTTCCTACATGTTTCATGTTAAGAGTGAAAGAAAAGCTTTCACTTAACATGTAACATGTATTCTGAACTTTTTATTTATGGACTTGACTACACAAGTCTTCCCTTCAGGAGGTGTGCTTACCACCTATTGCTGGTGCAGTCTGGTAGATAAAGAAAACAACCAGAGTCTGTCTCCATCATCACCTCAGTAGGTGGTCTGAGACAGACCTCATCCTTTGTCTCATATTCATGTGCTGTATAGAGATGCTGATACTGACCTATCTTGGTAAGAATTCAAAACAAGAACACTTTGAAGGGTTGTGGGAATTGAAAATCCTTTTTTTTTCTATTAGCCTTTCCATTTGGTCTCCTGTACCTTGGGGGAACGGTTGTGGGGGACTATCTAACTGAGTTAGGTATCTGGAGCCAGAGATTGGAAGTTCATTTCCACCACTGTGCCTCCCAAGTAAAAAACCACCCAAGCGACACAGTTCCAGGATATCCCTCCACCACCCCGAAGAAGGGAACAACTCCTGAGTACTATATACCTATATAGGGACACCATAAAGTGACATGGACTTGACAGTACTGTATAATTGGTGATGCATACCTGCATCTACAAATTTACTCTTGTATTATAGATTGTTAGAAGAGTCTAGCATAGGTCTGATGAAACCTGATGATTCTGATGCAAGTTGATTTGCTTTTTGCTATTTCACTGAAAAGGTTATACCAGTGATGGTGAACCTTTTAGAGACCGAGTGCCCAAACGGCAATTCAGAACCCACTATTTTTTCGCAAATTGCCAATACAGCCATTTAACCTGAATACAGGTGGCTGTGAAGGAGCGATATTGGGTGCCCACGGAAAGGGCTCCGAGTGCCACTTTTGGCACCCCTGACATAGGTTCGCCAACACTGCCATGTTTCTTCAGTTAAGTCTTTCAGGGTGCCTTCCCTTCCACCAGTTAAGACTTCAGATGCTCATGTCTTGCTTCATAGGCTTAGTGACACTTGGACTGCACAGGATGTGCCCAAGGAGACTGGATATTGTTGTTGTTTGCAGTGACTTCAGTTTGCTCCTCCCTACATTGCTGGTGTTCTGTGATCCGGTAAAGTTTTCCTTTCTTTGGAGGAATGGCATTGTAAGAAGAATCTTCCATGCAAAATAGAGATGGGAGGGGGATTTTGTCCTAGTTAATATTGGGCCTTTTGGGGCAAGATCACAGAAGTATTTTTACTCTTCTGAGAAATTACATCATACCCCTAGTTGCTGGTGGGAGGAAGGGAAGTTCCCTGCATGAAAACTTCAAATCCTGTGACTGTTGCTGGTCAAGAAGAAAGGGGCTGTAAGAACAAATCTAGAGGGGGAAATGGTTTGCAAGACGGGAAATAAAAATACTTACTCAAGAGGTCTGCCGCCTATGGCTGTCTAGTGGAGGGAATGAACCCTCACATCTTCCCATCTGGAAGCATTTGATGCTGATTTGCAAAGCTAAGCATAAGACAAAGTCTCAAGATGGGGCTTGTCAGGGCTGGAATCTTGCAGGAGGTGCACAGTCTGTGTCCTTGTCAACTTGTAGTCCAACTGTTTCCCCCTTGTTGTTCTGTAGGCTAGTTAAACAATGAAAGCTGGATAGCGCCACAGTGCCTTTTAAGTGAGAGTGGTGGGAGCCCTCTGGAAGCACCATGGGGGGAAGGAAATGCATGAACAGCACCTGGAAGGATGGCTAGACCTGCCCCCTGATACAAATGCAGGAAACATGGCAGCCCATGGGTTGCTCTGTGCTCTGCTCTAGAGCTGGGTGAAGGAGTTGTGGCCTTCCTCATATTGTTGGACTCTGAATCCCGTTTGCTTCATGTAGCAACGGCAGTGCTAAGACATTTGGAAAGCCAAGTTGTGTGCTCTAATGTTGGGATCCCCCTTATAGCGACCTTAATAGGACTATTGCTGCCCAGATGACCTAAGCCAGGGTTGTCCAAACTTCAGCCCTCCAGATGTTTTGGACCACAACTCCCAGAATTCCAAGCCTGTATTGCCAATGACAAAGGAGTTGTGGTCCAAAACATCTGGAGGGCCAGAGTTTTGACAACACTACCCTAGACACATCCGATCTCACCTGATTTCGGAAGCTAAGCAGGGTCGGCCCTGGTTAGTACTTGGATGGGAGACCACCAGGGAATACCAGGTGCTGTAGGCGCCTGGAGTAGGAACTGGCAAACCACTCCAGCATTCCTGCCAAGAAAACTCCATGGACATGGAGTCATGAAGGGTCGGTCATGACTGTAACAACGCTCACAACATA
Organism: Phrynocephalus guinanensis; assembly: GCA_037367245.1. Lineage (NCBI taxonomy): Eukaryota > Metazoa > Chordata > Lepidosauria > Squamata > Agamidae > Phrynocephalus > Phrynocephalus guinanensis. The sequence continues at coordinate 102,089,535 of CM074734.1, read as the reverse complement.
CACACACACAATAGGACCATCAAGGCAAGAGATATTTAAGGAGTGGGTTTACCACTTCTGCCTCTGTCCCATGACTTTCCTGGGCTGAGTGGGTATTTGAACCCAGTCCCCCTGAATCCTGGCCTGTTACTCTTATCTGCTACAACACGCCAGGATTGATAGGTCCTTCCCCACACCCTTTTCACACACACACCTTCTCATATGGATTAGTGACATTTAAAACTCCCTTATTTTTGTCTTTCTCTCTGGAAGTGGCCATTTTTTGTTTGTTTTAAAGACCTTTCAGAATAAAATAGAACCTGGGAGTTCCATATCAGGCTTAAATATCTTATACAAACACGATGTGGTTTTCTTCTCCTTATTCTTCCCACCCTCTTAGGGGTTTCCCCTCCTGCAGTCTTGAAAAGCTTATCTGGTTGACTGTTTTTACTGGTTCACAAGCCAAACCTCTAAATTCTCTGCTGCTGCAGTCAATACTCATCTTCTGTAGCAGTGGTTCCCAACCTCCCCCCTCTCACCAACTTCTGTACCCTTTGGCAACCTATTTTCATAAATTGTACCCTTAATATTGGCAAAATGTTTGTAACTAATATGACTGCTCTCATTAAAAATGTATATGTGGTCATTATAAACAGCCTAATGGGTTAAAAAGGAATGGAATAATAAGATGAAAGCTGTTTTATGTGGTGCATAAAAGATAATAAGGGTTTTGTTTTTTTTAAAATAACTTTTAAAAGTAGTATCTGCTGAAAGGTTCAAACACCTTCTGTTTGTCCTAGATTGATAATCTGGCAATTTTGGAAGTATTCTTCTTGAAAGGGATTTGCAATCCAGTTGTTCTCCAGATTTTGAGAAGCACTTCTTGAACTATGATGTCAGCCCTTTCAAGTGTTCAGTTTATTTTGTTTTGTGTTGTGTTTTTTTCTTGCTTCCCGGGAGAGCTGTAGCTAGTTCCCAGATAGGAAACTGCAAAGTTTCAAATTCCTCAGATTAGTCTTTTTCCATAAATTAATCCCAAAAATCTACTTTTTAAATCATAAATTCAATTTTGTCTTCAATTTTGAAGACCATCATAAGATTGCATTTATGTTTGTAAATCAGCATAGCAAACTGTATGCAAATCTGTCTCCCCCCCTTCTTCTGATGATGCATTTATATGCAGAAATGGCCACTCTTGCTACTACTAGAGTCTTGTAGTGGAATCAGGTTCAAAGTTGCCCTCACGTCCACTGCTGAAGCGATTAGGCTACTTAGATACAGAAAGATTTTTCTTTTCTTTTGTTGTTTGAGAACAGGGCCAGTCTGTCCTTGTATGCTTCTGGCCTTGTCATCTTCTCCTAATTTAAGATGAACATAAACTACTTGTAAATGTAGATTTTCCACACAGTTTCATGTATGTGTCAGTTTAGTGTGTTTTGTACAATAGCGGACTTTGCAAATGCCATGAAGCCCAGCATTTTAGGGTTCTCCCCTACACACTCAATGCAAATATGAATATTAATCCTTCTCCCTCCTATTAATGTATTAGTTGCAAGTTATGTTGAACAGAAAATGCTGGTGTGTTGAGAACTAAGATTTCACATGGGTGCCTTGCATTTCATTGATGTTGAGAATTCTACCACCCCTCCAAGTAGGATCAGGCCACTGAAAACCCTCTTTGGGTTGGGAGCCATTAAGAAACAACATGATATATTTGTTACTAAATAACATGTCCATATGTTACACTGCCTGGGATAAAAGCCCCAAATCTCTTTTGTTCATTATCATTCACAATTGTTGAAAAACGGCCCTGACAGTTGCTTTGTTTTGGGGTAGGAAGTGATGAACTGGTTAAAACAAGGAGTCTGGTTTTGGGATTTTTCCCTTGCTTGGTGTCACTTGGTGAAGGGTAGGGAGCACAAGAGGATAGTTGACTTCTTCTTCGTATGTATTTGACTTATTATTTTGGCTTTGTTATTTGATTTCATCATGATCGATTGGCTGATTTCATATTTGGTTATACATTGTGTATTGCTTAATTGTGTTATTTATTGTATTGTCTATGTTCTATACTTTTGTAAACCGCCCAGAGCTTTCCTATGCAAAATTCTGCATCCTCTTAGCCTGCTGTCAATGAGTGCCTGATATTGTGCAAAAATATCAGGTCAATTCCTGATGCTTTGGATTTGGGTACAGAAGCTCAGTATCCCACTCTCATATCCCAGATGTTTAAAAAAATCACATGCTAATATTATACTAAATGAAGGTAGAATGTAAAATATATTATTTTCTGTGTTCTTTGTACAAGTGTCTGAAAGCAGTTACTAGCTAGTTTTCGCATGTAGTACGGTATCACTAATCCATATGAGAAGCTGCCCAGATGCCCTAAGCACATCCAATCTCACCTGATTTTGGAAGCTAAGCAGGGTCGGCCCTGGTTAGTACTTGGATGGAAGACCACCAGGGAATACCAGGTGCTGTAGGCGCCTGGAGTAGGAACTGGCAAACCACTCCAGTATTCCTGCCAAGAAAACTCCATGGACGTGGGGGTCACGAAGGGTCGGTCACAATTGTAACGACGCAACACACACACACACACACACACACACACACACACACACACACACACACACACACACACACACACACACACACACACACACATCTTGCTTATCATCTTTCCTGTCAGCTAAGTTGATGCCATGGGAGGTACAGAAGCTGCACAAATCTTGAAAGCTAGTCAAGCCTAAACCTACTCAGAGTATAGTAGTTATCATGTATGTGTGCTTTTCCTGTGAAGTACCCTGACATTGCAGAGCACTGTGAATATCTGAGTAGTTTAAGAGCCTTCAGTATTGTTCAGGAATAGGGGAACCTGTTTGCATTGAGTCCGCCCATGGTTACACTGCAGTCTTTGAAAAGGTGAGACTTTTGGATTCTGATTCTCAGAATTGTTTTCCAGCTTGGCCATGGGTCATAATTGTTTTGGGATTATGAAAGATGTAGTTCAAAAAGCAACCTATCAAAGCCCTGATACCTGTAATAGGAACTGCTGACACAGATTGGCCAAAGTTCTGCAGGTTGTGGACAGGGCATTTCCCAGCAGACCTTGGAGATCACTGAACGGGAGGGAAATCTTATGCTTGTCGGTGGGGCGGGAAGGGCTGCATCATGGCTGCAATGCTGGGAAGTTTAATTTGCAAACTATTTGCTGTGCCTTGGAGCTCAGGAGATGATGCTGTTGCTGCAGTTCTGCCCAGTTAAGATTACAATCACTATTATTAAACACAGAACTTTAGACTTTCTTGCCCCCCCTCCCCACCCCGATGCAGCCTTCATGGTACTTATTCAACTCGCCGCTTCTCCATGTCCAAGAATGATAAATGCACAAACGGTCTCTTCGATGGAGCCAGCAGCCAGTGCCACCAGAAGAACCACCGGAGCGGAAGAGACTGCCCAATGAACAGATTTGCCAAAAGTCTGTGCAGTCTTCATAGAACTTGAAGCTCTGGCAACGTCTAGTTATGAATGGATTGTGTATTTTGGAAACTAATTGAGAAAGAGGACTTTGCAACACATACTGAGCGAGCACACTGGAAGTGAAAAGCAGAAGCGGAGGCACAGAGAGGAACTGGGTGCATGAAATGTTAAATAATCATTTAGTTGCTGCTTCTTTAATCTCCTTTTCTCTTTCCACCCTAACATAGGCCTACAGATTGCCTTCCTAACTCAGGAACCAGGATTATAGGAGATTATTTTACAAATAGCCTAATATTAGCAATAAAAAAGAGAGCAAAGCACGCTGCTGATATACCACGCTATAGCGCTTAAAGCATTATCTGGTCGGTTTACAAATAATTATGCAGGCAACACATTGCTCCCACCCCCAAAAAACTGGGTACTCATTTTACTGACCTCGGAAGGATGGAAGGCTGAGTGAACCTTGAGCCAGCTACTTGGGATTGAACCCCTGGTTCTGAGCACAGTTTTGGGTGCAGTACAGCTGTTTAACCACTGTGCACACTAACAGCGATGTTGCTGTTGTAAGGCACCCCCTTTGTCAGTTCCCTTCTTCCCCATACTTTGCAGATACCATTGTTTTTGTAATTTCCTCTCCGCATAAGTATTGTACCGCACAGTCTTTATAGCTACAGTGGGGCAGAAATATTCTTCAGCTCCCTCCCTAGTTCTTGGTGGCTTTTTTTTAAATTCAGCAAAATTGTAATAGAACATCCATGATAATCTTGGACATTTTTCAAATTTTCCAGAATTCCAGAACCCCTGGTAAAAAGAAACTATTGGATTTAAGCGGAAGGTAATCTTTCGTCCCATAGCAGATGGAGCCAAGAGATGGTCTTTGTTCTGCAGACAAGTCCGTGCTCTGTCTAAAAACTGGGGGTTGTCTCACACAATGTTGTGCTTCTCAAGAGTTAGATAGAGGCACTCTGCACCCGGTAGTGGATGTGGTCCCCTAATTATCTTCAAAGGCAGTATTTTGGAGAGCATGTTGGAGGATATACATTGAAAAGGAACTAAAGGCTGAGCAACATCGAGCATGTGTTTTTATGTTATTACTCTGCATAAGAAGAAAAACTGAGGCGGAAGGGGTGAAATATGAAGTCATCAAGTAGTTTGGGAAATAGCAACTGAAACCTCTCTGCACTGAATCCATTGCTTCCTCTTAATGTTGGAGTGGTTGGTGTAAAAGAAAATGCAGAAGTGCTAAGAAGAGCAGAGGATGACAGCCAGGTCCCAGGGTTTTTTTTGGGGGGGGGATGAGGAGGCAGGGGTGAATGAGATGAATCCAGACACGAGGCCCTTCTTTGTCTCTGTCTGTCTGTCTGTCTGTCTGTCTGTCTGTCTGTCCACCCATCCGTCCATCCGTCTGTCTGTCCATCTGTCTCACCCCTGTGCGCGCACGCACACACACAGGCATGCTCACCCCAGGAAGCCTTTTGTCGACCATGCCTCTTCTTTTCTTGTCCTCTGAGCTGAATGCCAGTCAGTTGGAAGCCTATTGCATTATTTTAAAACTGAATGTGCAACTTTTGTTTTGCACAAGCCTTCTTTTTACTCACCGCCTTTCGGGAAGGTCGCCAGTGAAGCCAAGAACGAGGCAGATAGGATGCTCCAGATTTCTTCATTGCTTTCCTTGAGGAAACCTGGCTGACGCGTGCCATCATTTCCTTTTGGGTTTTTCTTTTCTCTTCTTCATATTGTTGAACACAGCTCCTTCCACATCATAGAGCCACAGGAAAGTGAGTCACAGAGATATACATCAGATGCTAGTGCATTTCCTGCTGACCGGTCAATGTTGGCCCACAAGTTATCGTTAGTCTTCACCATGAGCAGATCTGACCCAATATATTCTGCTGCCTGAGGTGAAGTAACAAGTGCTATCCTTTTGCAGTTAAGGTTCATGGCACCCAAAGAGATAGAAAATCTGATAAATCCATCTTCCCGTTTGTAGCAGTAGTGATACAGAAAGAATAGATGAAGTTCCAAATTTAAGGGCTGCTCCCGCTTAGAATAGGCCAGGGAGCTTGGCAGGGGGTCAAGAGAGGACTAGGCCTGTCCTGTCCTGCATTTTGAACCCTCAAATGAGGAGACTGGGGGCTTGGGAAAATGAAGGGGGTGAAGGGAACCATCCTGCTGGGACTGAAAGGACTGGGGATGCCCTTCATGGGACCTGGACTCAAGGCCGGACAGCCCGTGTGTATAGGTCTGCATTCAAGATTGTTTGCGTACCGCTTGACTTGCTCACCCATGTCAAGATGGCAATCCTGAGAGAGAGCTTTGATCCCAGTCACCCATGGAATGTGTTTTCAAAAGAGATAACTTGTAAGTGCATAAACTTCTTGAGGAACTAAATTTCTTATCCAGAAACAGTAAGGATTGCAGTTGAGCTCATCTGGGGGTGAGAGGGGGAGCAGATAAGCAAAGCAAAGTGTGCTGCTTAAATGCTGCTCCTTAGCACTTAAAACATTCTCTGGCTGGATTACAAGTAATTATGCAGGCTACAGATTGCCCCCCCCCCCCGCTCCAAGCAAGCTGGGTACTCATTTTACCGACCTCGGAAGGATGGAAGGCTGAGTGAACCTTGATCTGGCTACCTGATATTGAATCCCGGGCTGTGAGCAAAGTTTTGGCTGCAGTACAGCAGTTTAACCACTGTGCCCCATGCTCCTAAATATTCTAGTCCCAACTAATCAGAAGGTCCTGGGGCTCCAACTCTGTGAGCCCTGGTTTCACTAACCCCTGTCTCTATCCTGCGGTCTTCAGACATTCGGGCACAGCGTGCATCTTCCACAGCTGTCCCAGCTTGCCGTTGATTGCTGGCGCTGGACACCAGATTTCTGCCCCGAAGCATGCCCCCCCCCCAAGGCTAGGCCCTAGTCTGTTTCTCTGTTCCTAACCCACTTTTTAGTGGCTTACATAAGTGTGGTTTTTTTCCAAGTTTTATGTAAGAAATAAGCAGATAAGAACCCTAAGCTGCAGCAACCCCTTTGAGTTCTGTCACTTTTCTGCCAGAGAAAGAAGAACTCACTCCTTTGTGCCTCCGAGCAGAAGGGAGAGCACCTTGCTTACAATCCTTTTTGTGGCCTGTTTGCGCAACGCAGAGATTCTCCCAATCTTCCAAGGTAGGTTTTCATCCCCCATGTGGAGAAATACAGTTTGGTGGTGTGTGTTCTGGAAACCCATATCTGTAAATCTTTTTCGGGGCTCTCTTTTTCTTTCCCTCCTGCTATTGGGGTCTTTTTTAGTACCTTTTTGGTTGGATATCTGCCCATACTTGGCAACTGAGGCAACCTTATCAGGATGCCCTGGTGGCAACTGGTGGCTCTTCTGAGTTACATGTAATCTCTGTAAAATATTGTCTTGGTATCTCTCCCCTTTAGAAGCAGGCCTGTTTTTTGTTTTTGTTTTTTTGTTTGTTTCTTAGTTCCAAACACTCGTGCGTGCAGTTTTATGAAGGTGGTTGCATATCAGCTCGGAGTTTCTTCTAAAATAAATGTTTGGAACTATCCTCCTTTAAAACACGCTCAGCTTCATGGAATGCCCATTTAGAAAGCGTGAATCCCAACTTGGATTTGCGGGACATTTCAAATTGAGGAACTGGGCTGTCAAAAGACATGGCAAAGTCTGGCACCGTGTCCTCCCACTTCTGAGTATATTAATCTGGCTACATTTAAAGGACAAAACCATTTTCAAAAATGGTGAACATGTCTGGGAAGCAGGTCAATATACAGCACATTCCTCCTGCTGCTGCTGTGGACAGGAGACAGAAGATGATAAATGCAGCATCCGTGGAAAAATATCTGGATAGCAAGGCCATTCCCCGTCTGTGGCTCATGTAGACAATGATCAGGGCACCACACCTGAATGTCAAATGTTAAATTCTATTGTGTGGAGGATATCATGTTGCAAATGTGACAGAAGTAGAACATTCACAGCATTTTTCATGTGCTTGATGAATGCACCATGCAGAGGTTGTGGTCAGAGGTTTTGTTCCTGAGTAGACAGATACAGGTGATGGTGGATCTGGCATGCTAGGTGGGTGGTGAAGGACATACTGTAATCTCATCTAGTCCAGTGATTTTGGAAAAGAGGCAGAGGGCAGGATGGATTTGATTTAAATCACTTTGATTTAAATCATGATTTAAATCACAATTTAAATCACTAGTCAGTAAGGCTAAATTTAAATCATGATTTTCTACATAAAGAGTCATTTTTGCTGGAGTTGTTTTAATCTTAATATTTACAACCAGATGAAGGTTTCATTTTTAAAATAATAACTTTTCAGATTAGTTTTACAGTTATATATGAATATTACTGATTTGGTGGTTATATACCAATAGAAATACATAGGTAGATAATTGTGAAATTATTGCAAGGTGAACTATCTCCAGTTTAATAGGTTAATTATTCATATTTGGACAACTGTTCTGTTGTACTTTACTGGAAGGAAAAATCATCATTACCTTAATAATTACAAATTAAATAGTCTTATTTAACCAAAACAATAACATTATATAACAGTATATATACTTTATTTGCATAAACATCCATGTTTTTAACTGATGTGGTTAAAAAAACTTAGACTGACAGTCTAGATATTCCCAAACTGGGTCTCTTTTACAGTCTGCTGCCATTACAGGTTTTTCTCCTCAAGGAAGAGAGTGAGAATGATAACCCTCAGGCTCCTATACACATAAAGATATCAAGATGTGGAGTACTGTGCTCAAAACGTTTCACTTTCATTTTACTGCTTGCCCCTCCCTTCTCAAAATTTACTCCTTGTGCAGACCTATTCCATTCCAAGCAACCTTTTATTCATTGAACTTCTTGAAACATAGCACTTAAGAGGTAAGGGGGTTGGTTCTGTGCACATAGATTTGCAGAAGAACAAGCGGATTAAGGTCTTTTTCACAATTCTGATGTTTGTTTTATAACATTTTTGCTCTGAAGGAGGCATGTTATCATTGCAGACCCAAATGCACAGTTTTCAAAATAGCAAAACCAAGCGTCTTTTAATAATATCTTCTAGATAGAAAAATTGCCACAAATACTCAGAAACCTCTGGGAAAGCATGGCATTGTGCTATATAATTAAAAGCTAATTTCATGGTGAATAACCTTTCAACTATAATGTATCTTAATCCGATCTTTAGAGAGATTTTTCCTCAAAAAAGCATTTAAATTTAAAAAAACTGATTTAAATAAAAATCAATTTAAATAAAAAATTGAATTAACTTAAAGAAATCCAATGTTTTTGATTTAAAAAAAATCATTGATTTTTATCCACCATTGGGCAGAGGTGTGCATATGGGTGACTTGCAAGTCCTGTCTAAAATACCCCAAACAGATCCTTTCAGGGCTTGTCCTATAATTTCCTTCTTGGGCAGTATTACTATTTATCCTCCACAATTTTGTTGGGTGCTGGCTGTTGGGTACAGGCATACATTTTCTTCCTTCTCATATAATGTTCAGTTAATCCTTTGGAGTATTTCAGCCCATGTGAATACAGTACCTAGTTTGTCCATGTGATGTGACACAACATTGGTTTTTGCTAATGCCAATGGGTATCACAATCAACTGAAGCATCTAGGATTCCTGCAGGTGAAACCCAGGCATTATTTCATACAGATAGAAGTTGTTTATTACAAGGGCTGCCATCTTGAGCATACAGTACTTTCTAGCATCTGAGTGAGCTTGTTTGGAATTGCATCAAGGGCTGCCAAGAGGTGTCAACTGCAGGATGAGGAGGGAGGTTGTATATAAAAGAAAGAAGGAAGGAAGGAAGGAAGGAAGGAAGCTTTTGGTTTGAGGCTTTTTATTCCAGTTCTTGAGTGCTGGCTTGATTTTGTAGAATTGCTCAGCAGATTGAAGTCACACCTTATCTCACCTGGATAGGATAGTTAGCTTTGACGGATAAAACTAGAAAGGGTCACAGGCTCACAGACGGAGTCAATGAGTGCCCTGAATTGTCTGCTGCTTATTTTTGTTTTCTCCCCCACCTCCGCCACCATTGATAACTAACTTATTGGAGAAAATGCAGCAAGGTGTGGTCTCTATCCTTGCAGAAACTGATTGAATTCAACCATGTCCTTTGCATCTTCAAATAAGAGAAAAGGAAGACTAATATAAGTCTTAATTCTGTTAAATGATTAATTGAGCCATTGTTTTATCTGTATATAACACTTCCATAAATATGTTCAAAGTGATTTGAAACAAGGCGGATTGGCGGGTTCCTACTGGACAGTTTAATAGCATGCAAATAAAGCATTGTTAATGAGTATAGTAACAGTAACACATGCATCAGTAACATAAGAAGTACATTGTGGTTATTGTTATAGTGTATGCTATTAAGTTGTCTGGAAGTTGAGTCGTCATAACTGGATGTCTTTTCTTGAGAGATTGAGACGTTTCACGGCTCAGCCAAACAGCTTCGTTGGTCTGTTTGGATGAGCAGCGAAATGTTTCAATCTCTCAAGAAAAGAAATCCAGTTGCCATGACTCAACTCCCAGACAAACTTAACTGGATGACTGAGAATCTACAGAGACATGCTGTCAAGTTGGAACCTACTTACAGTGACACTAATGGGGCTTTCAAGATGAGGAGTTCCACACACTCTGAGTTTCCCTAGGTGAGCGGGAATTTTAAGTTTCCTGAATCCTAGTTTGCCACTCATTCCGCTATACCACATTGGGTATCAACATCTACACAGAAGAGCAATAAGAAAGCTGAATCAAAACAGTTACTTGCTTAAAGGGGCACATCCGCAGCAGTGGGAGAAAAGTAGGGAGGAGAAGCAGCAGCAAAGGAATATGAATGACGGCATCTAAGAGGTGACCTGATTGAAGTTTATAAAAATCATACACAGTGAGGACAAAGTAGATAAGGAAAAGATGCTTTCCCTATCGCACAACCCTAGAACTAGGGGGCACTCTGTGAAACTTTTGGGTGCTAGATCTCAAACAAATAAGAGAAAGTACTTTTTCACCCAGAGGATTACTGGTCTATGGAACTTCCTGCCAGAAGAAGTGGTGACAGCTGTCAGCCTTGACAGCTTTAAGAAAGGATTAGACAAGTTTATGGAGAACAAGGGTATCATTGGCTATCATTACGGATGCCTAAGGACAATCTCCGGTTTGGAGAGATTGGCAGGATATCTCTCAATGCCATTTGCAGGGAATCATAAGCAGGTGAAGACATCTGCTTGGGAATACCCTGAAACAAATGGTGAGCCACTGTGTGAGACAGAATGCTGGACTGGATGGGCTGCGGCCTGTTCAAGCAAGGCTGTTCTTATGTTCTTATGTACGGTAGTTATGAATCCAGATGTGCTGGTGAACTGTTCTTTGCATTAGATGGCGAACAGGTGATTGTGTCCTCACCTAGGAGGGTGGTGGTCTGTATTGCTAGTTTATGTCAGTAAAAAAGGTGGCTCCAGGAAGAGGGAAGCATGTTTTTTGGTTTGCTGAACTGTCTCCTGTATAAACTGCCAATGTGATCTCTGCCAAAGTGCTGAAGGCTGTACTTTCCTAAAACACATCTCTGTTTGATGAAAACTGTGCATTTGCTGTGAGGATTGAAGGATGCAGCTCTCTCCCTCCCCCCTCTCTCTCACACACATACACACCTTTTTAAATCTTCACGCTTTAAAATGTTCTTCAGCATAAAGGGTGTTGGTGGTGCATATGACAGTCAAATGAGTCTATTGGACATTTCACCCATTGGAAGGTACTATCCATAAGCGATCTATGTGTTTAGGCTGATAGGGCCACTTCTCCCATTAACCAGAAGTATGGTAATGCGGTGGTCCCCAACCCCCGGTCCGCGGACCGGTGCCGGTCCGTGGACCGGTCGGCACCGGGCCGCCTGGGGAGGCCGGGGAGGCTCCTCCCCTTTTCCTCCGCCGTCCTCCTCCTCATCCTCTTCTCTCCCGCGGCCGGCCGGTGGAGGAGGAAGGCTGGAGGAGCGCAGGAGGAGCCGCCGCCGCCGCCTTTGCCTCCCTCCTCCCCTCCCGGCCCCGGCCGCGGCGCCCCGCGCGCGGCACCGACGAGCCGCCGCCGCCTCCTCCTGCTCCTGCTCCGGTTCCTCCTCCTCCTCCTCCTCCCGCCGCCGCCGCCGAAGGAGCAGCAGCAGCAGCAGCGAGGGCGATTGCGGGGGGGGGTGGCGGTGGCGGGAGCGATTGCGGGGGGGTGGCGGTGGCGGCGGCGGGACGGGGGCGATTGCGGCGGTGGCGGGGGGGCAATTGCGGGGGGGTTGCGGCGGCGGCGGCGGGACGGGGGCGATTGCGGCGGTGGCGGGGGGGCGATTGCGGGGGGGGCGATTGCGGGGGGTGGCGGCGGCGGCGGCGGGACGGGGGCGATTGCGGCGGTGGCGGGGGGGCGATTCCGGGGGGGCGATTGCGGGGGGGGTGGCGGCGGCGGGACGGGGGCGATTGCGGCGGTGGCGGGGGGGGCGATTGCGGGGGGGATTGCGGGGGGTGGCGGCGGCGGCGGCGGCGGGACGGGGGCGATTGCGGCGGTGGCGGGGGGGCGATTGCGGGGGGGGGGATTGCGGGGGGTGGCGGCGGCGGGCGATTGCGGCGGTGGCGGGGGGGCGATTGCGGGGGGGGGGGGGGGCGATTGCGGGGGGGTGGCGGCGGCGGCGGCGGGACGGGGGCGATTGCGGGGGGGGTGGCGGCGGCGGCGGGACGGGGGCGATTGCGGCGGTGGCGGGGGGCGCGATTGCGGGGGGGTGGCGGCAGCGGCGGCGGGACAGGGGCGATTGCGGGGGGTGGCTGCTGCTGCTCCTCCGGCGGCGGCGGCGGGAGGAGTAGGAGGAGGAACCAGAGCAGGAGCAGGAGGAGGCGGCTCGTCGGTGCCGCGAGGGCGCTTCCCGGCGCGGCCGGGCGGGTGCCGCGCGCAGGGCGCCGGGGCCAGGAGCCGCGCGTGAGTCTCGCTGCTGGCGCCCCGCTTGCTTTCCCCGGCGGAGGAGGAGGCCCATGGCGGTGGCGGCAGCAGGAGCAAGCGGGGCGCCAGCAGCGAGACCCGCGTGCGGCTCCCGGCCCCGGCGCCGGAGGAGGAGGTGGGGGCCCGCCTGCCCAGGAGCCCCGGGTTCCCCCCCACCCCGCCCGTGTGTGTGGGGGGGAGTGGCACGCCAGCCGCCCCAGGCCGGTGAGTGCCGCCGCCGCCCTCGTGCCTCCCCCTCCTCCTTCCCTCCCATACTTTGCTTTCACCCCCCCCCCTTTTGCCTCCCCGCCGGACCCCCCTTTCGCATTCTCCCCCCCTCCCCACCCCCACCACCACCTTCGGGCCACAGAAAAATTATCAAAAATTTCCCGGTCCGCGGGGACAAAAAGGTTGGGGAGCACTGTGGTAATGCAAAATGCCCACATTCAAGAAAAGAGAAAATTATACATACCAAAGCTACTGCAGTTATTTCATTTTGATTTCTGACCCTGCAACTTCTGCCTTCAGCCAGCTTGTCCTGGAAACAGACAAACAAACAAAGGCACACACCCAGGCAGACTCACCAACAACACATATTGTATCGCTGATACATATGTAAATTTCCCCAATGCTCTGCTCTGGCTGGGGCAGGCTGTAGTGGGACAGGGCTTTGGAGAGAGCCATGGTTTTCTTTCATTTATATACAAGGCCATAGAATGGCTTCCCCAGGACCCTCTGGAATTTGTGAAGATGGGAATGGGGTAAAGGGCCATCCCAGAACTAATTGCTGCTCAATGACCTCATTTTGGAAGAGTGTCCTGCTATGCCCACCCAACCCCAGTAAACCAGATGCCATTGTATTTTCATGCAACACTAGCAGAGAGATGTTTTGGGATGTACATGCTTGCTTCTGAGGAAATAAATCCTCCTAATTTGACATTTTACTAATGTGGTGGATTTTTGTGCTGTATTGCTTCCTTCCTTGACCTCCCATTATGGAGTAAGAGAAGGCAGTTGTTATTTGTTTGTTTGTTTGTTTGTTTGTTTGTTTGTTTGTTTAAAACAATCAGGGGACTGGAAACCAAGTCCTATGAGGAAAAACTGAAACAGCTGGCACGTTTAGAGAACAGAAAACATAGGGGCGACCTCATAGCACTTTTCAAAGATTTGAAGGACTGTCATACAGAGGAGGGACAGCATCTGTTTCCAATCATTTGTCCTCAGCATGCAGAGTGCAGGACACACAACAAGGGGCTCAAGTTAAGAGAAGTCACCTTTTGGCTGAATATCAGGAAAAACTTCCTAGCTGTTAGATCACTACAACAATGGAACCTGTTACCTCCAGAGGTGGTGAGTGCTCCAACACTGGAGGCATTCAAGAAAATTTGGACAACCTCCTGGCAGATATCCTATGACAGGCGTGTCCAAACTTCGGCCCTCCAGATGTTTTGGACAGCAACTCCCACAGTCCTTTGCCATTGGCAATCTAAGCTTAGAATTCTGGGAGTTGTGGTCCAAAACATCAGGAGGGCCGAAGTTTGGACATGCCTGTCCTATGATCAATATTTCTGCATGGAGCAGGGGGTTGGACTTGGATGGCATTGTAGGTTCCTCCCATCTTCACTCTTCTATGATAAATAGATTTTCATTGGCCAGACGTTGCTGCTCCCAGTGCTTATAGAGGTTTAAAATGAGTGACTTTGGGTGGATCATTACTATTAATATCATTATATGCAGAGAGATGAATTGAGGTGTTCAGAGGGCTCTACCCATGAGTGTGTCAATGTGGTATTGATATACCCAACTGCAGTCATTTGGGTTTCATTACTTCTCTAGAAGTATGTTGAGAGTTACACTGGTAGCAAATAATGAATGAAATAAGGTCATAGATCATATACTACCAGTAGAGATGGGCACGACCAGGGAAAATGACGTGTTCGAGTTGTCATGTGTCGGAGCCGGCCCGTTTCGGCTCGTTTCCATTTTTCGCGAAATTTTTCAAAAATTTGTCGTTTCGTTTGTCGTTTTTTCGTCTGTCGTTAGTACTGGTTTGGGGGGGAGCGGGCTCCTGGAGGCACCTCTCTGGGGTGGGTGCCTCCTCTGGCCCGCTACGAAGGGAAGGCATTTAGCAGGCTCCTGGAGGCACCTCTCTGTGGTGGGTGCCTCCTCTGGCCCGCTACAAAATGGCATGCATAGCCAATTGGATATGCATAACAAGTTGAGACTCGAGGCACCTCTTTTTTGGGTGCCTCTCTCTGTTGACCACAGGCCCACTGCTAACTGCAGTGTCACAGTGCGCACACTGGGGGAAGGCTCCTCCTCAGTCTCAGCGCTCTGTGGTTCACCAAGAAGGGAACTATACTTGCGTGAGTGCAATGCGAGTACAGATTTGGCTTAGGGTTAGGGGGTTAGCGCAAGGGCTAGGCTTAGGGTTGTTATGGGTAAGGTTAGGGTGAGTTAGTGGGGTGCACCTCTGGGTGCCTCTCTGACCCAGTAAGAAGGACAGTGTACTGGCATATGGGTTAGGGTTCGGGTTCGGGTTCGGGTTCGGGCTACGGTTAGTGGGCTTTTTATGCCCGACAGGCACATCCCAGAAGTCTCGGTCAAAACCTGGTCAAGTGGCCATGCAATTGGTGGAATGGCTCCAAAAATTTGCATGGTCCACTCCCATGGCCAGCCCATCATTGCACAGGTGTAAAAAAATAAAAATAAAATAAAATAAAATCAATGGAGACGTTTTGTTGCAAGAAAAACCCACTGCTGCTACTGTAAAAATTCAGGCAGTTTTAAAATAGCCATTTTCGCATGTTTCTGTGGTGCTTTGGTGTGTTTTTGGACCACCACGATTTCAAAATAAATAAATATTGCTTGCGGTCACCCCATTTTGGATCCCCCGCCCGCACCGCATGGCATAAGTTGGCGAGACGACGAGGATGCGCAGCCCAGGAGAGGAGGGGGGGAGGCCGGGAACCCCCCCCCCCAAAACCACCCCTCTGGTAGGTGCCCTCACTCAGGCAGGCATATTTTCACCTGCTTTTTTGGCCGGGAATCGGGTTTTTTTATTTTTAAAACTTTTTTTCTGTGCCGCGCCACTTGGCGAGTTGGCGAGACGACGAGGATGCGCAGCCCAGGAGAGGAGGGGGGGAGGCCGGGGACCCCCCCCCCCCTAGAAACCACTCCTCTGGTAGGTGCTCTCAGGCAGGCATATTTTCGCCTGCTTTTTTGGCCGGGAATCGGGCTTTTTTGACATCTATGTCAGCAGAAAAACAAGTGTGCTGCTCTAAATATCTTTTTCTTCCATAGTTCTTGTTTCCTTTTTGGTGCCTCTGCTTGGAATTCTTTTTTTCCCCAAGGCTGCATTTTGCCAAGGTTGGGTATCACTGTAGAGGTTCCACCTCTGATGATCTTCATCCCCCACCCCGCCCCCAACCCCTGCCAAGCTGCAAGGAGGCACCAGCTGCCACTGCTACAATGCTGTGTGCTGCTGGCTCATGAATGGAAGCATTGGTGGTAGTGTATCTTGAAGCTTGCCAAAGTTGCTGCAGTTTCCATTGCTGTTCATTCTTGCTTGCAGAAAGGCCCTTTCATGTTGGACTGCGGAGCTGATTTGCCTACAGTGCCCACAGTATGTTTACCAGCTCAGGTCCCGTGAATTTGCAAAGACTACATCAAGGGAGCTGCTGCCAATAAAGCCCAAGGGTATGCGTCTTGTACGTTTGTGGGGTGATTCCCAGTGAGTGTGTATACTGAGCCAGGCAGATATTTGTACTTTTATGTATCTTTAAGGTCAGAGTCAGTCTTTGTAATAAACCATTAGTGGGAATGGACTTGTGGCTTGAATGAATGCATGTCTTTGTATTCAGGAACAGAACAGCGATTGCACTCAAAATCTTGCCTCTTGGAGCAATAAACAAAGCCTTGATTGTCATGATATTCCGTTTAATGGGTTTGTTTTGTGACTGAGGAAAGGCCTTTGCTTAGGTGTCTATAGTAGCAATAATTTAGTCAGGACTGAAGACAAATTCCAGGTAAGGAAATTGGCTGTTTCAATGCTTGCAATATTTTTCTCTGTAATTACTCCCCTATTTGGTCTTCTATTTTGTTATGGAAACTCCAAAAGATATCGCTGTCTAATTGCTGCAGTCCACTGGTTGGTTGGTTGGCTTTGTCTCAGCTTCCTGTGGCTTTTTCCTCCCCCAGTTTTGATTTATGATGATTTTAAGAACTTTTTCAATAAGTGGCAGTACAGGAGCACCATTTCCTCTTTCCAGTGGGGACTGGCAAAACATATTGAAGCTTTTCAAGGGTCCTGTTCCTCTTTAATTTAAAGTTCCCTGTTTGGGCATCTTGTCCATTCTTGGCTCAGTTCTTTGAAACAAACATGGCTAATATGGTTGTCCATTCGGTTGGGAACATTCTATAGCCCAGGCACCAAATCTGAAAAAGACCTTGAGAGTCATGTTACAAACAAGGGTGGGACTAAGGAGATGAGATGGGACCCAAAGCAAGTAGGGTGGGCCGAACATAATCTGGCCAGTTGGGACAGTTTCCAACAGAGCACCCCAATTTCTCTGCCTTTCTGCTCAGGGTTAAATCCCAAATGAGACCGCTTCCCAAGCATCAAAGCAGAGCCCAGTGTCCTGGTCTTTGGTGCATTCATTGGTTCCATGCAATGGTTGCCTGTGTTTTAAGCAACTCCTTATGAACAGGCAGAATAAGTAGCTTATGGACCAGATGGGAAATCGCATTGGGCCAAATCTGGCCCACAGCCACAGTTAGATGTTTCCCATCTTCATGTTAAAGCGTGCCTACCAGCTATACAAACGTGCCAGGCTCCTCCTTCCTATTGTGTTTTCCCCTTTAATACACTTAATGAGTCTGGACTCTGGACCTGAAACACCCCATGCAAATGAATGTTCTTGTGAATAAAGAAATAGGCTGCATTAATTTGATGTAAAAGCCCACTGTTCTGGAATTTAAACCCTAGAGCCTAAGCCATGGAAAAATAGAGAGTATTGTCAAGCTACTGATTTTTGATTTTTCTAGTAACAGGGATAACTAGTGAAGCTTCCCCCCCCTTTTTTTTTGGAAGAGGGGTCCACATAAAAAAAGTGGATCCAAGAGGGCGTTTTCAAGTTTTCTAACAAGTAAGAAACTTTAGACCTTTCTCCACTTTTAAAGCTATATTTTTGTGAGTAGACTAAGTTCTCTGTGTTTGAGGTGTACCCTTACTTAATTTGCCTGCCTTGTTTGGACTTTGTGGTTGACTTATGGGGTGGGTGGGCTTTGGGATAATCTAGGCGTTTATTTCTAGGTTTCAGCTTTTGGGGAGCCTTAGAAATTACTTGATCAATTGACTCCTGTACATTTTTTTCTTTGCATAGAATAAGCATTACCCAGAACAAATAGGACAGTGATATGTTTTCAGTTTGTGTTACTTTTTGCTCTGTAGCAATGCATGCTTGCCACTGGAAACTTTATAAACAAACAAATTTGGAAGTGCATGATAAGCCACACTCCCAAGAATTGTCTTAAAATTCAGGCCACCTCATGGATCCATATCAACAAGCATGTCTGGGTGGGTTTATTTCAGCTACATCAGCCTTCTGCAAAGATGATGGATCGCAGATGCCTATTAAACCAACCCTTGGCCAAACTACTTTCAGTGAGATCTCTGTGCTCATTTGTTTCCGCACTGATAATACAAATCAGGGAAACAACAAACAAATTGTGGTATTTAAAAAAACCAATATTCATATATTTCTGTACTGCATGTATGTACAAATGAATGGTATACAGAGGGATGGAATATTGCTATTAATGATACATTAACTTGGGATATTAATGATAAACTAACTTGTGATATTAAGTTGAAAGGGGCTAGACAAACAAAATATTAATAGAGATACTGGGAGAGTTTTTATTGACTACCAAAGAAAAAAGTCATGTGCCTTCGAAAGAATCAGTGCAGTTTTGGAAGAGGAATGGAGTATCATGAAATATACTGTGTATATGTATATTTCAGCATGTGATTTCATTGATTATGATCCACTTTCTCAGATGCATGGAGTGAATCATTCAGCCAGATGGAGAGGGGGTACAAAGGGGTGGGCATGACCCACATCCCTTTGTTTGGTGAGCTGGGGTGTGAAACCCAATCCTATACTTTGGTTGCGGTTTTAACAACAGCGCTCCTTCCTGCCCTGACTCATCTAAGAAGACTGCCTGGCTAATATCATCTTGCCAAGAACTTTTACCACTAAGACTTATCTCCTGACTAACCACATCTTTTGCCATGTTTGGACATTTGGGTACATGCTTTGATAAAGAGGGTATTGCCCTCAGAAGCTTGCAATTTTTTTTGTTATTTTACAAGTAGCCTATAAAGGTATCACTTAGCCTAGTCTTGCTTTTATGTTT